>LPNX010193715.1:19383-78490 GCA_001517045.1 Pseudotsuga menziesii
ACAGAAACAAGGGCAAACAAAAAACAGTTCGCGGACCGCGGGTATGGGGCGGACTCGCGAGGTCGGACCGCGGGTTTATGGCGGAATCACGAGGTCGGACCACGGGTTTGAGGGAAACAGCCGCGGTCAGGTCGCGGCTTTCGGGAGGAAAATAAAATAAAATAAAATAAAAATTTATTTTTAGACCACGGGTTTGTGGAGGAATCGCGCGGTCGGACCTCGGGTTTGAGGGAAACAGCCGCGGTCAGGTCGCGGCTTTCGAGTGAAGAAATTTTTTTTTTTTTTATTTTTTATTTTTTATTTTTATTTTTTTCAGACCGCGGGTTTGTGGCGGAATCGTGCGGTCGGACCGCGGGTTTGAGGCCGACAGACGCGGTCGGGCCGCGACTGCGAAAGGAGAAGACGCGGCCGGGATGCAGGAAAATGGCTGACAAGTGCGGTCGGACCGCAGGTTTGAGGGAAACAGGCGCGGTCGGGACGCGGCTATGGGGCTGAAAGTCGTGGTCGGCGGCGGCCGAAAGGGACAGCCGAAAAGAAAAACCGAAAATAAAATTGCAGGAAATAAACCAGCGGAGTCGCCAAAACTATTGCTAGGGTTTTCACCCTAGCTTGTGCGAATGAGCACCTACTAAGGAATATGGATTCCTTAGTAGCAGTTCAATGATATATGAATTAAATAATGATAAACTGAAAGGAAAGCTAATCTAAATACGTTCTTGAAGCTAGAACAGTAAAAAGCAAATAACATGAAATAATACGGTGAAAAGTGAATAACATGAAGCAAAAACAGTAAATAATAAATAATGATTTTTATTGATGTTACCTCCGGTGTGGAGGTTGGTGAAGTCCGTTGCGCTGGTCCGATGTCGGTGGCTTCGAGGTCCAAGCTGCCTCTTCCCTTTCTCCGGTGGTGGAAATGGGCCAAAAAAAGTCTTCAATGGTGAAAATAGCTTAATGATAATCTAGGGTTTCAAGAATAATTTCGGCAGAGGGAGGATGCTTATGATAATGGATATGGAATAATGGGTCTCCATCACTTATTTATAAAACCATGTGGTTTAGGTCAGCTTTTTAGGGTTTTAGCTGTTTAGGGTTTCTTCTTTTTTCCTCATTATTTTATATTTTTTATTCCTTTTTGGATATTTTTGGAGGAAAAAAGGATTTTATAGCCTTTTGGAGGCATTTTAAGCTTTTTGGTGACCTTTTAGATGGTTTTATGGGTTTTTGATGGAGATATGGTAGGAAAGTGGACAAATGAGCCATGTAATGGGGTAGATGAGGTAGTTAACCATTTTTGGGTGTTAACAACGACCTCAGCCTCCTCAAGAGTTAAGCAACGACATAAAATAGAATCAACCCCATGACAATATAAAGTATCATCCACTATGAGGTAATTCTTTGCTACGTGACGTAGTCATCGACGCTCATCTCGCGAGAGGTGAGTTGGAACCTTCAATGTTTGCAAATAAATGATAATATTCCCATACCAAGGGTTCGCGATTGAGATGAGAAAGATATGCTCATCAACAAGAGAGTCCTCATGAACCTCCCCCTCATCCATACTCGAAAAGTTAAAAATCAGCTCATCAAAGACTAATGATTTCTTCGAATTCGACGAAACAAAATCGAGATCAAACTCTTGCATTATTACAATCCAATTATTATATTTTACCCCAATCATTTTTCTGGTGCGGATGAATTGAAATGGATTGATGTGAGCTATAACCAAATTCTGGCAAAGGAGGATGTAATTCCTAAAATGCTAAACCTCATGGACAGTGGCCAAGGAAAGCCTCTCAACATGGGTATAACGAAGTTCCGCATCAATCAAGTCCTAGATAAGATAGTAGACGACATTCTCATGGAGCTCCTCATCCTCTTGAATCCATACCATACCAATCATCTCTTGAGACGCAACCACATAAAGTAAAAACTCATGGTTGAAGTCAAGTGGACTAAGCATGGGGGTCGATTCCAAGTATTTCTTCAATGCACCAAAAGACTCCTGGGCTTACTCATCCCAGTAAAAAGGGGTGTCTTTCTTCAATAACCGCATGAAGCCTTTGGTAAAATTAGCAAAATTCACTATGAATCTTGACAAGAAGTTTTCCATTCCTTGTAAACATTGAAGGTGTGGAATGTTTCATGAGGGAGACAATTGCAATATTGCCTCAACCTTTAAGGGATCGACTCTAATGCCCTCCTTAGACACAATGAATCCTAGTAAACGACCATCCCTCAGGCAAAAGATGAACTTATGATGATTTAACCTAATTTGATAATGACGACATCCTTCGAAAACCAATCTCAAATGATAAGGATGACGCACTCTCATGCGAGAGTGAGCAGCTAGATCATCCAATTACACTTCGATAATCTTTTTAATATCGTGGAAGGAAAAGGTCATGGCCCGTTGAAACGTAGCTATGAAATTTTTAAGGCTGAAGCACATCTTTCGATATGCAAAAGTTCCCTAAGGACAAATAAATGCAGTCTTATGTCGGTCCTTAGGTTTAATTTGTATCTGATTGAATCTAGAAAATCCATCCATGAATGAGAAAACCTCACTCCTCGCACACTCATCTAAGATCTGATCAATAAATGGTGTAGGGAAATTATCTTTAGGATAGGCTTGATTTAAATCATAGAAATCAGTGCATATTTGGATCGTTCCCTGCTTCTTATCCATCAGAACAGTTTCTCTATCTCTGCTTTAATAGCGGGCGCCTTTCTAGGATTCACGGCATGCAAATGTTGTCGAACCGGTTTAGCATCTTGATAGGTTTTGATTTCGTGTTCGACAATGCGAGGGTCTATTCCTGGCATCTCCTCGTACGACCAAGAAAAAACATCATAATTCCTTGAAAAGCTCGATGTACTCCTTAATCTCATCAGGGGAACAATTTTCCCCAATGTAAACGTTCTCAATCTTACCAGGAACATAAGGAATATTGATAGGTATCGTAGGTGACAAATTCTCCATGTTCCCTTCAGCACTCAGACCAGGAGAGCTTAATGGGACCACAAGCCTACCAAATTTCTCTCTTAGAATCACTCTAAATTCGTCACACTCTAAATGATCAAGCTTAAGGAGGAAATACGATCTATGGTGCTCTCCCCAAGGTTGCTCTATTCTAGACATAGCCTCAAGAATAGATTCATCTGATGGGAAAACATCATCAAGGCAGTCTTGAGAGTGAGATGACTCAACTGCCCAAGAAGGCAACACATAAGGGTCCTCCTCCTCTGTCCATGAAGAAGAAGGACTAGGCTCTGCAACATGATCAATATTAGTTTGATACGCCACTAATGTTGCAGGAAATGGCATGCCAGTATCGGCAGGTACAGAATTATCACTCGAAGGACTCGGTGAAGGAAGAATCCAAGGATCCTCCATATGAGAGGTGCGAAAAGAGACCAAATTCAATGAGGTCAAGGCCTTACCAAGACTATACCCAATCATAAGAACGGGTGTCGGACAACTAAAGGTCCCCATGAGAGAAGGATACTTGCCCACACCCACATTCTCAATTGTCGGCTGAGAATGATCAATAATCAGGATGGAAGCTCCCGATGATGCTTTTACACATGGATTCTGGAAATATTTTTTATCAATAGTAACAATCTTCCCATCCAATGGAAAAAAAACCACTCAGAATAGATAAGAGGCTATGGTTTTCATATTGTACATATAGTTCCAACCCAGTAAGAGATTATAGTCAAGGGGCACATCAACCACCTCGACCTCGATCACAACAGTCTTCCCTTCTAATTGAGGCAACAATGGACTATAAGCATAGACTCAAGTTGTTATACCAAAATCCTATCACCATCATGTGATAAGACCTTTGACATACCTACTTGCCCTGAATTCCAGCACTTGGAGTGGAAACCCATGCTAATTGTCAATCTTTCATGAAAATTCCCAGCATCGTGCTTTCCTTGTTGTCTAGGAGCGGTACCTTTTTTTCAGCGCCTATCCCTTGTTGTCCACAAGTGGTGCCACTGCTTATGGCCCTTATTCCATAATCTTTTCTTACCAGAACTGCTCTGTCATTGAAGGAGAAACGCAGTACCCTGGGTAAAAAGGGAAAAAGAAATGTTTCTTGAGGCTTCTAGATGATAAGCCTCGTGTCCTCCCTTATCCCTGTCATTGTGGGTCAGTTGAGCTCGAGATCCCTCATCCTAGGATCTTAGAGGCCACCTCATCCACTAATCTATCAACCATCCCTATCCATTGAGCCTTATAAATCTAAGCTCATATCCATGGTTGAGGGGGAGAACTCTTAAGGTATTGTTATGATGTTGGATTGATCACTTGGCCCAAGCCATTGGAGAGCATAGAGAGAAAGGTTGGAGCTTATGGGGATGAGAGTGCTTGGTTTCATGGAGATGCATGTCAACACTAAGGCTTGGTTGTAAACTTCTCCATTTTTCTCTTAATGCAAGTTGATTTCCGTCCCACATTATTATTGTTGTTTGATTTCACATGTATGTTGTAAGATTCCTTAGTCACTAACATGGATTAGTAGATTATATTATGGAAGCTTTGATGTGTTTGCGTGTTTATGTTGATTGCAGGTACATAGGGTTACTATCAAAGCATCACATTCTAGGTATCTACAACGTCCAGGGAGGGTCTTCAACCTCTGTCCTTCATTTGTTCTGGATCTAAACCATTTAGACTAGTGGAACACCTTACTGTCCGCAGAAGGTGAAATATTCCAGCTAAAAAATCTGGCAACTCTGCTGGGGATCAGTTATATGTATCAGTTGGTCTGATCTTCCTCAATTTTCAACTCTTGTCCGAATCCAGGTTCATTCACCAACTCTCTTCAGTTAGATCTACTTTCTTACTTAGTCCATTTGGGTTTGAAACTTCCAGATCTGTTCAGATCTAAGTCATTTTGACCTTTTATGCTCTATTTTTGTACTCAATCTATCAGCCTTTACCCTGATCTAGTATTTTTATGACTTGATCTATCGTTCTCTTTGTGTTTTGGATTTCTACAGGGAACCATGCCTATGTAGTGTACGAGGAGCAGTGCTACCGCCTGAACAGAGTTAGCAGTACGTGGTGCCACTGCCTGTATCCTATTGGCGAGAAGCAGTGCTAGGATAGAACCGCTCTATCAACACTAGAGAAGCGCGGTGCCAGGTAGGCATCATTCCAAGACCTCTTTTTCTCATTTTTTTTTCTAAAAATTTGAGTTCATTTAAAAAAAAAAAAGAGCCAAAAATTTAACAATTTTGAATCCATAGTTAATCTCAAGAATTTTGATTGATGTTGGTCTTTTAAAGCTTCATAGTTGGCTTTGAATAGAACTTGGTTTTGTCAGATCTCTGATTTCTGTCTTCTTTGATAGAACAAGAAAAGATTCATTTCAGTTTTTCTTCATTTGTTATACACGATTTTTGTATGTTTTTTCCTTTTTCATAAAGTTGTGGAAAAGTGCATATGAAAGTTATTGTATGATTTTTTTATTAGTTCATTCGCACTTTAGTTGAAAAATATGAACACTTTTGTATAAAGTTGTAACAGTCCTTTCTTTCTTTTCATTAGAGGTGTCACTTCTTTTTCAGTTCAAAAGAGAATCTTTTGTTTGTTTCAATTAGGAACAGATGCAATTTGTTTCATTGTTATATGGGATTTACTCTATGTTTCAAATAAATTGAACCTCTCTCTCCCTCTCTTAGGTAGAATTTATTTGAAGAGGAAAACTTGCACTATCATATAGATCAGTGTGCATCTTCTTTAATTTCAAGTTTTCACTCCATGGTTCCACCTAAACGCACAAGATAAAATTAAGCGCTAGCTTAGGTTTAAATTTTTTTAGCAATTTGTGTGATAGGTTAGAGATGTGTTCGGGCATCATTAAACATAGGAGCTATCGTTATTTTTTTGCACTGCATCCCCGGACTTGCACGGTTCTTCCACGTACTGTCGGTATATTGAACGGCCTTTCACATACCCTTGAGGTATATAGAAAGGTACTTCACGTACTCGATTGTTTATAGGAAGGCCCCTTATGAACGGTTGTGCATTAGACAGCACTACTACCAATTTGAGCTCCCATGTACCTTGTGTATATCGAGAGAGCCCACTAGGATACCCTATCCATTTGAGTTATCCTTTTGGCCTGTCCTGTGAGGATCCTAACTATTATCCACTCCTTTCACATGTTTGCTTGTTGCTTTTAGTTTGAGTAGCGCTTGTTATCTGTACAGTTAGGATTTTTTAGAAGAGAGAGATATTTTTGTTACATAGTTATGGATTCACCTTCCGGGACTACCAACCAAGAGACTCCTTTACCAAGCATGTCTTTTGTGTTCCCTCCATATGGGGATGTTGGTCCTCCTCTCATGGCTACGTTAAGCCTTCCTGGATTGACTATTGGATTACCTGTTTGGTTATTCTCCAGTCTAGTTATCCCATGTACACCAGTTGTGTCTGATCCTAATCCTTCATTGCAAGAGCATCAACCTCATGTTGATCCCTCTCCTTCTTCACCAGATGTGTCTTCTCCCATTTCTACCTCTTCGACTCTTGAAAGTTGTAGCACTAGTATCCAAGTGGATAAGAAGAAGAAGAAAAGGAAGATTAAGAAGAAGAAAAACAAAAAAACAACCAAGTCTCAACCAATCACTCCTCCTAGTGTGGACAGTGTTGATCTACACACCCAAAGACCGCGTAAACCCAAATTCCCTTCTAGGCTTTGCAAGGGTGATCACCTTCTGAAAGATTGTCATTATCTGTCCCTAGTTTTAGAAGAGTGGTCTAAGGTTTCTCAGAAACTGATGTCATCATCCTCTGGTCATTATACTGCTGATTCCCCCTCAACCAATGACTCTATGGTTAAGAGTCGGAAGGGTAAAGTCAGAAATCCTTGCTTTCTTTGTAAGGACATGCACTTTACTTACCTTTGTCCTTTCATGGATGAAGCTTCTAAGTTGTTGGAAGATATTATTGTTTCTCGTCAATGGCTTCCAAGAGGTTATCATAAGTTGTTTCTTGAACCCCCATTGGTTGATAAAGTGGTCGATCCAATTCTAACCTCAGTCGATCCCACTCTTTTGTTGAAGAGTGAAATTGAAGTGGTCGAGTCGACGTCATTTCCACCTGATCCCACTCTTTCATCAGAGAGTGTTAAGACTGAAGTAGTCTCTTTGACCAAATCTTCGTCTTGTTCTTCTCTTCCACTAGGCTGAATTTTTTATGCTTCATTCTGATTGTTCTCGACAAGGGGAAATTTTGTCTGTTTCGACAGAACCCTCTCCAATTAATGAGATTATTTCCTTTGACTAGAGTAACCTAATAGACTCTCGTCTTCATTCAAGTGTTCCTTTCCAGATAGTTGTGAATGTTACTGCTAGGAAGATACTTCACACTATTGTTGAGGGAGGGGCTTATGTTAGTATTCTATCCTCAAATGCTTGGCAAGCTTTAGGCTCTCCTCAGCTTGTGCCATCCACTGATCAGATACTGGCTTTTAATCGAAGACCTGTTGCACTTTTAGGGACCCTTCCTTATTTTCCTATTACATTAGGAGGGAAAACTATCTGTATTAATGTTATGGTGGTCCAAGGTCCTATAGATTTCAATCTGCTCCTTGGACGTGATTATGTTTATGCCATGAAGGCTGTTGTGTCCACACTCTTTTGAGTTATGAATTTTCCCCATGATGGGAATATTGTGACCATTGATCAGATTTCCTTTGTTACACCTGACCATCGCATTACTCCTAGTAATTAGACTACCCTGAATGTGCCACATGTTCTTGTGGGTCCTTCCCCTTCTTCTAGTTAGCTTCCTCCCATCATAGGTAAAATGGAGGGCATGGCTCTAGTCTATGGACATCATAATGGAGCTACGCCACTAGCTTTTATGAAATGGGGGCAACCTACCAACCTCTAGATATCATGTTCAGTAGGAGCAGGTTTTAGAGCATAGTTTACTTTTGGTTTCAAGCTCATTGAAAAATAAAACCACTCCTTAAGCATAGTTTACCCTTTTGGTTTCAAGCTTGCATAAAAATGAAACCATGTTGAGAGCATAGTTTACCTTTTGCTTTCAAGCTCGTTAAAAAATAAAACCACTCCTCAAGCATAGTTTACCCTTTGGTTTCAAGCTTGCATAAAAATGAAACCATTCCTTTGAGCAAAGTTCCCATTCTGTGTCAAGCTCATTAAAAAATGAAACGGATGCCTGTGAGCAAAGTTCCCATTCTATGTCAAGCTCGTTAAAAAATGAAATGGATTTCCTTAAGCATAGTTTACCTTTTGGTTTCAAGATTGCATAAAAATGAAATCATTCTTGAGCATAGTTCATTTTCTATTTCGAGCTCATTAAAAAATGAAGTAGGTTTCCTTAAGCATAGTTTACCTTTTGGTTTCAAGCTTGCATAAAAATGAAACCATGTTCCAAGCATAGTTACCTTCTATTTCAAGCTTGTGTAAAAATGAAATAGATCCCCTTCCCTTGAGTCAAGTCTTCACTTTAGTGTTAGAACTTGAACCTTCTTTTCACCTACCTGATTCTCGTTCTTCCTACCCCCCTGGTGAACATTTTCACATTAGTAACCAAGTTTTTAGGTTGGGTATGGAAGAAGAATCGACGTTAAATGAAACAAATCCTGGGGGCATGTCGAGCTGCTAGCAACCATGCTAGGGGTAGGCTTCGCTAGCAATCATGCTGGGGGAAAGATTCCAACCTCTCTATACCATGTTAATGGGATTTTTCAAGCATAGTTTACCCATTGGTTTCAATCTTGCGTAAAAATGAAACCAATCCTCGAGCATTCTTTCAACTGATCTTCGAGCTCGTTAAAAACAGTAAGATGGTGTTGAGCTTACTTTTCATTTTTCGTGCTCTGGTTAAAACATGAAATTTGGTTTGAGATTACTTTTCATTTTCATGCTCTGGTTAAAACATGAAATTTGGTTTGAGCTTACTTTTCATTTTCCATGCTCTGGTTAAAACATGAAATTTGGTTTGAGCTTAGTTTATTACTTTTTCATGTTCTGGATTCAAACATGAAAAAGTCTAATGGAGTCGTATTTAAACTCTTTTTAGGCTCCCTAAATACGAAAAGATTGTCGAGCGATCTTGTCTTCTTCATGCTCGTTAAAGCATTTGAAGAGTCGTCCTCCCAACGGTGGGTTATCTCTTTTTCGGTTCGGATAGGACTATTTAAGAAAAAGGAACACTCCAGCCAATCATGACTAGAAGAGTTCTCTAAGGTATGATTTTACACTTTTTTGGGCCTTAGAGACTAAATCATACGAAAAAGGACCCCTTTGGAGTCTTCTTCCGTATTCGTTCAGACTGTCTAAACATGAATGATACTGAGTTTTCTTTCAGTTGACTCATTAAATTAAACATTGAGAGACCTGTTTTGGGAACGAACCACTCCTCTCTCAGGTTCATAAAACATATGAGTCTGGACTTGTCTTCCGACAAGCTCTATCGAGTGTTTGTTACCCTCTTTGAACTCGTAAAACCGAAAAGAGGCACTCATCGACCATGATGGGGGAAATGGGAAGGGAGTCATTTTGCAAATAATGGTAGTTGTTTGTCGTTACCTTTGAACATGGCACTTGTCTGCACATCATGTCAGACAATTGGGTATTCAGCTAATCTCTGCAACAATCCACTTTCATGAGTCATGTCACTCCTTTGAGTGTTTCGAAAGAATGCATTGTCCACTGTCACATTGTGTGTCTGTCCCATCCAGTCATGCTGCCAAGTCTTTTTGTCGTGTTGCCCGATGTTCAAAGGGGATTTGAATAAGTTTGACCTCTACAATATACACAGTCTTTGTGTGAGTATCTTTGAGTCAGTCTTATGGTTACTACATTCACATCATTCCAGAACTATGTTCTGAGTTTCGTGTCGTCGATGTGGGACTCATCATGGCCCTCCTTCGACGAGACTTTTCCCATGAGTCAAAAATACTGATGTACTACAAATGCCTACTGGACAACATGCTCCGATCGAGCTGACATTTTCACCTCGTGGCAACTACTTGTTGTCTCAAAGCTCTCGCTTATCGTATCCCTCTAAGACTCATGCTTTGGGGGGCATCCTGTTATACCAAAATCCTGTCACCATCATGTGATAAGACCTTTGACATACCTACTTTCCCTGAATCCCAGCACTTGGAGTGGAAACCCATGCTAATTATCAATCTTTCATGAAAATTCCCAGCACTACGCTTTCCCTGTTGTCCAGGAGTGGTACCTTGTTCGCACCGCCTATCCCTTGTTTTTGACAAGTGGTGCCACCACTTATGGCCCTTAGTCCATAAGTATTTCTTACCAGAACCACTCTGTCATTGAAGGAGAAACACAGTACCTTGGGTAAAAAGGGAAAAAAGAAGTTTCTCGAGGCTTCTAGATGATAATCCTTGTGTCCTCCCTTATTCCTATCATTGTGGGTCAGTTGAGCTTGAGATCCCTCATCCTAGGATCTTAGAGGCCACCTCATCCACTAATCTCTCAACCATCCTTATCCATTGAGCCTTATAAATACAAGATCATATCCATGGTTGAGGGGGAGAACTCTTAAGGTATCGTTATGCTATTGGATTGATCACTTGGCCCAAGCCATTGGAGAGCATAGAGAGAAAGGTTAGAGCTTATGGGGATGAGAGTGCTTGGTTTCATGGAGATGCATGTCAACACTAAGGCTTGGTTGTAAACTTCTCCATTTTTATCTTAATGCAAGTTGATTTCCGTCCCACATTATTATTGTTGTTTGATTTCACATGTATGTTATTATATTCCTTCATCACTAACATGGATTAGTAGATTATATTCTGGCAGCTTTGATGTGTTTTTGTTTTTAAGCTGATTGCAGGTACACAGAGTTACTATCAAAGCATCACATTCCAGGTATCTATGGCGTCCAAGGAGGGTCTTCAACCTTTGTCCTTCATTTGTTCTGGATCTGAACCATTCAGACCAGTGGAACACCTTTGTCCGCGGAAGGTGAAATATTCCAACTAACACAAGTAAACTCAAGTATAAGCAAGCTGAGGCAACAATGGACTATAGTTTCTTAGCTCTTCAATTCTTCCTCTTCAATGTATCCAAGGGGTTCCTTATATAACACTCCAAAAGGGAAATGGAGGGTCGAATCCGAGTGTTCTTAAGGAATATGGAAGGCCAAGAGTCAATTGGTTTGGACTCATATGAAGGATAACTCCAAAAATATTTGGACTTATGCACACATCCCGATGTATGCGGGTTTATGGTCATAAGTCACTTGTACATGCAAGTATGGGTTTAAAAGTCACGTACAACAATAAACATGGGTTTTTAAGGGATTATCTTGGAACGTCCAAGTATAATATAAGTCCATGGGTTCCAAAGAGTCTGCAGAGGGACATGGAAGGCCATAAATATGTGATCAACTATGTGTGGTAAAATCATCTATAACAGTGGGCCTCCGGGTGGTGGTCCTCCGTAAGGTGGACCTCCGCTAGGTGGGCCTCCTCTAGGTGAGCCTCCTCCAGGTGGGCCTCTGCTTGGTGGCCCTCCAAAGGGTGTGCCACCATAAGGTGTCCCTACGACACCTCTAGCAGTAAGAATAGGCATTCCTCCCATTGTTGGCATGTAGGACCAATTAGGTTGCCCCCACGGTGTAAACGTGTTTCTAGGGTAAGGGATTCCAGGATACATAGTTCCTGTAGATGTAGGTAGATAGTTCATATTTTCTATAGGTATTTGATTCCCTGGGTAACCATAACCCCAAGAATACTGGTTGACTACAGGTTTTGCCCCTAAGGGTTGGCCTAAACTCGACAGAGGGTTTACCATATTGATATTGGTGGGAGGAACAACCGCTCCAGGTTGTCCTACAGCAGAAGTTTGTGTAGTATTAGTAGAAACTCCACTAACAGATAATGTAACTCATGCCGAGGGTTTCCCCCCAGCGTTGGAATGTACTGAGACCATTTGAGCTGAGTATTCCCCCCAGCTATAGAGAGTATGGGAGGACTGGAAACAAACCTAGGATTTAAAACTATAGGGTTGGAGCCAAGGTTTCAGCAAGTGAACGATATCCAAAAGGCCATGGGTCCAAAAGACAGGGTAAAATATCCGACATAGGTTCTTTGTAAGATACAGGTGAGGGAATAATTATTTCCACTCTCTATGAAAAATTGTGAGCACGATCAATAGATGCTTGAATTCTCCTATATTCATCCTCACCTGGAGGAGGGTTCTCAAAATAAGGTCTAGTAACCCCAAATTCGGAAATGGCTTGACCCATAGAGGTTCTCCAAAAAGGAGCATTAGGGCCATATTCAGTTTCAATAGGACTATTGGTAGGACCTTCCATCGAAGAATGAAAAGAAGTGTCATTCGTAGGAGGTTGTTGGACCAAGGAATTAACGTAAGCAATGAATTGTTATCCGCTTTCCACAACTATACTTCCTTCCAGATGGGATTTAGTTGCATCTATTGATTTGTGGCTTCCATTGGGCTCTCCCCTGTGATAGGAGGAAAGTCGGGTGGTAAGCCCTGGTTTATTTTAGATTGTCTCAACTGAAACTCAACCAAATTGTATTGTCACTAAAACCTAACCTAGGGTTTCAAAAAATAGGGAAAACACACAAAAATTCTCCTACACAAACTACAGGCCACAAGAAAACTTAATTGACAAGAGGGGCTGAAAAAGCCATCTCCTCACCAGGATTGTCAAGGTTTTGCAACTTGCGATATACTGTAGGGTCCAACAGTAAAACACAATGAGGAGGATCAACCTTCCCTCACCTGAATACCCAACTACCTGGACAACACGTGCATAGTAATCTCCCCGAGTGTTGTTCTCAGTGTATTGCACCAACAAGACAGCCAAAAGGGATTTTGTCATATGGTCTCAGGAATCCTAGAAGGGCCTCCTGATATACACAATGTGCGTGGGAGTTCAAATCCATAGTAGTGTTGTCTAATGCACAACCATTCAGAAGGGGCCTTATGAGATACAATCAAGTACGTTAAGTACCTATCGATATACCTCAAGGGTACGTGAAAGGTCATTCTATACACCAATGATACATGGAAGAATTGCGCAGGTCCCAAGTTGTATTGCAGGAAATAAATGACAGCTCCTACATTTTACTACGCCAGAACATGTCTCTAACCTATCACTCAAGTTACTAATATTTTTAATTTATAGCTACTATTAATTTAAGTTGAACAGTTAGATGAATGCATGGTGTTATGACAGAAATGTAAAACCATGCAATTATGATGTGCAAATTCTTTCACTTTACCATTAAAAGCATGTCTACTTGCGGGAAGGAGAGAGTATTTTCTTTTTTCCAATTTCGTTTCAAAACCAAAACTTTCCCAAACAGTCTAACTAATCAAAGCTTTCCAAGAATACAAACAAGAAATGCACCTCTAATCTAATCTTTGAAAGCAAGCAAATAGGGTGAGATCTCTTTTCCTAAAAATAAAGACAAAAAACACTCAAAGTCATACTTAGTACTTTTTCAATTTTTCTTCAAAACTGGAAAGATCTAACTTAAAACTACTAATATTTTTTCTTTTGATGAGACAAGAATATTAAAAAAAAATGGAGATCCGAAAGCTTATGAGGCTAGTCAAAGATCCAGTAATTTGTCTTCAAACATAATTATAACCAAATCTCAACAAAAAAAAAATATTTTTCAAAGAAAAAAGAAGTCTTTCGTAAACTTAACGATAAATGAAAGAAATAAACCAACAAGAAAGTATTCCTTTTCAGTCTTATCAAATAGTAAGAAGAGATCTAACTGAGCTAAAGCTTCCAAGCACTCCTTTCAAAAACAAAAAACCAAGCATACAAGCAATGACAATGATGATCCTAACCTATCTTTTTGAATTCAACAAAACAAGCATTTACCACATCTAGGCCTTGAATTTTAACTGCTCAGATCTCTACAAATAAGCCCAAACATTCAGAACTGAAAGCAAAAACCAAACCAAACTTTGCAATGACAAGCATTAAAAATGCCTACCTAGAACCACTTCTCGAGGGTCACTGACAGAGCGGTTCTGGGGAAGCATCGCTTTTTAATTACTATGAACAGGTCGTGGCACCGATTCCTGATCACTGAATCCAGGCGATGGCACCGCTTATTACCCAATGTGCATGTGGGGTGTCCTGTAGAATTCAAAAACAAAATAATGGTGAAAAAAATCAAAGTAAGCTACTGTAATACTGACATAAAATTCATGAATTGACAGGAATATAAAGTACAGAAGGTGAGAATGACTCAGATCTGAACATATCTTATGATACCAAACCAAGATCTCACTAGATCAGCTAGTATATCTGATGAAATGAAATAAGATCTCACTAGATCAGCTAGTAGATCTGACTGATGAAAGACTGGAGCTTGGATTTTGGAGAAGAGTTTGAAGACCAAGGAATATCAGATGTACTGAAAACTCTTCCCCGGTGGAGTAGCCATATTTGTTTCTAGGAAAAATGCACCTCTTACGGACAAGAGTTGTTCCTCTAGTCTAAATGGTTCAGATCTAGAACAAATGGTTCACAACAGAATTGGAAGACTTTCCCTAGAATGGATGGAGATATGGAATGAGTCTCTTTGATGGAATAGTGTAGTTGTTTCCTGTAATGATAGCTCTTCACAGATGTACCTACATGATCACATGAAACCAACAAACGAGATAAAAAGAATCATAATATGATCCACTATTCTATGTTAGTGATGAAGGAATCCAACAATAAAATACATGATAATGACACAACATACTTTATGGGAAAGGAAACAATTTTGCATTAAAGAATGAAGAATAAGTTTACAACCTATTCCTTAGTGTCAATATTCTCCCTCACATGCCAATGTCTTGTCCCCAAAAGCTCCAACTTGATCCTCCTATTCTCACCCTACTGATTTAGGCCAGAATGTCAATGCAACAACATAACTTTGCTCTCTCTCAACCATGGATATGAGCCTGCTTTTATAGGCCTTGGGAGGATATGGATGGTTGATTAAATGGTGGGTGAGGTGGATAGGAGAACCCAAAAGAATGGATCTCGAGTCCAGGTGGTCCTCAAGTGTAGGGATAAGGGTGCCACAAAGCCTTCCTTTGAGAAGCTTCATGGAAACCTCTCTTTTTCACTTTTTACCAAGGGCACCGCTTCTTCCTCACTATTACATAGCAGTGACAGGGTGGGACTGCGCCTTGAATAAGAGATAAAGGTGGTGGAACTGCCTACTATCAACATATTAAAGGTGTTGTTGAAGAAGGTGACGCTCCTTGATTTAAAGGCAGGAGCGGTGCTAGATTTTCATATGCAGGATTGATGTCTGGGCCAGTATTTTCACTTCACAACTTGGGATTCAGGGAAAATACTGATGCTTGGGACCTCATCACATGATGATGATGAGATTTATGTGTAATATCAAGAAGGAAGATCTGGAAAGAAACATGTATATGATCACTATTACTGTCGAACCTCCTGTGCCACAACTTGTAGTCCCAATGGAGTGGGCTCAAGGTATTGAAAGCGCGAGCCTACTCAATTTACTGCTCATGCCGCATTTTGGCCAAAGCAAACAAGTGAGTATATATGTGCAACAACTCCTAGTCTTCTTCCATGGAGGCTATTTATGGCTCAATAGACCATATTCTGTCGATGTTGAGCTCATTTTGTCGATAACAAGTCTCCTGTGCCAATGACACGACCCTGCTCCATATCTGCACGCAAACAGGGATGCGACAAAGATGAGGGACAAGTATGAGCTTGTCCATTGGAACAAAGGATTCCTCATTTCTTCAATAACTGACAACATGGTGTGGTTATCTGTGAAAATATTCTCTTGCAAGTTGTTGTGCAATATTTTTCCCACTGAGTGTATTGTAGGGACAATGGAACTAGTGGAACAGTGCGCAGTAGGAGTGTTGTTCAATTTGTGATGTCCCCAAACCTTGAGATAAGCCCAAAGGTGCTAAATTAAGACTAACTAAGGTTTAAGAACAATGGATATAGATAAATTACTATTGATCTGACTAACCATTCACCCAAATAAATTAAATTCTAGACATTCAATTATAACTAAAATTTGTGACACTTAATTATTTAATTACGCCACTTAATTAAATAGTTAATTGTGACACTCGATTAATAATTTCCAAAGTGGAAGCTAAAGGTCATAATTGAAACAAGAACATCAATAATACATGCTAAACATCATATTTTTTGTGAATAACTAATTTATGTATTTTGGGTTTGTTTGATAGCATAGTTTATAAGTAACCAAGTATTGATGTCATTGATTATTTGAAAATTAATCTACTTTTTCGGTGTTATTATGTGTGTTCTGTTAGTGACCATAAAAGGTACAGAAAATCACATATCATGGAACATATATAGGCTGCAATATACAGCCACACATAAACCATAGAAAACAAGAACATCGGCTGCAACTACAACCCTCAAAATTGTCTACCGATGATTGTCCCCTACAGTCATCTCTCACTAATAAAAACAAGATCGTATGGTTGCCACCCTCCAGCCATCAATTAATTTTACATATAGAATACCTCTCTCATCCTTAGATCTATAACTAAGAACAATTATGCGACCAAATGATTTACAATAAAATGGCAGGTGCGTTCTTCTCGGCACCAGAAAGCTATCGAAAAAAAACAAACATAACCTGGTCATCCGGAAAGATTTTTCAATGAAACAAAAGGTGTTGTTTATTGGAAATGCTGCTCCATACGCAATGGAACAGGTCTAAAAACCAATAAATGAGCATAGATGGTTTAACCATACCATATGGTTTCTCCCCTCTCAATAAAATAGAGCCTAAATTACAATTTATGGTTATGAAGAAGAAGAATAGAAAGAAGGTAACAAGAATAGAAACTAAATTCCATGAGATTCATCCTTCCTCCATGTAGATCCTGACATTCAATACATGAAAAATCAAACAACCAATCATCCATAATTTCACATATACCAAATAAAATAATGTAATGAAAAATCAACATAAGAGAAATACTTATCTCAAAATATAAGCAACTGGCTGCAGTAGGACAGCTTTCCTCCTAGCCGTAGACACCGTCAAGCCTTCCTCTCTTGAATAGGTCACCCCCAAGATGAGACCATGGATCCATGGGTATATTCTCTCTTAGTTTCAATACTCTTGAAACTACCTCTTTCGAGAGACACGATGCTTCCCACTACTACTTTCCTGTCCGTCTCCACTGCCTATGGGATGTGACCTAGCTCCCCATTCTCATTTCCTGACTTCCTGTGTGAGAACATGGACTAGTAGAGTGCTACAATTGAAGCAAAGGGAAAAAATAGACTCCCTCTAAGTCTTAACACACTCTCAATAATATTAACCTCCCCAACACTGGTAGATAGCATAAATCACATGGTCTAAAGCTCAAGATTAACGTCAACAAGGAGATGGCATATGGATTTATAGCATAAGGATGCCCATTCTAACCCAAATGGGTAAACCCAAATTAGATATAAGTAAGGTTTAAACTTCATCATGGAGAATTAACTTGAATTAGTGGAGTGGTGGCTTGGTGAAAAGATTCCCTTTCCCGAACTGGCACCATGAGGAGGAGTTACCCAAAACTAAGGAGTGGAGCCATGAAGAGCACATGGAGGCACACTAATGCGCAAAGGGGGTTACAAAACATAAATGAGGTAGAAATAGGTGAGAGAGACCATCCACTAGGGTCATAAATATCATGGAAGCACAAAAATAGGATCATCAATGCATGGTGTAAGAGTGGAAGCTAGAAAATATCTTACAGTCCTAAAAACTAGGAAAGGGCTCATAAATGACCATAAACACATAAATGTGAGGGAATATTTTCCAAGGAGGGATCCCTATGTAATATGGGCCCACTAAGTTGTGCACAATATGAAACACTATCTCCATAGTCCATACTTATTGAGAATAGGGTTCGTTGTACAAGGTTTGGGTGATGAATATTATTAATCTCACCAAGGTGCAAATATGAATTGGGATGGACAAAGTTAAGTCAACAATAAGTTATAAGGTGCTAGGGATGTTCCCATTCCCCCTCACTTTGTGGAATCCATGGTCCTCCATACTCTTTTAGTTTCCTTTGCTGAGCTAGTTGTTTATTTAATCAATCATTAACAACATTCAAAGATAACAAAGATTCTAGTAATAACATTAACATTAATAATAACGCCAAAGTACAAGGTCATGTTATCAAACATTAATAATAAGTCCTTAATTAAATTCATCATGAAAGGGAGCAAAATTTCACAATCATATAAAATATCATAAGTCCATAATGCAAGAGGACATAAGTCACATGAAGGATCATAAGTCCAGGGTTTAACAACTAGGCTATTACATATCCCTCCCCCTTAAACAATGCATCATTCTCGATGCATATTACATACATGCCACAAAATTTCAAAATAGATGAGGGTATGCTTCCCTCATGGTATCCTCCAGCTCCCAAGTGGCATCCTCGGGACTCTAATGGGTCCATTGGACCTTTACCTGCCTGATTTCTTGATTCTGAAGCAACTTGACCTTGCTACCTGTTGTTTCCTTTTACACAACAGGGTTACATGGCATAAATATTCAAGCCACTTGATGTGTCCTTGGGGGCAAGTCTCAAGTGAAGGCTATCACCTTGTTCTTGACTCCTTCGTTCAGGCTAACTCCTAACGAATCCAAGGGGGTAGACCCTATTGAATTACTAAGGCTAATTACTTAGTGTGATGGTGTTATAATGATTAATTTGTTTAGGAGTTTTGAATTTAACCAATGAAAGCAAAAGGTAACAAGATGCAAGATTTAAAGCATATAAGTACAGTAATGACACTCAATATAGATATATAATTGAAAGAAATGATCAAACAAATCACCAATGCCTTAAATGAAGTCAACAGAGAAAATAATGTGCTTGCATGTGCTTGAATGAATGTTTAGCAAATGTCTCTTGGTAGATTTTAAATTAATGTGGAATGTGAATGAATTAAATTAGGTGAAAAGGGGACTCCAGATATACCCGAGGGGTACTTGGAGTATGTCCAAAAGTGAACTTTCACGGCTACCTGCAAGGTGTTTGTGGGATGGAATGGAGTCTCAAAGACTATTGTTCATAACACAGCCACCAAGGTGTGACAGATATTGGTGCCTCGAGGTCACTTTCCAGTTGTTCCCACTCCTTTGGGTATTTTGCCACCGCTTACAGTTCGTTTGAGGCATTGGATTTTTGCCTGATTGTTTGTCAATTTGGGAGGTGAGGACTAATTAATCTAGTCACTCAAGTGATTTTGATGTATCTTGACTGATCGGGTGAACCGCAGCCAAGTACAGAGCATACATATTGGAGTCTTCGTTATTTTTAGTAAATTTTAGAAGAGGTGTTCTTCTTAAAAAAGAAAACCCTCTAGGAACCTCTTTCGGTCCAAGTGGACCTCAATCAGGAAATCAAGGAGGGGTTAATTTTATTATTATTTCCAAATAATAAATAAATAAAAGGAATCATAGATACACAACACCGGTTTTCTAATTAGTCCTACCACGCATCTCTTTCCCTTTGTAGGTCAATCAAGAAGTCATGGGGTAAGTAGTATGATTACTTTTGAATTGAAAATATGGAATAATGTAAAATATCATCAAAGTAGACAATCTTGCATGTCAATAATAAACTAGAACAGAAAAAATGCAAAAATGCAAAAAAGTGAAATGGACGCAGACCCCCCTAGGGGGATGGGGAGCGGGCTCGAAAGAGCCTACTCAAAAAAATATTTCATTTTATTATTATTGGTTACAATATCAGCAAACTGAAATATCAAAAACCTCTTGGTCCTTATATGGGATGAAACCAAGATCTTACAACTTTCCAAAATTTTAAAATTTCAATCAAAGGGGAGACCCTTGGGGGGATTTGAACGCTCACGAGGCCACTTTCAAATAGAAGCTTCTCTTATTTTTTGTTACACCTACTAAGAACCATAAAGCATGTTAGAATAAAATATTCCCAAAAATCACTTTAAGAGTACCTTTGGGTCATCCTACCTTAACTCAAAAAAGACTAAGTTAAAACTAGCTAAATGGGTGAAAAAGGAACCAAGGAAAGCAAGATTTCCTTGGGATATTGGCTTGATTTTTGTGCAGCCAATTAAATATGAATTGATTGATGGATTTAATCTTTTTAAAATAGAAATGGAAATCTAGAGCATGCAACCTACAGATTCTCTTTAACTTGCCATGCAAAACGGACGATTTCCCTAAGCTAGATCTAGAATGCTTAATGATACTTTTCAGAAATGAGATCTAGACTATGAGCTTTGAAATAGTATATCTATGTGATTTTTACTTTAATATGACAGGTCTAAATTATAACAAAGCTTTCGAACACAATAACCAGGTAAGAAAATTGATTTTTTGAAGGAGAAAGAGAGAGAAAGAGTACTAGAAGCCTAGGAATGTTGGGATTTGGAGTCTGCTTTGGTGGAACACTGAGGGACTATGTCCTCCAAAAGATCTTGAAGATGAGGAAGATGCAAACTATATCAACCTCTTCTACAAGCGATATCACCTGCAACTTAGAAACCCTTGCACAAATAGATGGTTAAAACATAGGTGTTGCTTGAAAAGATAATTGGAAAGCATGCAATTAAACTTAAAATACATGCAACTCCAATAGATCTGAAACAAGGAAATAGTAAGAGAATATATAAAAATAGAATAAACTCTTACCCTAACGGGAGGGAGCTCTCTCCTTCAAGGCCAACAATTAACCAACAAAAGCAAAGATAAATAACACAGATTATAAATCATAAGCATTTGATAATCACCATCCACAGATGTAGAGCATTACACCATAGATCTTGCCTCCAAAGCTTCTTTATTCCAGAATAATAAACAATAAAAATAGTACAATAGCAACAGCACCTCAATCCCAGTTCTAACTACCCTAGAAGAGGTGATCTGAGCTTTATTTATACAAAAAATAGGAGTTCTAGCCCAGGGGGGTGCAAATCCCAAGGACACAAACCACTGCAGCTAGAGGAGAATCCATCAATGCCTGATCTGAAGCTGAACTGAGCTTATACTGAGTCTGAATGTCAATCGGGGGACTGGTTGAGCTGACACATCGACCTGCTGAGTGAATCATCAACCACGGAGCTCCTAGAAGAGCCCACACATGTGGAGGAAAGAGAGAGGGAACAATTCCCCATAAAGGAAGCTGAAGTTCAACTCTGGATCCACCCAGATCACCTCATTCAGTCTAGGATTTGTCAGATCCAGTCAATCTGGTGCCGATGAGACTGATTTCAATCAAATCGGTTGAGAATCAAATGATCTAGGATTTTGGATTTGCTCCATTATTCATCAATTTATTAATTAAAATAATCAATAATTGATTTTTTGGGGCTTTCTAACCTGAGTGATGGAAAATCACTCAAAACTAGGAAATAGTGGGTCTATAGGTTTACTGGGTTCTCTTAGATTGAAAATGAGCACCTACATGACTGAATCTGACTTATGAGCCCACTTTTATTACAAAACCAATTTTTCCAATTAAACTATTAAAAAATAGCCTAAGTTTTGGAAAAATTAAATTTTAATAAAAAACACTGAAAAAATTTAAAAAATTTAAAAAACCTAGGGGGACTTAGACATGTTCATATGACTCGACCATGATGCCTAGCATGTTTATACATTCACACATAGACTCTAATAACCTCAATAGGCCTAAATGCCAAGCCAACCACCCCAACTTTGGAGGTATTGAGTGAAAAACTTAGAAATTATCAGTCGTTTATTCAACAACCAATAATAACCAAGGGAAAAAACACCCTGGACTGATCAGATTGATAAATAAAGTCTAAGAGATCGAATCTTTTACAAACACTATCATGCTAGAACATTTATTACAATTCCCTCATGGGGTATGAACATGTGATATAGTACAACAAGCACTTTTGAAGGTCTTCTGAAGTCCGAACAAAAAATCTTTGTCCGGTTCACCAGGCTCACTTGATAAAAAAGCACTAAGTACAACTTAGGTGGTAACATTCTGGCTCCAACTGCGAGATGTGTGCTCGATCTGGTCATAGGGAAAGGAGAGGATACAAGAACACCAGAATCTTTGGTTTATACACCCTGTAAAAACATCTCAACTTGATAAGAAAACCTCAGTAACACAAGCTTTACATAAAAACCAAATGAACCATTAAGCTGATTTTTTTAAACAAAATAAATGTAAGTAACTAATGAAAAAAATGTTTTGTTGTAGCTAAGTACAAAACAAAAATGCGGAAAGTAAATGCTCTTTTTCAAGGAGCTTATTTTCCTACTCTAAGCATGATATAAAAAGGGTTAAGTGTAATCAGAAATCCAATGTAACCACCTAAGCATTTCGTTAACATAAAAAAATTCCTTGTCTTTGGTTACCAGCCAAAGTAAGGATACTTTATTCAGAAAATGTAAACCTGCATGATGACCCAGAATGGGTGGCCTGGATGGGAAATCATAGGCATGAATAATTGCCAAACTGGTATGTGCTCATGCAGGCTGCTTCTATATATGACTGGATAGGACTAATATACCAATAAACATGATGAGGCGGACTGACTATATCATCATACTGATCATCAAGGCTTACCGAGTGATGACTCATTGTATAAGCACCAAGCTGCTCCAAATCATAAGGAATGTCTACATGTGAAGAAGATGGATGAGACTGATATTCCACTGACTGCATCACATCTGACTTTTCACAGCACTGCTTCTCAATGTCTTTATTACTGATTATACCCTTGTGCGGATTTGCATGATATGACTCTGAATGATCACATGAAAATTCTGAATGCTCCTCTTCCATACTAAGATTTTCCCAGGTATCTAGATCCATGCTCCCCTCTACGGATGTATCGTAGATTGGACTTCCATAATATTTTGAATAGACACTTCCCTTGCTGCTTCCCTTGCTGGACATATAATGGATGGGGTTCTCAATAAGATTTTCACAAGTTGGATTATCTATGAAGATCTAATAGTCATCACTCCCATCCATGTCATATGTGGGCGACTCTTCATCCATGGAATCATGCTCCTTCCTATCCATGTCTTCCTTGTTGGTATCACATACTAATATATAACTACCCTCCTCCTGTTCATAATAATCATCCTTCAAAGTTTTTGTTTCAAAGATATTACAAGAAGTTAATCCTTCCAAAACTTCATCCCTATGTGATGAACATAGAGGAGTGTCATCATACACATCATAAATTTCTTCATAAGTGTCGATCTCTGTAATGGTTTCCTCATGAGGGATTTCTAGGAAAATATTAGCATTGCAACAATCTTGAGAAAATCTAAAATATTCAATGTTTTTAGTTATGGTGACATGAGGAGAGTCTTCAACAATGTGTTCAAACATGGGTTCCTCGTGAAGCTCTTCAATAGGATCATCCTGAGTGTCCTCATCTATAATGGAAGTCATTGGCTCCTTCTGCTCATTTAGATAGGTCAGGGTCCTTTCTACAACCGTCATCATATCTCCCTCACCATCATGCCACCTGTCAAAAAACATAGCACATAATTCTTCATGGGAGGTAATGCATTTATCAGGAAGACCACAAAGCCATGTCCAAGCCTTATTTTTCAAAGAATGAGAAAAGATTCGCATCACATTACCCCTATGAAGTATGTTGAGTTTTGTCACAAATGAAAAAACAAATATGATGTGACAGATAATTGAATCACCCTCTCCATAAAAAGTTGGAGCCTGGGAATATCTTTCATCTTGGAGATATGGTTCATAGTTAGGAAAGCCCGGGATGCCTGAGAAATCGATGGCAGGATATACACTGGAAATTAGAGCACCATAATCTTCATCATCCATAACAGCTTATCAATAGCATATGTCAACCATGTATTTTGTACTGAACCGGAGCAGCCAAATAATGAGCATTTAAAGTTTTACTATGTCATATGAGCTCATCTACACACAAGTCTCAACAAAATTATGAGAAAGCAGGGTTTTATCCCTTCAATGGAGTCACCATGTGAAAAAAAAAAATAAGCATTTATAAATCTTTTCACAAAAATTATTTTTTGCTTTTCTTTGTAAAAATAAAAACTGAAAAAAATTCAGTGGAGTCGCCAGATGAAAATTAAAGATCTACTCTAAGCATTCGTCAAACAAAGCAAAAACAAAAAGGAAGAAAACAAAAGTTGTATTCCGGGAATAAAATATTTATCCCCGGCAACGACGCCAAAAAGTGTTGCCGCTTTTCACACACATGGGTTACGTGGCAGAAATATTCAAGACACTCAGTGTGTCCTTGGGGGCAAGTCTCGAGTCAAGGTTGTCACCTTGTTCTTGACTCCTCCGTTCAGGCTAACTCCTAATGAACCCAAGGGGGGTAGACCCTATTGAATTACTAAGGCTAATTACTTAGTGTGATGGTGTTATAATGATTAAGTTGTTTAGGAGTTTTGAAGTTAACCAATGAGAGAAAAAGATAACAAGATGCAAGATTTAAAGCATATAAGCACATTAATGACACTCAATATAGATATATAATTGAAAGAAATGATCAAACAAATCACCAGTGCCTTAAATGGAGTCAACAGAGAAAATAATGTGCTTGCATGCGCTTGAATGAATGTTTTGCAAATGTCTCTTGGTAGATTTTAAATTAGTGTGGAATGTGAATGAATTAAATTAGGCGAAAATGGGACTCCAGATATACCTAAGGGGTACTTTGAGTATGTCCAAAAGTGAACTTTCATGGCTACCCGCAAGGTGTTTGTGGGATAGAATGGAGTCTTAGAGACTATTGTTCATAACGCACCCGTCAGGCTGTGACAGAGATCGGCGCCTCGAGGTCACTTTCTAGTTGTTCCCACTCCTTTAGGTATTTTGCCACCGCTTACAGTTTGTTCGAGGCGTTGAATTTTCTCTTGATGGTTTTTCAATTGATGCAGCTTGACTGATCGGGTGAACTACAGCCAAGTACAGAGCATACATACTGGAGTCTTCGTTATTTTTAGTAAAATTTAGAAGAGGTGTTCTTATTAAAAAAGAAAACCCTCCAGGAACCTCTTTCGGTCCAAGTGGACCTCAATCGGGGAGGAATCAAGGAGGGGTTAATTTTATTATGACTCTCAAATAATAAATAAATAAAAGGAACCAGAGATACACAACACCATTTTTCTAATTAGTCCTACCACGCATCTCTTTCCCCTTGCGGGTCAATTGAGAAGTCATGGGGTAAGTAGTATGATTACTTTTGAATTGAAAATATGGAATAATGAAAAATATCATCAAAGTATACAATCCTTCATGTCAATACTAAACTAGAATAGAAAAAAGGGAAAAATGCAATAAAGTGAAATGGACGCGGATCCCCCCTGGGGGATGGGGAGCAGGCTCGAAAGAGCCTACTCAAAAAAATATTTCCTTTTATTATTATTGGTTACAATATCAGCAAACTAAAATATCAGAAACCTCTTGGTCCTTATGCGGGATGAAACCAAGATCTTATGACTTTCCAAAATTTTAAAATTTCATTCAAAGCGGAGACCCCTGGGGGGATTTGAATGCTCCCAAGGCCACTTTCGAACAACAGCTTCTCTTCTTTTCTGTTACACCTGCTAAAAACCAGAAAGCATGTTAGAATAAAATATGCCCAAAACCACTTTAAGAGTACCTTTGGGTTAGCCTACCTTAACTCAACAAAGACTAAGTTAAAACTAGCTAAACAAGTGAAAAAGAAACCAAGGAAAGCAAGTTTTCCTTGGGATTGTTACCACCTAATTTGTACTTAGTGATTTTTTATCAAGTGAGCCTGGTGAACCAGACAAGGATAACTTGTTTGGACTTCAGAAGACCTTTGGAAGTACGTCTGGGAAGTGCTTGTTGTACTATATCACATGTTCATACCCCATGGGGGAATTGTAATAAATGTTCTAGCATGATAGTGTCTGTAAAAGACTCAGTATATTAGACTTTATTTTTCAATCCAATCAGCCCAGGGTGTTTTTTCCCTTGGTTATTATTGGTTGTTGAATAAACGACTAATAATTTCTAAGTTTTTCACTCCATACCTCCAAAGTTGGGGTGTTTGGCTTGGCATTTAGGCCTATTGAGGTTATTAGAGTCTATGTGTCAATGTATAAACATGCTAGGCATCATGGTTGAGTCATATGAACATGTCTCAGTCCCCCTAGGTTTTTTCAACCTTTTTAAATTTTAAATTTTTTCAATTTTTTTATTAAAATTTAATTTTTCCAAAACTTAAGCTATTTTTTAATAGTTTAATTGGAAAAAAAGGTTTTTTAATAAAAGTGGGCTCGAAAGTTAGATTCAGTCATGTAGGTGCTCATTTTCAAGCTAAGAGCACCATGTAAACCCATGGACCCACGTTTTCCTAGTTTTGAGTGATTTTCCATCACTCAGGTCAAAAAGCCCCAAAAAATCATTTATTGATTATTTTAATTAATAAATTGATGAATAATGGAGCAAATCCAAAATCATAGATCAATGGATTCTTAGCCAATTTGATTGAAATCAGTCAGATCTGAACCAGATTGACTGGATATAACAAATCCTTGACTGAAGGAGGTGATCTGGACAGATCCAGAGTTGATCTTCAGCATCCTTTATGGGGTACTTAGTGAGACTTAGATCAGGCTTAGTTAGACACTAATCAGGCATTGATGGACTCTCCTTCAGCTACAGTGGTTTGTCTCCTTGGGATTTGCGCCCCTGGGTTGGATTTCCTGTTTTTGGTATAAATCAGAGCACAACCTACCTCTTCCAAGCTAGTTAGAACTGGGATTGAGGTGCTGCTGCTATTGTACTGTTGTTATTGTTCATTTTAAATAAAGAGAAGATTTGGAGGCAAGACAGTGTTATTCCATTGTATGTGTGGATGAGCATTGCCATTTTTTTACTGAGGTAACCTGTATCTATGTTCACAATTTGCTGATTGTTTGTGGATTCATTACTAAGATTGATAATAAGCTTATTATAATCTTGATAGGAAAGGTGCTTTTCAATAAGTTTATTGGCCATCTCTTTCCTTTGATGCATGTTTAGAGATCTAGATTCAGCATGTTTTATAAGTTTATATGCATGTTATTCTGAATCTCTATGTATGTACAAATTGGATCTCACAAGTATTTCGACAAGTCTTTGATTTCAGTTGCAGGTTCCTAGATTGGAGAGGATGCTGATCTAGTTTGCTTCTTTACTCTCTCCAAAACCATCCAAAGGCATAGTCCCTCGACATTCCACCTGAAAGCTCCACGGTGGATCTTCAAGGATACCAGCACTTCTCTTCTCCTCTTCCTCCTTCAAAATCTTAAATTCTCTTCAAATTGGTTACTATTAAAGAATCTTATTGCTTAGATCTGTCTCATTAAGAAAATCACATATATATCTAGTTAGTAATATCCTTTATTAAGTTTAGATCTTAGTTCCTTTTTGCATATAAAGTTATATTTTAAGAGATCTAGCTGAAATTATCCTCTTTTTTGCAAGCATTTTAAAGAAAATTTGTAGCTTGCTAATAAGGTAGTTTCCTTTGCTGTACTTTAAAGTTTCATATTCTGCAATAAAAGTGCACATCTCATTGGCTGCCCAAACAGCAAGCCAAGATCCCAAGGAAAGCTTGCTTTCCTTGGTTCCTTTTTCCAAAACTAGATTACCCCAACTTAACAAATTTTTACTTGGTTTTTTTTTTCAGTAACTAGTGTGGTGACCCAAAACACTTTTAAAGTGTGTTTGGGCACATTTGATTTTAATTTCTCATTGTTTTTTAGCAGGTCTAACAAAAAAGAGAAGGAGACTCTACCCAATTTTCGACTCTTGGACGAACCAGAGCTTATTGGAAGCTTCCCCCATCGCTGTGTTTTAATTTTAGCTTGTTACAAGCTTGTTGTAAGCCTTTGGATCCCAGATAACAAGGACCAAAGTGCATCAATTTCAATTTGCTGATATTGTAAATCTCTGCTAATAAAAAGAAAAGGTCCTTTCGAATAGGCTCTTCCGAGCCTATTCACTATCCCCCCTAGGGGGATTTGCGTCTGTGTCAATTTTTTACTTTTTGTTCATCTCTTTTCAGTCTAGCGTAGTTCTAATCTATAGGGTAGTATAATTTGATTTATTATCAATTCCATATTCCATATCTAATGTTTCAAAGTAATTTAATACTTACCCCACGACTTCTTGATTGACCCGAAAGGGGAAAGAGATGCATGGTAGGACTAATTAGAGAACCGACATTGTGTATCTTTGTTTTCTTTTTCATCAACTATTTCTTCAGCTTTAATAAAATTAACCCCTCCTTGATTCCCCGATTAAGATCCACTTGGATCGAAAGAGGTTCCTGGAGGGTTTTGTTTTTAACAAGAACACCCATCTCAAAATTTACTAAAATTGACAAGACTCCGATGTGTATACTCTACATGTCACATGCCCCAATTTTGCAAAATAATATTATCTTATTTTGATTTTATTCCAAGACATTATGTTAAATTTAATGCTAAGTTGTAACTGATGACTCAGCAGAGTCAAGGATGTGGAATGTAATTCTGAATATTTTAATTTCAAATAAATAAAAGTGGAGACAACAGCTTGGGAGAGTTGTTAAAAAGAGTGTTACTGGTCAAGTTGGTGGAGGAGACTAGGTGGAGAGCAAATAGACAAGTGGTAGCATCCTCAAACACTTCCAATGTTGCAGGCGGAAACCTCCCTACATTTGGGGTCATGATCCCCCAAGAAAGTGGGATCAAAGTAGGTGCCTCAATTTGTTAGAATAATCCGTCAGGATTATTGTAAATAAATAATAAATAGGAATATGAATAGATAGGAAGGCGAAAAGGCTGGTAATCAACCGCCTCATTGTAATCTATAAATTAATGTTTTAGCCATGAATAGGATTGAATCGGGAGTTATTACCAACAAGTGGTATCAGAGCTAGGTTGCCTTCCTGCCATAACTCCCTTCCTATTGCCAGTCTGCCCATTCCTGGCATTCTGCTTGCCAGTCCATTGCCAGACTGCTCCATCAGTCTGCCAATCGAGTTGCATGCAGTGTATGCGTTACTCCTCCTGCCTGCGTTTTCTGCTCATACGTTTGATGTATAATGAAGAGCCTAACCCTAAGTTTTCCCTAGTTTTGTGCGTGGAGACTTGAAGACTGTTCTGATAAATAAATGGCATGGGAAATGTATGATTATTCACAATTGCGCCCTCGTTCATGATCCAAAAAGACATAGGAAATCTTAATAAAAAATCCCATTGAAGAGAGTTGAGGCTGCTCATTCTAGGAGAAGAATCATTCAGGTGAATGCACTTCAAGGAATTCATTGGGAAGGAAATTTTTGTGGAAGGTGTTTGAGGGATAAAATGTAGGAAGTGATCTAGTATAGCTTTCCATGCTGAAAGATCTTGTTGCAGAGTGCAGAGTTGGTATTGAGTCATTGGACTAGTACTTTGTTGTTTGCTCCACTTAGTTCCGGCTAAGGAGACCAGAAACAGGATTGGGGGTCCTGAGAAGTCGTTGTTTGAGCACTCTCTAGGAGTTGGTAGGGAGGAATTGCCTCCCAACGCTGTTGTCATCCAGCTTTAAAAACAGGTTCTACTATCTTTTAATTTCTTTGTTAAAGTTTATATCTGTGTATGAAGAAATAATGAATTATTTATATGTTATGTGGTGATCTGTTAAGCTTGAAATCTCTTAGTTGTTTTAAATGCTAAATCTGTTCTTTGATGAAAAATAATCCTACCTGTGTTTTTCCCCATCTGGAGTAAACCAGATCGTACTCTAGCATAGGTAGTGTGTTTAAAATGAATGAAGTATGATAGGAATCTGAAATGAATAGAGTACTTATCTTTTTTAGAGTATTGAAATCTTTTCTTTCAGTAGATAGTTGTTTTTCCAAAAAGAATATTAATCTGTTTCGTAGGGTTGTTGTTAGAACCAGACTGTGTATTACGAATATTAGAAAAAGAACATAATCATATTATTTTACTAATAGCAGTATATTCAAGTATGTAATTCATTCTTTTACATAGTATCTTCTTGTATAAACTATACATCTGCACTGAAACAGAAGAAATAGAGATATCAATTAAATGCTTATTATTATGTTAAGTAAAGATGTAAATATAATTCTGTTAGTTTACTTCCTTTCCTAATAATAATAGTTATTTTACCTGCAACTATCTAAACTATTACAGTATTCTTTCTCTAGAGTTAAAATAACTAAAAGGCAGTAGTAACCAATGCATAAATGTTGTTAATAAAGAACTGTCCTTACACACTTTTACACACTTACAGACAAATTAGATGTAAGGAGTGTTGACAGGTATGAAAATTCTTATTTCTTTTACCAAGCTTACAGGAATAATCTTATTAATTAAACTAAACTATCATAGACTATTATCAGTCTTTATTATTAAGATATTTATGTAAAAATAAACTTAAGAAAATATAGTATTCACAGATGATATTATTATTAATACAAATAATATTATTATTAACAATAAATATTATTGTTTATAAATTAGTAATTCTTTTAAACAAAATGAAGAAAACTGGTGACAGTAATCGAATTAATAAAAAGAGCAACACATAAATCATCATTATAAAAATTAAATAGGATAAACCCTAGCTCATATTTCTGAGCATAATCTATCTGTATTCTTATATACTTTAGTAACCTAGGATAACCATAAGAATAGTTATTCTTAACCATTAAAAGAACCAACTAAAATTATACACAGAAATGAAATACATTTTTTAGATCAACATATATAAAATGTACTTATAAAGAAACTGTTTCTTTTTATACAAACAGGGTGTACCTGTGAAGGCGAATTATAGGGTTAAAAATGCTTATAATTATTATAATTACAATTAACAAAACATTGAAGTAATAAACCAAATTTATTTAATTATGTTATCATTAAATAACCAGGTTAATATAATTTACTCACAGTCCTTTAAGAACAAATAAAAAGACTGTAATTATTATAAACTGGAATAATCTATTTCAAAACGAGGGTTTCCACAAGATAAACCCTAATTCATAACTTTAAATAAAAACAAGAAAGAATTAAATTATGATTGTAAGTATTAGTTTTAAGAAATGTAATTATAAACCCTTACAGAGTAATTCAAACAGAGTATAAAACTTCATTTACAGTCAAGAAGGGTAAAACCCTGAAATTACACAGAGTATAATATAAACATCTGATAAACCAAAACAAGTTTGAAGACAGAACTGTCTTTACAAGAGCTATTATTTTAAACATGTCGTAAAGCCAAACATCAAACTATTACAGTGCTTAGTTAAACCGAGTCTACCCATCGACTAGCGAGGATTTGATTCTAGGTATTACAACAACAACCTGTAAAAACAAACAACATAACTCATAGCGAGTCGAGGGAGGGTTTCCCCAAACCCTGGGTGATTCCATTAACCACCCTGATACAAGTAGGGTGAAAACCCAACACATGGACCATGGGGCTTACCCGAAAAAAACCACGAGCCACGACATTCGTTGGTTGACTGTTTACTTTCTCCACCATGAAAGTATACAGTGGCGAGCACTTGCAAGTAGTGTAAAAGATCACTGTCAGTTAACAAATACCTATTTAAACCACGGTAACAGCAAAGCACTTGCAGCAAAGAAAATGAACTCTAAATTTATTATTTTCATGTCAGTGGAAAACAACGAACAGTTTCGTAGAAGCACTGTCACCTACATGCTTTGCCAAACTAAAAGACTCAACAGCCTGCAAGTGTAAATCTCACGCAATGGCGAGCCACAAGAACAACAAAAGGTAACTGAAGTAGACAGTAAGCCACGAAGACAGCGAAAGGAAGATTACACAGACAGCAAGCCAAGAGCAATGATAATCTCCACAAGTTGCAGAGTGAGAACCCGGCCACTGAAAATGGCTTTTAAAACCACATGCCGATGACAAATGCAGCACTGAATCAAGACATAAGACAATCGGAGCCAGGGGGACTGACGACCGCCATAGAAGCCAAGCAGAGCAGCCTCAAGGGCCAGTGCAAACTGCGGGGAAGAATGATAAGGGTTAGGGTTACGGTAGTGTTTTATATCTTCCACGCTTGGTCAGGAGATGACCACATGGCCACGTAAATCAAACATGCAGTGGGTCATATACTATAGTACCTGCATATAACGATTTTCAATTATTCAATCACGATGCATAAAAACTATATCATAACCAATTATTTTCTTATCAATCAACACGTCACTCATCATATGAGTTATTAGATCATGGTTAAAAACCTCAGCGTCATGAATTACGTTGACCTAGCGAGGAGTATCATATATTAAACTTTGGTTAATGCCGAAACCAATTATACATAGAACACACTTTATTCTATAACCTTATAACTTATAGATTGCAAACTCACTAATATATTAAGGATGTTAGTAATCCCTTGCTCTAAACATTAACCTTGTTATGGATGGAGGTCTTTATTATATAGAGGAGCTCAAGCGAACCATCAAGCAACTATAACTTTCTTGTGTAAAAACAATATAGCATATATATGGTTAACTCTTGTAATAACGACTTTTCAAGTGATAACATGTTTATAAGACTCATTTCACCATATAACCATATGTTATTATATTATAACATCACAAATGCGATTTGAATGGTTGCATTTCTTTTCTCTAAACGATGTCTTTATTATAGATAGAAATCAAATATTTTATGTCTTTACTATAGATAAGAGATCAAATGTTTTATGGGAGAATTCATGCTAATCAATGAACAACTATAGTTTTCCTTTGTAAAAATACTATAATTTATACATGGTAAATCTCTTGTAATAACAACATTACAAGTCACAAATTTTATAAATTGCATAATGTAATAGTTTAGAGAATCATAAACTCTAAATTTAAATATGTTTATGATCATGAACTAATTATAGACTGAATGTCTATTAATAAAATAGAGTGTGCATGTTCATAAGGCACATAAGAACTAATAACTCAAATGATAGTGGAACTATGAAGTGGACAGAGCATATTGTAAGAACACTTTTATGAAATTATGTTACATAGTTCAAAGTGACGATACTTTGATGAATTTTGGCTAGGACTCAACTTGGTTCTTATTTTTGATTCACCATGTCTAGTGGGTAGTAAAGGAGTTATAGGATTATACAAGATAACTAGAATAGGAATGATCCTATTGAATCCAGAAATTACTAGAATGGTAGGGTTCGACATGAAATTAGAATATAGGCAAACAATGATCTCATGTAGGAAGGCATTATGGTTTTTAGTTTGCACAATTGAACTTATACTGTCAAAAGGTTAACAGGCTGTAAGTTATCTCGCAGAAGCGAAATGTGGAACAGTTGTTACACAAATAAGATAATGCAATAATGTATAAATACTGATAAAAACAATCATTATAACATTGCAAATTATTTAGGCTAAAGTAGAAGTACTTTGTAACTGAGATTCTAACTCTTAGAGTCGCAAACATATCTTAGTGTGGCTACTTACTTCTAAACTTATTACAAGAGAAATTTAAGGAAGCCAAATGGTCTTACCTCACGGAAGCTATTTAGAGTTTAGCAACTTAATTACTAAGATTTTTAATTGCAAATAAATTACTACTGGATACTTTAAGAATTTTTAAAATGTGCTCGTTCGATCATACCTGTAAACCTGTAAGAACCAGTAATCTTCTGCGTTAGCACAATTGCTAAGTAAGCCCCTGATTCAAAAGTTAGATTCCACCTACTTGACATGAAAAGACTCATTGGTAAACTGAAGTAAAACATTATGCAAGAAGACTTTATTCTTGTTACAAAAAAAAATGAACTGTTGAGTTAATATAATTAAGATTTAGTGAAACTAATTACTTAACTGTTTCTTTTATTGCAAACTGTTAGCTGTTAGTAGACCGCAGGTTTTAGCATTTATTGTTATATCAAAATTTTAAATTTTTGTGAAAATTTGGGGACATGTGGTATTAGAGCACAAGGTTCAAACACTAAACCTTGATGAATCCCAACTAGCTTTCATAAAATAGTAAATTAAATTATTGTGCTAACGTATTTTATTTTAAATGTTATTCAACAGAGAATTGTTTTTCTGAAGTTTAACAGGCAGGTATGGAAAGGCTGGAAGAGTATGCATAGGAGGAGTCTCCAGCTACTGAAATAGGAAATTTACCAAGAGATCCTATACCAGAGGATTTAACTACCAATTCCTCAGTGTTGTTACAAACTGTAAAAGAATTAAAAACTGAAATGGAGTCTATAAAAAGAGAAAATGAAAGGATTCTGAGGGCTCAAGAAGAGCTGAATCGGATCCTAATTAAAAAGTTTCAAACTGAGGGTAGGGGTAGAAGGTCAGAATCAGAAGACGCCAGTCATCAACGAAAATCTAAAAACATGATACATACAAAAACTGAAATTAGTTTGTCGTCGGAAGTGTTTGGTGAACAACAAAATTACCATACTACTAGTGACAGTAGTGATGATAATCTGTACACTAAAAAGAGGAAATACAAACCTTATGAGGAAATTTCTGGGGAATTCAAGAAGATAAAACCACCAACTTTTAACGGAGAGACTGAAAAGGGGGAAGAAGTTGAATCCTGGTTATCTGGGATGAAGAAGTACTTCCAAATATATAATTATTCTAACTAGTTAAAGGCTAGGATGGCTATATATAACCTCTCAAGAAAGGCTGACATTTGGTGGTAGGACTTGAAGAGAGTTAAGGGTATAAAAGAGAAAGAAGTTAACTGGAGTACCTTTAAGAGGTATTTCAAAAAGAAATTCCTATCTAAGCAGTATTATGAGGAGATAGCCAAATAGTTTTATGAACTGAAGTTAGGTTCAATGACAATGAAGGATCTAAACAACAAGTTCTTAAGTCTACTTAGGTATGTACCCTACCTTGTAGATGAGAAACCAAAGGTACAGCGATTCCTTAGCTGTCTACCTTATCATATTAAAGATATAATTGAATATGATAACCCAAAGACCTTGGAGGAAGCTATGAGAAAAGCTAACTTTTGTTTTGAGCAGAATCGGAAGAAAGAAAGCTTGGCCAACTGGAAGGATAAGAAAAATAATAATCAGTTTGAACAAAAGAAGAAGGATTTTGTGCCTAACAGAAATTTTAAGAACAATAAGGCCAAAAACTATTCTAATAACAATAATTTCCAAGGAAATAGGAACAATACACACAATAATCAGAATAATTCTAAAGGTAAGGAAACTACAAATAATCATGGAAACTTTACCAAGAACTTTGAGCGTAAAGAGCTTGTCAAGTGCTGGGAGTGTAATGGCCCACACTGTGCTTCAGTCTGTCCAAACCGGAAGAAGAATGTTAACAATATTCATACTATATAGGAGGAGATGACTATTGGGGAACTAGCAAAGAGCATGCCTAGAATCAACGCAGCCTTGGAGAACCGACAAGCTAAATATCATACTTCCATGGTGGAAGTAGAAGGTATGATAAATCAGACCCCTGTAACTATTTTGATTGATCCAGGAGCTAGTCTCAGTTATATTGCACCTCAAATAGTAGAAAAATGTAAGTTATCTATTGATAAGTTTGAGAATTCATGGTTAGTTCAGTTAGCCACTAGTGCTAAAAGAAAAGTAACTTGTTTTGTGAAAGAATGTGCATTAGTTATGGATAAATTAGAAACTATTGTTAAACTTAATGTTTTGCCACTTGGTTCCTATGATTTGCTGATTGGTATGGTCTGGTTAGAACAACATAGAGTAATTCTAAAATGTTATGATAAAACTTTCACATGCTTAAACAGTGATGAAAAAACAGTAAGTGTTAAAGGAATTCCTAGAAAAACTACTGCAAGGCAGATTTCTGCTTTAAAACTTAAAAGAGCTGTTAGAAAGGGATGTAAAGCTTACAAAGTAACAATTACTGATGAGAAAAGTAAAATTTTAAAAATAGATAAGTTAAAAGTGGAAGACATACCAGTCTTAAAGGAATATGTTGATGTATTCCGAGAAGAAATTCTGGGATTACCTCCGAAAAGGGAATTGGATTTCACCATTGAGCTAGTACCGGGTGTAGTACCTAGCTCAAAGGCCCCTTACTGAATGAACATATTGGAACTTAATGAATTAAAATCACAATTAAAAGAGTTAATTGATAAAAAGTATATTCGACCAAGTGTGTCTCCCTGGGGGGCACCTGTCATCTTCGTCAAAAAGAAGGACGGAACTATGCGACTTTGCATAGATTACCGTTAGTAAAACAATATGACCATCAAAAATCGATATCTGTTGCCCCGCATAGATGATCTGTTTGATCAACTACGTGGAGCCATAGTGTTTTTGAAAATAGATTTAAAGTCTGGATATCATCAATTGAGGATTAAAGATGAAGACATCTTTAAGACAGCCTTTAGAACAAGATATGGTCATTATGAATTTGTCGTAATGCCATTCGGGCTTACTAATTCCCTAGCTGTCTTCATGTGTTTAATGAACAACGTGATGCATAAGTATTTAAATAAGTTTGTGGTTTTGTTTATCGAAGACATTTTAATCTATTCAAAAACTGAAGAAGAACATAAAGAACATCTAAAAATTGTTTTGCAAGAGTTGCGAGAACATCAACTCTTCGCAAAGTTTAGTAAGTGTAATTTATTCAAGGATAAGATTCAGTATTTAGGTCACATAGTGACCAAGGAAGGAATTTCCATAGATCTTGAAAAGATAAGGGCAATCGAAGATTGGCCGGTTCCTAAGGATGTGACGGATGTTCGATCTTTCATGGGCATTATCGGTTACTACCGGAGGTTCATTGAAGGTTTTTCAAGGATAGCAAAACCAATAACTTCCTTGCAGAAGAAAGGAAAGAAGTTCGACTGGAATCAGAAATGTGAAGAAAGTTTTAAAAAGTTAAAAACTTTATTAACCAGCGCACCTATTTTAAGAATAGTAATTCCTAATAAAGAATTTGTAGTGTGCACTGATGCCTGTAATGATGGCTTAGGTGGTGTTCTGACTCAAGAAGGGCATGTTATTGCCTATGAGTCTAGAAAGCTAAAAGTTCATGAAAAGAATTATGCAACATATGATCTGGAATTAATAGTTGTAATACACGTCTTAAAGATGTGGCGACATCACCTAATTGGCAGAAAATTTGTTTTAATGACTGATAATAAAGGATTGAAGTATCTTTTAGATCAGCCTAATTTAAATTCCAGGAAAGCTAGGTGGTTAGGTTTCTTAAGCGAGTATGATTTTGAAATCCAACATATAAAAGGTAAAGAAAATAAAGTTGCTGATGCATTAAGTAGGAACACGAGGCTGAATTTTGCAACAACAATCAACACTTATGTTTCAGACTTAGATGAACAACTTAAAGAAGGAATAAAGCAAGATGAAATTTACCAGAATTTGTAAGCTAAAGCTAAAGAAAATCCAATAGAAAACTTAATAAAAGGTTACAGTTTAAATGAAAAAGAATCTTTACTGTATAAAGATAAACTGTATGTACCTAACATACCTAAAGTCAAGCTGTTAATTCTAGATGAAATTCATAAAACACCATATTCAGGTCATCAAAATTATCAAAAGACTATAACCATGTTAAGAAAAGAGTATTTCTGGCCAAATATGAAAATTGAAGTAGCTGAATATATTGCAAGGTGTTTATAATGTCAATAGGTAAAAACTGAACACCAACACCCAGCTGGTTTTCTATAGCCATTACCCATCCCTAGCTGGAAATGGGAGGTAATTAGTCTAGATTTTATTACTAAATTACCTAAAAATCAAAATCACAATGATTCTATCATGGTAGTAGTTGATAAGTTAAGCAAAACAGCTCACATTATACCTGTTAAAACTACTTACAAGGCTGCAAACATAGCTAAGATTTTTCTAAAATAGATTTTTCGATTACATGGAGTACCAAAAGTATAATTTCAGATAGAGATCCTAAGTTTACAGGAAACTTTCGGAAGCCTTTGTTTAAAGGTTTAAACACCACATTAAATTTCAGTACTTCTTTCCATCCTCAAACAGATGGACAAACTAAAAGGGTAAACCAGGTACTGGAATATTTATTAAGAATGTATGTAAAAGACCAGCCAGGTAAATGGGAGGACTATTTACATCTGGTAGAATTTGCTTATAATAATAATTATTAGACATCAGCCAGATTTAGTCCATTTGAAATTTTATATGGATGGAAATGTAATACTCCTATCTCTTGGATTAATCCAGTAGATAGATTGGTATTAGGTCCAGAACTGTTAAAAGAAATGGAAGAAATTGTGAAACAAGTGCAGGAAAATCTGAAAGTGGCACAGGATCGGCAAAAAAGTCAAGCAGACTTAAAAAGAACTCCAAAGGAGTTTTAGGTAGGTGAACATGTGTTCATCAAGGTAAGGCCCAAAAAGAGCTCTCTAAGATTGGGGAGTTGTGCAAAACTGGCACCTCGTTACTGTGGCCCATTTGAAATTTTGTCCAGGATTGGACAAGTAGCTTATCAATTAGCGTTACCACCTAACTTAAGAGTACATAATGTTTTTCACATTTTCGTTTTAAAGAAATATGTTCATGATGCTACTCATGTTGTTAACTAGAATGTTGTACAGGTGGAACCAGAAGGAGAATTTCTGGTGGAACCAGACTGTATCCTTGGGATGAGGGAAATTACACTTTGGAACCGCACCATTGGACAGGTGAAGGTGCAATGGAAGCACCTTAGTCCATAGGAAGCCACCTGGGAATTGGAAAGTAAAATGCAAGATGCATATCCAATTCTGTTCCAGGGGACTTTGGAGGATGAAGAATAAATAACATCAAGGACGATGTTATATTCTAAGGGGGTGTGTATGTCACATGCCCCAATTTTGCAAAATAATATTATCTTATTTTGATTTTATTCCAAGACATTATGTTAAATTTAATGCTAAGTTGTATATGATGACTCAACAGAGTCAAGGATGTGGAATGTAATTCTGAATATTTTAATTTTAAATAAATAAAAGTGGAGACAACAACTTGGGAGAGCTGTTAAAAAGAGTGTTACTGATCAATTTGGTGGAGGAGACTAGGTGGAGAGCAAATAGACAAGTGGCAGCATCCTCAAACACTTCCAATGTTGCAGGTGGCAACCTCCCTACATTTGGGGTCATGATCCCCCAAGAAAGTGGGATCAAAGTAGGTGGCTCAATTAATGACAACTAACCCAAAAAGACCTAGGCAATCTTAATAAAAAATCCCATTGAAGAGAGCTGAGGCTGCTCATTCTAGGAGAAGAATCATTCAGGTGAATGCACTTCAAGGAATTCATTAGGAAGGGAATTTTTGTGGAAGGTGTTTGAGGGATAAACTGTAGGAAGTGATCTAGTACATCTTTCCATGCTAAAAGATCTTGTTGCAGAGTGCAGAGTTGGTACTGAGTCATTGGACTAGTACTTTGTTGTTTGCTCCACTTAGTTCCAGCCAAGGAGACCAGAAACAGGCTTGGGGGTCCTGAGAAGTCGTTGTTTGAGCGCTTTCCAGGAGTTGGTAGGGAGGAATTGCCTCCCAACGTTGTTGTCATCCAGCTTTAAAAACAGCTTCTACTATCTTTTAATTTCTGTGTTAAAGTTTATATCTCTGTATGAAGAAATAATGAATGATTTATATGTTATGTGGTGATCTGTTAAGCTTGAAATCTCTTAGTTGTTTTAAATGCTAAATCTGTTCTTTGATGAAAAATAATCCTACCTGTGTTTTTCCCCATCTGGAGTAAACCAGATCGTACTCTAGCATAGGTAGTGTGTTTAAAATGAATGAAGTATGATAGGAATCTGAAATGAATAGAGTATTTATGTCTTTTAGAGTATTGAAATCTTTTCTTTCAGTAGATAGTTGTTTTTCCAAAAAGAATATTAATCTGTTTCGTAGGGTTGTTGTTAGAACCAGACTGTGTATTACGAATATTAGAAAAAGAACAGAATCATATTATTTTACTAATAGCAGTATATTCAAGTATGTAATTCATTCTTTTACATAGTATCTTCTTGTATAAACTATACATCTGCACTAAAACAGAAGAAATAGAGATATCAATTAAATGCTTATTATTATGTTAACTAAAGATGTAAATATAATTCTGTTAGTTTACTTCCTTTCCTAATAATAATAGTTATTTTACCTGCAACTATCTGAACTATTACAGTATTCTTTCTCTAGTGTTAAAATAACTAAAAAACAGTAGTAACCAATGCATAAATGTTGTTAATAAAGAACTGTCCTTACACACTTTTACACACTTACAGACAAATTAGATGTAAGGAGTGTTGACAGGTATGAAAATTCTTATTTCTTTTACCAAGCTTACAGGAATAATCTTATTAATTAAACTAAACTATCATAGATTATTCTCAGTCTTTATTATTAAGATATTTATGTAAAAATAAACTTAAGAAAATACAGTATTCACAGATGATATTATTATTAATACAAATAATATTATTATTAACAATAAATAGTATTGTTTATAAATTAGTAATTCTTTTAAAAGAACTGGAGAAAACTGGTGACAATAATCAAATTAATAAAAAGAGCAACACATAAATCATCATTATAAAAACTAAATAGGATAAACCCTAGCTCATATTTCTGAGCATAATCTATCTATATTCTTATATACTTTAGTAACCTAGGATAACCATAAGAATAGTTCTTCTTAACCATTAAAAGAACCAACTAAAATTATACACATAAATGAAATACATTTTTTATATCAACATATATAAAATGTACGTATAAAGAAACTGTTTCTTTTTATACAAACAGGGTGTACCTATGAAGGCGAATTACAGGGTTAAAACCCCTTATAATTATTATAATTACAATTAGCAAAACATTGAAGTAATAAACCAATTTTATTTAATTATGTAACCATTAAATAACCAGGATAATATAATTTACTCACAGTCCTTTAAGGACAAATAAAAAGACTGTATATATTATAAACTGGAATAATCTATTTCAAAACAAGGGTTTCCACAGAATAAACCCTAATTCATAACTTTAAATAAAAACAAGCAAGAATTAAATTATGACTGTAAGTATCAGTTTTAAGAACTATAATTATAAACCCTTACAAAGTAATTCAAATAGAGTATAAAACTTCATTTACAGTCAAGAAGGGTAAAACCCTAAAATTACACAGAGTATAATATAAACATCTGATAAACCAAAACAAGTTTGAAGACAGAGCTGTCTTTACAAGAGCTATTATTTTAAACATGCCATAAAGCCAAACATCAAACTATTACAGAGCTCAGTTAAACCGATTCTACCCATCGACTAGCGAGGGTTTGATTCTAGGTATTACAACAACAACCTATAAAAACAAACAGCATAACTCATATCGAGTCAAGGGAGGGTTTCTTCAAACCCTGGGTGATTCCATTGACCACCCTGATACAAGTAGGGTGAAAACCCAACACATGGACCATGGGGCTTACCCGAAACAAACCACGAGCCACGGCATTCATTGGTTGACTGTTTACTTTCGCCACCATGAAAGTATATAGTGGCGAGCACCTGCAAGTAGTGTAAAAGACCACTATCAGTCAACAAATACCTATTTAAACCATGGTAACAGCAAAGCACGCAGCGAAGAAAATGAACTCTAAATTTATTATTTACCTGTCAGTGGAAAACAACGAACAGTTTCATAGAAGCACTATCACCTACAGGCTTTGCCAAACTAAAAGACTCAACAGCCCGCAAGTGTAACCCTCACGCAACAGCGAGCCATGAGAATAACAAAAGGTAACTGAAGTAGACAGTAAGCCATAAAGACAGGGAAAGGAAGATTACACAAAGAGCAAGACAAGAGCAATGATAAACTCCACAAGTTGCAGAGTGAGAACCCAGACACTGAAAATGGATTTTAAAACCACACACCAGTGACAAATGCGGCACTAAACAAAGACACAAGACAACTGGATCCAGGAGGACCGACGGTCGCCATAGAATCCAAGCAGAGCAGCCTCAAGGGCCAGCGCAAACTTCAGGGAAGAATGATAAGGGTTAGGGTTACATTAGTGTTTTATATCTTCCACACTTGGTCAAGAGATGACCACATGGCCACGTAAATCAAACATGCACTGGGTCATATACTATAGTGCCTACATATAACCATTTTCAATTATTTAATCACGATGCATAAAAACTATATCATAACCAATTATTTGCTTGTCAATCAACACGTCACTCATCATATGAGTTATTAGATCATGGTTAAAAACCTCAAAGTCGTGAATTACGTTGACCTAGAGAGGAGTATCATATATTAAACTTTGGTTAATGCCGAAACAAATTATACATAGAACACACTCTATTCTATAACCTTATAACTTATAGATTGTAAACTCACTAATATATTAAGGATGTTAGTAATCCCTTGGTCTAAACATTAACCTTGTTATGGATGGATGTCTTTATTATATAGAGGAGCTCAGGCGAACCATCAAGGACCTATAACTTTCTTGTGTAAAAACAACATAGCTTATATATGGTTAACTCTCGTAATAACGGCTTTTCAAGTGATAGCATGTTTATAAGACTCATTTCACCATATAACCATATGTTATTATATTATAACATCACAAATGGGATTTGAATGGTTGCATTTCTTTTCTCTAAACGCTGTCTTTATTATAGATAGAAATCAAATATTTTATGTCTTTACTATAGATAAGAGATCAAATGTTTTATGGGAGAATTCATGTTAATCAATGAACAACTATAGTTTTCCTTTGTAAAAAGACTATAATTTATACATGGTAAATCTCTTGTAATAACAACATTACAAGTCATAACTTTTATAAATTGCATAATGTAATAGTTTATAGAATCATAAACTCTAAATTTAAATATGTTTATGATCATGAACTAATTATAGACTGAATGCCTATTAATAAAATAGAGTGTGCATGTTCATTTTGCACATAAGAACTAATAACTCAAATGATAGCGGAACTATGAAGTGGACAGAGCATATTGTAAGAACACTTTTATTAAATTATGTTACATAGTTCAAAGTGACGATACTTTGATGAATTTTGGTTAGGACTCAACTTGGTTCTTATTTTTGATTCACCATCTCTAGTGGGTAGTAAAGGAGTTATAGAATTATACAAGATAACTAGAATAGGAATGATCCTATTCTATCCAGAAATTACGAGAACTGTAGGGTTCGACATGAAATTAGAATATAGGCAAACAATGATCTCATGTAGGAAGGAATTATGGTTTTTAGTTTGCACAATCGAACTTATACTGTCAAAAGGTTAACAGGCTGTAAGTTATCTCACAGAAGCGAAATGTGGAACGGTTGTTACACAGATAAGATAATGCATTAATGTATAGATACTGATAAAAGCAATCATTATAACATTGCAAATTATTTAGGCTAAAGTAGAAGTACTTTGTAACTGAGATTCTAACTCTTAGAGTCGCAAACATATCTTACTGTCACTACTTAATTCTGAACTTATTACAAGAGAAATTTAAGGAATCCAAATGGTTTTACCTCACGGAAGCTGTTTAGAGTTTAGCAGCTTAATTACTAAGCTTTTTAATTGCAAATAAATTATTGCTGGATACTTTAAGAATTTTTAAAACGTGCTCGTTCGATCATACCTGTAAACCTGTAAGAACTAGTAATCTTCTGCGTTAGCAGAATTGATAAGTAAGCCCCGGATTCAAAAGTTAGATTCCACCTATTTGACATGAAAAGACTCATCAGTAAACTGAAGTAAAACATTATGCAAGAAAACTTTATTCTTATTAGAAAAAAAAATGAACTGTTGAGTTAATATAATTAAGATTTAGTGAAACTAATTACTTAAGTGTTTCTTTTATTGCAAACCATTAGATGTTAGTAGACCACAGGTTTTAGCATTTATTGTTATATCAAAATTTTAAATTTTTGTGAAAATTTGGGGTTTTGACACTGCACTTGGCTGTGGTTCATCCGATCAGTCAATCTGCATCAAAAGCACTTGAGTGACAAGAATAATTAGGATTCACTCTCCCAAATTGACAAACCATCAGGTGAAAATCCAACACCTAGATCAAACCATTACGGTGGAAAAATACCCAAAGGAAGCGGGAACTCCTGAAAAGTGACCTCGGGGCGCCGATCTCTGCTACACCTACGGGTGCATTATGAACAATAACATCGGAGACTCCATTCAGCCCACATATTCCTTGAGGGTAGCCATGACAGTTTAGTTTTGGACATACTCCAAGTACTCTCAGGTATATCTGGAGTCCCCCCGCTTCACCTAATTTTAATTAACTCATATTTCACATTAACTTAAAACGTACCAAGAGGCAATTGCAAAACATTCACTCCAAGCACATGCAAGTACATTGATTATCTTTTGACTCCATTTTAAAGCACTAGCTATTTTCTTGCTATATATATATATTGTGTCTCAGCATTGTGCTTTCATGCGCTCATTTTGTATCTTGTCATCTATGGTTGTTTATGGTTAAATTTCGAACTCCTAAGTAACTCATTCAATTTAACATCACCATACTAAATAATTTTTCCTTAGTAACTTAATAGGGTCTACCCCCCTTGGCTTCATTAGGAGTTGAGCCTAAACGGAGGAGTCAAGAACAAGGTGACACCCTTGACTCGAGACTTTCCCCCAAGGACACACCGAGTGGCTTGAAGATTTCTGCCACATGACCCAGGTGTGTGAAAGGCGGCAACAGGGATCTTGGCTTGTTGTTTGTGCAACCAATGAAATATGCACTGCTTGCTGGATTTAATCTTTTTAAAATAGAAAAGGAAATCTAGATCATGCAACCTACAGATTCTCTTTAACTTGCCATGCAAAACGGATGATTTCCCTAAGCTAGATCTAGAATGCTTAATGATACTTTTCAGAAATGAGATCTAGACTATGAGCTTTGAAATAGTATATCTATGTGATTTTTACTTTAATATGATAGGTCTAAATTATAAAAAAGCTTTCGAACATAGTAACCAAGTAAGAAAATTGATTTTTTGAAGGAGAAAGAGAGAAAAAGAGTGTTGGAAGCCTAGGAATGTTGATCATTGGAGTCTGCTTTGGTGGAACACTAAGGGACTATGTCCTCCAGAAGATCTTGAATATGAGGAAGATGCAAACCAGCTCAACCTCTTCTACAAGTGATATCACCTGCAACTTAGAAACCCTTGCACAAACAGATGGTTAAAACATAGGTGTTGCTGGAAAAGACAATTGGAAAGCATGCAATTAAACTTAAAATACATGCAACTCCAATAGATCCGAAACAAGCAAATGGTAAGAGCATAAATCAAACTAGAATAAACTCTTACCCTAACAGGAGGGATCTCTCTCCTTCAAGGCCAACAATTAACTAGCAAAATAAAAGATAAATAATAGAGATTATACCTCATAAGCATTTGACAATCACCATTCACACATGAAGAGAATTACACCATAGATCTTGCCTCCAAAGCTTCTTTATTCTAGAATAATAAATATTAGCAATAGTACAATAGCAACAGCACCTCAATCCTAGTTCTAACTAGATTGGAAGAGGTGATATGAGCTTTATTTATACAAAAGAGAGGAGATCCAGCCCAGGGGGCGCAAATCCCAAGGAGACAGGCCACTGTAGCTGAAGGAGAGTCCATTAATGCCTGATATGAAGCTGAATAGAGCTTCTACTAGAGTATGGATGTCAATCGGGGGGCTGATTGAGCTGACACATCGACCTGCTGAGTGAGTCATCAACCACAGAGCTCCCAGAATAGCCCACACATGTGGAGGAGAGAGAGAGGGTGCAATTCCCCATAAAGGAAGCTGAAGTTCAACTCTGGATCCACCCATATCACCTCCTTTAGTCAAGGATTTGTCAGATCCAGTCAATCTGGTGCCGATGAGACTGATTTCAATCAAATCGGTTGAGAATCCATTGATCTAGGATTTTGGATTTGCTCCATTATTCATCAATTTATTAATTAAAATAATCAATAATTGATTTTTTGGGGCTTTCTGACCTGAGTGATGGAAAATCACTCAAAACTAGGAAATAGTGGGTCTATGGGTTTACTGGGTGTTCTTAGCTTGAAAATGAGCACCTACATGACTAAATCTGACTTTTAAGCCCACTTTTATTACAAAACCAAATTTTCCAATTAAACTATTAAAAAATAGCCTAAGTTTTGGAAAAATTAAATTTTAATAAAATACACTGAAAAAATTTTAAAAATTAAAAAAACCTAGGGGGACTTAGACATATTCATATGACTCAACCATGATGCCTAGCATGTTTATACATTGACACATAGACTCTAATAACCTCAATAGGCCTAAATGATAAGCCGACCACCCCAACTTTGGAGGTATTGAGTGAAAACTCATAAATTATCAATCGTTTATTCAACAACCAATAATAACCAAGGGAAAAAAACACCTTGGGCTGATCGGATTGACAAATAAATTCTAAGAGACCGAGTCTTTTACAGACACTATCATGCTAGAAAATTTATTACAATTCCCTCATGGGGTATGAACATGTCATATAGTACAACAAGCACTTCCTAGAAGCACTTCTGAAGGTCTTTTGAAGTCCGAACAAAAATCTTTGTCTGGTTCACCAGGCTCACTTGATAAAAAACCACTAAGTACAACTTAGGTAGTAACACTACCCAAAATGGAAACAAGTTGTACCGAAAAATCCCCTTTCGGTTCCACCTAGATCATAATCCATTCAATCACATGATTAGTACCATGTTCGCACACACACACACACACACATATATATATCAATAAAGAAAATAAAATCACTCTAATTACCTAGATCACATTCCAATCAATTACATGGTTAGTATCAGGTATATACTTTTTCAATAAAGACACATGAAACACATTATGTACTCTAATGCAAGGGGGTAGGACCAACTCATAAGCAACAGGTCCTATCTTAGCTAAGACCTCAAAAGGTCCACAATATCTGGCAGCTAGCTTGGAGCAATTTACCAAGTTTATGGAGCTCTTCTTGGGTCTGACTTTCAAAAACACATGATCCCCAACTTGAAACTGTCTGGCGGTCCTGTTCTGATCTACATAAGTTTTCTTCCTGTCTTGAGCTACCTTTAGATTATGCTTTATCTTAACCATTTGATCCTCCATATCCTTTAATAATTCTGGTCCAACAATGACTCTATCCATTGTGTTGTCCCAATAATTCTGGTCCAACAATGACTCTATCCCTTGGGTTATCCCAACTGATGGGAGTATTACACTTCCTTCCATACATAGCCTTGAAAGGACTCATCTTCAAAGAGGAATGATATCCATTATTATAATAAAATTCCACCAAGTGTAAATAATCTTCCCACTTAGATGGTTGATCCATCACATACATCCTTAACATATCTTCAATTACTTGGTTAACTCTTTCTGTTTGTTCATCTGTCTGAGGGTGGTATGTTGTACTCATGTTTAGACTTGTACCAAACCCTTCGGAAAATCCTTTCCAAAAGTTAGAACTAAATTTTGAATCTCTGTCTGATACTACAGCCTTTGAAATACCATGCAATCTGGCTACTTCTTTCATGTAAATATTTGCAATGTTAGCTGCGTTGTGAGTTGTCTTTACTAGAATGAAGTGTGCTTCCTTAGTCAACTTATCTACCACAACCATGATCACATCATTTTGCAATCTTTTCTTAGGTAAATTGGTGATGAAATCCATCATCACTACATTTATTTCCATTCTGGTATAGGTAAAGGTTGCAACAACCCCGCTGGATGTCGATGCTCAACTTTAACTTTTTGACATTCCATGCACCTAGCTAGATATTCTGCAACATCATTCTTCATCCCTGGCCAATAGTATTTTTTCCTTACTGCTGCTACTGTTTTCTGATAACTTGAATGTCCGACATAAGGGACATCATGTGTTTCCTTCATAACCACCTTCCTTATATCTCCAACATTAGGCATGTAAACTCTATCTCTGTGCATGAGTATCCCATTTTCTTTAAACTTATACTTATCAAATTTCTATGGAATTTTCTGTTGTTTCAACTCTTCTTTCACCTGCTGATAAAGTTCATCAGTAACACTAGATTTAATGATCTTATCTTCCAAATATGATGTTCTAGTGATGATAGTTGCTACATGCATCACATGCATCTTCCTACTAAGTGCGTTGGCTACTTTATTTTCTTTACCTTTGATATGCTTGATCTCAAAGTCATATTCACATAATAACTCCATCCATCTCCTTTGTCTTTCATTCAAATTAGGCTGCTCAAACAAGTATTTTAACCCATCATGGTCAGTTCTCAGCTCCAACTTTTTACCCATTAGATAATGTCTCCACATCTTCAAAGCATGGATGATAACTGCAAGATCTAAGTCATGGGTGGCATAGTTCTTATCATGTTCCTTCAACTTTCTAGATTCATAACTGATCACATGTCCATCTTGCATTAATACTCCACCAATTCCTTGCTTGCATGCATCCATGCATACAACAAAGTTTCCTTCGCGGTCCGCGATTTTTAGCATTGGTGCACTGGTAAGCATTTCCTTAAGTTTTTGAAAATGATCTTCACACTTAGAAGTCCAATCAAACTTCACACCTTTCTTTTGCAAAGATGTGATAGGATGAGCCAACTTTTAGAATCCTTCGATGAACCTTCGGTAGTATCCAGCTAACCCCATGAAGGATCTGACTTCTACTACATTCTTAGGTGTTGACCAATCCATAATGGCTCTTATCTTCTCAAGATCTACTGTAACACCTTCTTCATATATGATATTCCCTAGGTAATGTATTCTTCCTTGATAAAATGAACACTTGCTTAATTTGGCATACAATTGATGTTCTCTAAGCACTTGCATTACTAGTCTTAATGTTCTTCATGCTCTTCCTTTGTCTTGGAATAGATAAGGATGTCATCCAAGAATACAATCACAAAATTATCTAAGTACTTTCTGAAGACTCCATTCATTAAACACATGAATACTTCAGGTGCATTTGTTAAACCGAAAGGTACTACTGTGAACTCATAGTGTCCATACCTTGTTCTGAATGTTGTCTTACTGATACCCTCATTCTTAATTCTAATTTGGTGGTATCCCAACCTCAAATCTATTTTTTAAAACACCTTGGATCCTCTCAATCGATCAAACAAGTCATCAATTCTTGGTAAGGGGTACTTGTTTTTAACCGTTGCTTTGTTCAATTGTCTATAATCTATGCAAAGTCTTAGAGTTCCATCTTTCTTCTTCACAAATAACACAGGAGCTCCCGAAGGTGAAACACTAGGTCTTATGTAACCTTTCTTTAGTAGCTCTTCTAACTGCATTTGTAATTCCTTTAACTCTAGAGTACTCATTCTATAAGGTGATTTAGATGAAGGTATTTTTCCCGGCACCAAGTCGATATAAAAATCAATGTCCCTCTTAGGAGATATTCCTGGCGGTTCTTGAAATATATCTACAAAATTTTGTAGTATTGGATAATCCAGCAACTCTGTATATTTTCCTTATTTTGATTCTTCCACATGAATTGCATATAATTGGAATCTCTTTCGAAGACATTTATTCAATTGTAGAGTTGTGATCTACCTTAGGGATATGGGTCTAGGTATTCCTTTTATTTTCACTTGGTTCCCTTCTTCTTCCAAACAAGTATAAGTTTTATTATGGAAATCCAAAACTGCATGGTGTACCAATCCATGCCAATCAATACATCATATGACCCCAAGGGTATCATGTTTAAGTCTTCAAAGGTTTTCATTCCATTCATTTCTAAAGGACACACTTTTACAAATTCAGTGATTTTCCTCTTGGCTCCTATAGCTAGCTGTACTAGACTTGTTGTTTCAAGTTTAATTTTCTTTAAATGACATTTCTCAACAAGATTAGGTGAAATGTAACTATTGATAGCTCCCGAATCAATCAAAATAGTTATGGTTTTTTTAGCAATCTTACCTGCTACTTCAATCATTCGGGATTGGTGGTCATCTTGCCTCCATCTAGGGATGCATAGATCCTTTGAACACTTCCACCTACATCTCCAACATTTGAAGCCTGTTGAATGTTGTGAAGGTTATTTTTCTTATGCGGACACTAACTAGCAAAGTTCTTTTCCTTGCATATCCAACATTCCACGGGTGGTCTTTTCCTTGAAGTATCTTCCTTTGACTGTCATTGTTGGTAAGAATTATTGTTTCTGAACTTTGAAGGCTGGAAACCTTTCTTTCTCTGCTCCTGCTTGTTATTCTTCATATCCTTCCAATTCTTCTGGTATGGGGCCTTGGTCTTATTTTGTTCATATAAGTGTTTTTCCTTCCAGATGGCATCCTTAAGGTTCTTTGGTCTATCATACTGGATTTTATCTCTATAAGATTCAGGAAGGCCACTTAGGAACCTTTGAATCATTACCTTCTCATCTTTGATGACGTCCGCATAGTTCAAAAGTTCTAGAAACTTTTTCTCATAGGCCTCCATAGTCATGCTTCCCAAATTAAGCTCAAAGAATTCCTCCATATTCTTTTCATAGTAGTGCTCAGAGAGGTATTCTTTCTGAAAGTATTTCTTAAACTTCCTCCAAGATATTTTATCTTCATTGATGTCTTTCAACTTAACCAGTTGATCCCACCAGATAGTTGCTTTACCTTGCAGATGGTATATGGCTGCTCTTGCCTCCATATTAGGTGTATACTGATGCAACTGGAAGAATTTCATAAGTCCTATCAACCATGCTTTCGCATATTCTCCTTGTTTTACTTCTCCATCAAATGTTGGGGGCTTGATTCGTCTCAACTCTCCTACTAATTCATCCTGAGTAAACCTCCTCTTCTTGTATCTCACTGGAGATCTTTCAGAACTGCTCTCTATACTACTTGATACATATCCCTTCTTTCTCTCTGAGTGATAAGGTCTCCTTGAAGATGATCTAGACCTCACATAACCTCTTTTATGACTCTTTTCGGTGGATCTTTGGATGGTATTTAATGATTTTAGATCATTCATAATCTGCTTTTGGATCTGAGTTATTCTTTCATTATCCTCTCTACACTTCCTCACTGAATCCTCCAAGCTTAACAGTTCACTGCTCATCTTATGTCTGGTTTACCTTCTTCCCTCAACAAACTCCTCTTCAGGACTATATGGTCTCTGTCCTTCCTCAATATCCATCCCCAAACTCTGACTTCCTACTGTTGACCTTTTACTTGTTGAATACTTAGTCTTCACAGGTTTGATTAAAATATCAGTTGTAGTAGTCACACCGCTTGCTCAATCAATCACTGGGAACTGCAATGTGTTCATTAATAACATTCTATTAGTAGACTACACATTCGTATAAGTTCATTATCATTAAAAAAAAACCACTTTTCTTCTTTTTTATAAAGTAACTAGCCAACATTTCTAAGATACAAACTACTTAGTTGGACAAGGAGCGGGCTAGAAATCCTTCCAAGATTTCTCCTTACTGGATGATCTTCAGGTCCATACCCATCCCAATCTAACAGTTTAATTAACTAACTCACATGTGTAATTATATTAAGGTGCATGCATCCAAGCTATCTAATGCAAGTGCATGCTTGCAAGGTGACTTGAAACTTCACAGAAGGCCCAACAGCCACAGTGTTGAAACCTTAAGCTCTGATACCACTTGTGATGTCCCCGAACCTTGACATAAGCCCAAAGGTGCTAAATTAAGACTAACAAAGGTTTAAGCGCAATGGATATAGATAAATTACTATTGATCTGACTAATGATTCACCCAAATAAATTAAATTCTAGAGATTCAATTATAACTAAAGTTTGTGACACTTAATTATTTAATTACACCACTTAATTAAATAATTAATTGTGACACTCAATTAATAATTTACAAAGTGCAAGCTAAAGGTCATAATTGAAACAAGAACATCAATAATACATGCCAAACATCATATTCGTTGTGAATAACTACTTTATGTATTTTGGGTTTGTTTGATAGCATAGTTTATAAATAACCAAGTATTGATGTCATTGATTATTTGAAAATTAATCTACTTTTTTGGTGTTATTATGTGTGTGCTGTTAGTGACCATAAAAAGTAAGGAAAACCACATATCATGGATCATACATAGGCAATCTACATCCACACCGAAACCATAGCAAACAAGAACACTGGCTACAACTACAACCCTCAAAATCGGCTCCTGATGACTATCCCCTACAGTCATCTCTCACTAATAAAAATCAGATCGTATGGCTGCCACCCTCCAGCCATCGATTACTTTTACATATAGAATACCTCTCTAATCCTTAGATCTGCAACTAAGAACAATTATGCAACCAAATTATTTACAATAAAATGACAGGTGTGTTCATCTCGACACCGGAAATCTATCGGACCAAAACAAACATATCCTGGTCATCCAGAAAGATTTTTCAATGAAATGAAAGGTGTTGTTTACTAAAAACACTGCTCCGAACGTAATCGAACAGGTCCCAAAACCCAGAAATGAGCATAGATGGTCGAACCATACCATATGGTTGCGCCCCTCTCAATAAAATAGAGCCAAAATTACAATTTATGGTTATGAAGAAGAAGAATAGAAAGAAGGTAACAAGAATAGAAACTAAATTCCATGAGATTCATCCTTCCTCCATGTAGATCCGGAAATTCAATACATGAACACTTAAACAACCAATCAGCCATCATTGCACATATACCATTAGAGGAAATTTCAACTCAAAATGGGCCTTTTAACTTTAACTCAAATTCCATGTCATCATGTGTTAGCCAATGAAATTTCTCTAAATTTGAAATACCGTATAGGTCTTAAACACCTTTTTATTATAAATTTGGGGATAGGTATCATAAAAAAAACTAATTTTTTTGTTTGTATTTTCGACATATCTCCCCGTGTTTTTACTCAAATTTCGATCGAGAGAGCTCATTGGATGCGGAATTTAATTCCGCATCCAATGAGTACCCACTCAGCATACTTTTGATGGACCTTGCTACCCCAAAAACAAGAAATACCTGAAAAAAAGGATGCAACGCAAGTGCAGGACGAAAGTAAGGCCAAATTCCATTACTCCTGGTTGCTGTTTTAGATTTATTTTATAGTTTGGTTAGACACACCGGACTACCAGCCACTAGATGTCATAGTGTTCTATCATGGCACCAAATATCAAAACCTGTGGGAAGACAAGGAAGACAAGATCTAGCAGAAGGAAAATAACATAGAGTTCTTTCTGCATGCAGAGGCCCTGAGAGAAGTAGTGTGACACCAGCATAGGTTAGAAGTTGTGATAGTCCAAAGGTATTCACCTTTCATCAAATTCCAGGATGGTGACCACCATATCATCCTGCAGCTGCGGCAAGACCCAGAGAAACAACCCCACCTGAAACATTTCATGATTAAGGACCAAGATGTGGAAGCAGTCATCCAGGACTGGCCTGAAGAGTGCCATGTGCTCGTCAGCGAAGGCATGGACCAGGGTAACCAAGGGAATAGCCAAGGAAATGGACAAGATAATGAACAAGGAAATGATGGGGGCGATGCGCAAGGGAATCAGTCACATGAGTCAGATGACCACGACGATGACAGCAGTGATCAGGGCTGGGATCAAGATGATTCAGATGACACGCCCATTGATGAAGATGTGCAAGCTCAGAAGAAGTCCTAGGAGGAGGTGCAGACAAAGGAACAACATGAGTTACAACACAAGAATCACAAAGCTGATAAAACAACTAATACTATTATATTAGGTCAGGAAGACATTATCCTGCTCCCAGACGCTATCACAAACATAGCGAAGACCAGCCTTAAGGGTCTAAGTAAACAGGAAGATGCAACTGACAAACAAACTCACTGAACATGTCAATAATCTCACTAAGGCCATCAATGAGGTAAAGAGCATCGTCGAGGCTGAGGCATACGGCGTAGATCCTAGTGATACATTAGCTGCTACATTGTTTTTCCCACTGCTCAAGATAGAATTCAAAGTGAAAGTAGTGGAAAAAAGAATGTTGGAGTATGGTGATATTATCCAAGAGATGTGGACACTGTCAATAGAGTTTTCCAAGCTAGCAATGGTTGAAGTATATGCTTTTCAGCATGTGGCCACAACAGAGATTAGGATAAGATAAAATGCTCTTGCCTATCAATCTTAAGAGGAAACAAGGAAGGAAAAAGAGCACAAGGTCCTCCTTAGACAAAAGGTGCAAGAGATCAAGGTGGAAGAACAAGGTAGACTTACACTGGAAGAATCCATAAGCTACGCCGTCACGGAGCTCCCCTCAAAAGAAGACTAAGCGAAAGAAGATGCAACTGCCAAGGTAGTGCAACTATCTAGGATTGCAGTCGACGTAAGGAAATGAGTTGAAGAGCTTCAAGTGCAACAACAACCAAGTACACCTCCCGAGGTGATCGAATAGCACAGGAAAACAACATCTAAGGCTGTTGAGCAAATTAATCAATGAGAAAAACTATGCAGGGAAGAAATCGATGTAGTGTCTGAGGCGTGGGAATTGATCCTAGAAGATGAAGTTGTGGAGAAAATCAAAGAGGATGCACGTCAAACTGACTTAAACATAACAACGATTAAGGCAGACATGAAGAAGTTGTTGATAAAAGAAAATATTACAAAGGTAGCTGAGTTAAAGTAACTGCAGCAGTAAGTCAAAACTCTCCATGACCAAGAGCAGAAAATAAATGAAGAGGTTGTAATGCAATAGATAGAGGTTGAACGAGTTATAGAGCTCCTTCAGCATGTACAATAGAAGCTACAACATATAACTCAGTCGCTAGAAGATGAATCGTTGGAACATATCAGTTCCGACCATGTCGAACAATTGGAGAAGCAAGAAGAGGAAGTAAGCCAATAGGTTTCCTAGGTAGAAGGAATTCTAAAAGAATTTTGGGACAAGGCTGATCCCATGGCACAGCCAGGGCTAGAACCACAAAACCTGCTTAGTGGCTTGGGACGAGCCACATGTGAGTGTTGGGGGCTTGTTGGGCCAAGAAAGAGCATAAGGAAGAAATTGAAGTGCAAGTGCAAGAAGAATAAACATGCGCATGATGAAGAAAAGGAAGGAAAATAAGCACAAAATAAAGGGAGCTACAACGAAGGAAAAGAGAATCTTCAGGCGTACAAGAAATCGACCGATCAAGAAGATCATGGTTGCTAAAGTTAGCGCAAGCTGGAGAACAACGCACGTATGAAGGAATATTTTGTAAGTTGGGTTGATAGCCCCATGTGTCATTCTGTCAGTATGTCCGTATAACCATTTTGGACGGCCGATTATGACTTGTAATAGATGAACTGTATGAAGTTGACCCTGTGCGGTCTTGTAAAGGCTATAAATATGAGGAACCTATTTTGTATGGGGGTTCACACTAGTTCGGAATAGTAGAAGGAATCACCGAAGAGTAGTATTGTAGTCGGCTGTTGAGCCATGGAACCCATTTTTGTAGAAGGGTTACCTAGTAGTAGGAGTTGATCTGCAGCTGAGTATGCAGACAGTAGAGTAGAAGAGTCGATCTAGGCTGTGTGTGGATCAGTAGGAGAGTAGAGTAGAAGAAAAACATAATAAAACAGAGAGCATGAGAGCAAGAAGAAGTCTGAGCCCAAAAGACATATCTCAAATAGTCTGCATTCAAGTTGCAGACTACAAGGTACCATATATTTATCATGCCAAATAAAAGAGCACCTTGGTGGTTTTTCCTGGTTGGGTTTCCACATTATATCTTGCGTCGAATGAATGTGCTTGTTTAATGGTTGAGATTGGTTATTGGTTATATTGCATTGTTTATGTTTATTGTTTAAATGAATGTCGCAATATTGTTAACAACAATTGAATGAATGAATAACTAAAGCATCATCGAAGCATTGTGTAATATTTCATGCTCATTTACTGTTAAGTTGTAATACAGTTGCACTCTTGTCATTTATTGTTAAGGAATGCACAGTAACATTGAAAACATTTTATATCTGTTCAAGTTCACTTACTATTAAATTGAAAAGGAATAAGAGGTTTCGTAAGTTGTTTGAGTCCCACAGCTAAGTGTTAATTTACTGTTCAAATTCACTTGCACTAATGTCGAAATAGTTGAAACAATCTGTATTATTTCAAGTTAGTCACTGCTAAGTGTTAAGAAAGAAGCTGTGTCGCGTTGTTAAGCAGTTAAGTGGTTGTGTCGCATTGTTGCACCACTGCCGAGTTAGTGGAATCCTCCTTTCTTCCAACTCTGTCGAGCATCTTGGTTGTGCACCAAGGGGATATAATCCTTCGTCGACTACAGAAACATGGTTCTAGAAGTTACCCATTGATATATCTCGGGTGAGTTTGATCACATGCTCATCTCGTCACAGAACTAGTAAAGATGGAGACATTATGCATTCGCTTGGACACTTGCTCCTAATACTTGGGGCTGATTTTAACTCAAATGGTTTTATGTTCAAGGCTGCAATATATCATTTGCTTGGGTGTTCCTCACAAGGTTTGAATTATCAAGCACTTTTTCTCTCTTATCGGTTGATTTTGGTTGCTCTACATGGGTCCAGTTTTCATCTAGCAGTTATCTATATTTCTAATTTAGTTGAGCATATTCTTCTTCTTGCAAAGAGGAAGATTCCTCCAGTCACAATCATTTAGTTTGGATTCAGAGTTTCACATGCATAGTCTCAGGATGTTGCTGCACAGAAGAACCAAGATATTGCATAGCGCTATAAATTGTAGCAAACTTTTCACAAAGTTTTATTCAAAACTTGTTTTCCTAATTCGCTGCTTATCTTGAGGGGGGGGGGGGGTTCCCATGAGGTTTTCCCCTATTTACTCAGTTTAATAAGAATCATTCTGTATCTTTTAGATTGTATATGGGTGACTTTTGGCCTTGTTTCTAGGGCCCGCTGTTGTCCAAGTTAGGATTGAGGGGGGTGTTAGGATTTATAATCCTCCCTAGTCCAAACTATCTATTAGATTATATTAGCCTAAATTAGGAGTCATTTATTTATTATTGGGTCCACTTGGCTTAATGGGGCCACATGTACCAGTCACTAGAGTGTGGGGAACACCGGTAGAGGCTAACTGGAAACGACTGCACTTGCATGCATCAGTTTAGGTGCATATTAGGCTAATCCTTACAATTTAGGAGCCACTGGGAGTGTTGGCACCAACCTCCTTCAATTATTGGCAGTTGGTAACTAGTTAAGCTTAGTTATGCTTGAGTTACATCCAGTTAGATGTACTCTAGTTTAGTTAGTGCCAGTCTTGCATGGCTGCATGTGGATAGGCACACATTCTCACCTACTTCTCACCTACCACCGTAGTTAGACTAGTTTAACTAATTATTACTAATTGAGAGACTGAATTAGACAACTGGATCTTAGCTAGTCAGTTCCGATAGTGATTTAGACACTTCTCGTTAGCCATGCAATGTAACATCCATAGTTGGATGTTCTCTCTTAACTCGGAATGAACCCGTAAATTTTAAAATAAACCACATATTCGTAGATAGAAAATGATGTATAAATTGATAGAGAAGTCATGATTTTAAATTGAGGCTCGCCTTTATAGGCTTGAGCATGTGTAGTGAAGGGTTACACCCTTTCACTTAGTAATTAATAACTATAATTAATATATTATTTTTTATTTGTTACACTCTTCGTTAAGAGTTATTTATTTAATTATTAATAGTTATTTAGTGTTTATTTATTATATATTTTTGTTCATTACATTGTCTATATTTTAGAATTGCTTTGTCCTCAAAGCATAGTTTATTCTATGACTTTCTTCTCTTGCTCGTAACAACTTTTCATGATGTTGTGAGCTTGGAACTACGATGCTTCATGAAACTAGGAGGTATAATATTTGGATTGCTGAACTAATGTGTTGCAATTTTTGGGAAGTGATCCATCCAAAATCTACCTTCATTGGAATTGTTTGATGATTGACTGCTTGTATAGAAAGTCTTAATTTAGGCTTCCATAAAAGTTGTCGATGTTGATTTTCTTCATTTTCAAGGTTCTAGCTGATTTGTCTATAAGAAGAACGATGTTCATTTTCTGCTTTCATTTGATGTTGGTTGTATCGACTTATGTGATTTGGGTGATGATAAGGCATTCGAGCCGTTTGTGGAACCCTTGTAGAAACTTCAATTGTTTGTGATTCTCACGATTGACTGGTTGATAATAACTCTAATGATTTTTTTAACTTCTCAATTTAATTGTTTTATTTGTTTAGTCAACCCTTGATTCAAATTTTTTAAGAGAGAATTTTCTTCATGCTTATTTATGCTTCTTTTGTTCTGACTTCTTATTACCATGTGAAATCATCTTCGATATATCCTTGAATTCTTCAGATGTTGGAGATTCTATATCTGACTTCATTGTAATATCTTGAAATGTGATTCTCTTTTGCTTATAGGAAAATGTCAGAAAATTATTTTCGACATTTAAGATGAAAGTCCCCAATGTTTTTATCCAAGGTAAACCCAAAATTATGTCACCATCAAAGCTCCATAAGGAACTAACAATGAATTTCGATGTGACCATATAATCTCCAACATTCAGTTGTAAGCCACTTATTTCAATTTGTTTTTTGTCCCAAAATTCTAGCTCTTCCCTTATATTTGACTCGGGAATCACTAAATGGTTAGCGAATCTAGTACTACTATAATTATTACTTTGAGTAGGTGCAATAAAAATGGTGATATCCTTCCCTGCATGGTGAAATTTAATCAATATCTCCTTCTTTTTTTCCAATAGTTTTGTAAAATTCCAGTAGATTGGGTGGTTGGGAGGAATGAGTGTTACCTTCCCCACCTAATTTCAAATCTCACTTGCTTCTTAGTAGAAATTATTATGCACTTTTACATTTTTTTCCCCTTAAGTTTTGTAAAATGCGAGTAGATTGGGTGGTTGGGAGGAGTGAGTGCTACCTTCCTCACCTAATTTCAAATCTCACTTACCCTTTTTTTTTACTTTTACCTCTTTTTTTTGGGGGGGGAGGGGGCAGCGG
>LPNX010193715.1:78647-157736 GCA_001517045.1 Pseudotsuga menziesii
TGGCTCTGATACCACTGTAACATCCATAGTTGGATTTTCTCAATTAACTCGAAATGAACCCATAAATTCTGAAATAACCCACATATCTGTAGATATAAAATGATGTATAAATTAATAGATAAGTCATGATTTTACATTGAGACCCACCTTTATAGGCTTGAGCATGTGTAGTGAAGGGTTACACCCTTTCACTTAGTAATTAATAACTATAATTAATATATTATTTTATATTTGTTACACTCTTTGTTAAGAGTTATTTATTTAATTATTAATAGTTATTTATTGTTTATTTATTATATATTATGTTCATTACATGTAGTCAAATTGATCTGGTAGATTCGAATTCATCTCTCATGATTCGAATTCTCCTTTATGTATTACCATTGTATACTGCTGGGAAGTAATGAAGCTTATACTGTAAATATTATACCGAGCAATACTTGTCTGTTTCCTGTGAGATATGTTTTGTTCGGTGTGTATTATTCATTCCTTTTCACTGCATAATAATTAAGAATCTGATCATACTCATTGCTTGAAGATCTAATGGAACAATAATTCTAATAAATTCTACAGGACAATGGTCTGATCCAACAACTGGGAGAACCAACGAATGAATTTCACTACCTGATTCCATTATTGATTCTGAAACTAAGAAGCGGTATAGATGAAATGTTATATGCCTATCACCCTTCCTTTTTTTGTTTTAGGTCAAACTCCCACGTCCCGGGGTAATATCCACTAGCCTAAGATATTCAATGGTGTCTCTAAATAATTCATATTCTTCCTCCAACCTATGTCTTCCTCCTTTCTTATCATCCAACAAGGTGATGAGATTGAAATTCCCCCCTAGGATCCAATGCCCCTCTATCGATTCATGGATGCTTCTAAGGGTGCTAATGAAATTCAATTTCTCACGGGGGTTATGAGGCCCATATACATTGGTTAGAACTCCAACAACCGGGAATCCAATCACCTTGAATTCTACTAAGATGAAACATTGGCTCCCATTGAAACCTAATAGGTGCACTCTATTGGGGTCCCATAGTATACCTAGGCCACCTGCATACCTTCTTGCATCAATACCCATTTCTTCACTCCCTTTCTATATTTTCTTGTTGATCTCCTGAAGTTAAATCGTTGGGAATTTAGTTTCTTGAAGAAACACAATGACTGGGTATGTCCTCTTGATCTTTTTTCTTTGGTTTTTTGCTTTTTGAGGGTTATTTATCCCTCTTATATTCCAAGTTACTATATTCATTGAGAAATTGTAAATATAAGGTATTATAACTCTAAGGTTGCCTTAATGGTAGGGTACTAACCTAATTCAACCAATCATTGACCAAATTCTGCTACTCCCTGCTTATTTTACTTCCTCACTGTCTTCTGGCTTAGTTCCTCATGCTTTTGCTTATTCTCCTTATGGGATCTTGGGCTGACTCCAATTGATTTGTCTCCCTTGCCTCGATGATGGCTTCCTTCAGTAATACCACTTGCTCTTGCGGGATATATCCTTTTGTGACATCTACACAGGATTGTTCGATTCCATCCAAATCCAGATCTTCGATGTCTATATCCTTTGATTCATCCCCTGTGTCTCGTTTGAGTTATTCATTCATTCTTCCTTCTGTGGTTACATTCGTTGTTTTGGAATATTCCTCCTTTATTTCATGGTGGTAGTGGTACCCTTGTTGTCTTTCATGATATTGATCGGGTATTTCCTATGTTTGATCTTCCATGGCTTCAAATTGATTAGATGATGAGACTTTTTGTTCACCTCCTTGTTTTCCTTCTTTCTTCCTCCTCTTTTGCAAGAGGAAACCCAAGTAAACCCTTGGGTCTCTTTTTTCCTCCTCCTTCATGGTCGTTGGTTTTGGAGAATTAATAGGTAAATCCCTAAACACATGTTTGTATTCATGGCATTTGTAGCATCGAAATGAGATCTTCTCATAGTCTAGGGTTTTCACCCAGTCTTCATTTTCCCATGACATTTTGATGGATTCTGGTATTTCTTTGGTCAGATCCATATAAACACATATTCTCGCATAGGTCATGTATCTTTGAGCCTTGGTGTGTTTCAACATCTTGATTATTTCCCCAGGACATTCCCGAGATCTTCTAGGATTTCAGGATCCCAGTATTCACCTTCCATGGAATAAATCCTAATCCATAGTAGCGCAACTTTCATGTCCTTCTTGTCTGGGAAGAACTTCTCCTTCCAAGTTCTTAGGAATAATCATGTCGAGTAAAAGAAGTAGGGGCCTCCATCCAGAATTATGTTTCTGTCTTCCGTGTTTAGAAAGGAAATGTTGAAGAAACCCTTGGATCCCAATTGGAGGTCATAGTGCCCCTTAGGTTTCCAAGTTGAGTTTATCCACCATACGAGGGATTTCTTTGATGGCTGTATTCCCACAAAATTCCTTATGAGCGCATGATATTACATATATTGGATTCAATCTCTATGTTTAGTAGATCTTATCTGCATCACGGGCATTAGGTTCATTTTAGGAATACACTGACCTAGACTTCGATCTGTAGATTGTTCTCCTAGTTTTGGAGCTTATATGAATTGACCCTCTCCTCTCATTTCTAGTGAGATCAAAATACCCCCGATATGCAATCTTGTCGAGGGCGTAGCTACGAAGGCCTAAGAACCTCCCCCTTTTTATGTCCCATGCCTCCGTAGATTGTACTAGAGTACCTTGGGAATCATTGACATTAATGGTGATCTCCCTCGCACTTGTTAACGGTTCACATCATTGGCCGGTAATCAAGTGGTTTCTACCATGTTCGACTTCAGATCATTGTAATCACATGGATAGAATCATACTTTGTGGAAGACGAGATGAAGACCCTGGGCATTTGTTTAAAGCGCTCATTGCTTTTCCCTAGGTTGCGATGGAGTTTTGTATATCTAGCATGGATCCACATTTGTATGGTTGTGGTTATGCTCAAATTTGCATCTGTGTGACATAGATCTACATTGTATGTCTGGTAGCTATGTCCAAGTTTGAGTCCTCTATCACATGGATCTACGATGTATTCTAGTAGCCATGCTTGTTTATTCCTCTCATGGATCTACCTTGTATTGGTCTGTAGCTATGAGTTGGATACTTGTGTCTATGAGTCAAAATACTGATGTACTATAGATGCCTACTTGACGACATCCTCTGATCGAGCCGACATTTTCACCTCATGGAAACGACTTGTTCTCTCAAATCTCTCGTTTATCATATCCCTGTAAGACTCATGCTTTAGGGGCATCTTGTTATACCAAAATCCTATCACCATCGTGTGATAAGACATTTGACATACCTACTTGCCCTGAATCCCAGCTCTAGGAGTGGAAACCCATACTAAATGTCAATCTTTCATGAAAATTCCCAGCACCGCTCTTAACTTGTTATCCAGGAGTGGTACCTTGTTCGCACTGCCTATCCCTTGTTATCCACAAGTAGTGCCACCGCCTATGGCCCTTATTCCATAAGCATTTCTTACCAGAACCGCTCTGTCATTGAAGGAGAAGGGCGATACCCTAGATAAAAAGGGAAAAACAGAAGTTTCTCGAGGCTTCTAGATGATAAGCCTCGTGGTCTCCCTTATCCCTACCATTGTGGGTCAGTTGAGCTCGAGATCCCCCATCCTAGGATCTTGGAGGCCACCTCACCCACAAATCTCTCAACCATCCCTATCCATTTAGCCTTATAAATACAAGATTATGGCCATGGTTGAGGGAGAGAACTCTTAAGGTATTTTTATGATGTTGGATTGATCACTTGGTCCATATCATTGGAGAGCATAGAGAGAGCTAGAGTCGGAGCTTATGGGGATGAGAATGCTTGGTTTCATGGAGATACATGTCAACACTAAGGCTTGGTTGTAAACTTCTTCATATTTCTATATTAATGCAAGTTGATTTCTGTCCCACATATATTGTTGTTGTTTGATTTCACATGTATGTTGTTAGATTCCTTAGTCACTAACATAGATTAGTAGATTATATTCTGTCTACTTTGATCTGTTTTGTGTTGAGCTGATTGCAAGTACACAGGGTGACTATCAAAGCATTACATTCTAGGTATCTACGGCGTCTAGGGAGAGTCTTCAACCTCTGTCTTTCATTTGTTCTAGATCTAAACCATTCAGACCAGTGGAACACCTTGTTGTCTGCAGGAGGTGAAATATTCCAGCTAACAAGCACGATGTGACTAATTGCACCGGTTCGTGTAATCGATACGTGAGCACCGAAACGTCGTTCAAAATTATGAAAATTATGGTGCTCATTATTTTTTAATGCACTGGTGCAGATACCATACAATGTGTAGCACTGATGCATTTTGTTAGAAAACACATCAGTGCCCTTGTTTTTAAAAAAACCCACCGATAAAAAAAATCCGCTAAAACACCCAGCTGCCGAGTTTCTCCTGTTATAATTTTTATTCATTACGACCTCCGTTAAAACATTTGCTACCATTGCCAGAGGTTGTAGCAGAGGATTTTTTTGTTTTTCTTCCAATCTTGTAACATTAAAATCCTCAAGGGTGGTTGGGGAGTGTGGGTTCAACAACCAATCGATAATGCCCTCCAGGGGTGCGGTCAACAAGGAGAACGTTCTCGGATAGACCTTGAGCCAATGGGTTGGTTGGACAAAAGAAAGGTTGGATCCAAAGCCAATGGTTCGACTTAACACTGAATGGAACACTATGACGAATCCATTCCCAATATACTATTTCACTATGACCTATGCTATAGGGGATTTTCCTTGCAGTTTTTTGAGCAATACGTTTGAATTTGAAGTATTAGTGTGTTGAGTCTCCATATCTAAGGCCATTGTTGCTGCTGTCACCCTTTGAAACTGCATATAATTATTCCTCTTTGCATCAGCAAGATGAGATTGATCATTTCCTCCAACAACCCCACTTCCTCGCTACAACATAGTAAATCCAGGAAAGCAAGGATACATAAAAGAAAGACTGCAATATGGCATGGTGAAAGATTCGTTGAGCTAATAAATGAGGACCTTGTTATTAAATAAGCTGTAAATTGTAATCACCTCGTTTAGAATAAATATGCAAGAAGTAAGTCACACCTGGTATGGATGTTATGTCAAAGCTTCTTGAGACTATGACTGCCATTCAATTGTGTGAAATCCAAGTCCACCTCTGTCTCTTCAACCCATCACATCGCCATTTCTAGCTCAAGCACAAATCCAATCATGATTTTTTTTTATTTTTTTTTTTCAGTGAGCACCGCCTACAATAATATAAAAATTGTCAAATCATAATCATATCACCCCATGGCCAAATAGATATTAGATAAATAGTTATGTATTATAATTAATAAACTTTATTTTTAAGTTGCTAAAGTTAAACTTAGGCAACAAATAGAGTCAAAATAAATTGTTGATTACATTATATCTTCCTTTGACAGGTATAATAAAACAACACAGTGATCTTCATGTACTTTTCTAAAAAGTAATATTTTTTTTATAACAAAAAATAATAACTTTATTTTCCAATAAAAGTTGCATTCTTCATCTTTGTAACAAGTTAGAACTTGAACATAAAAAGCATATCAACTTATAGCAGTTCCATTTAATTACAAGTCAAACTTGATCATCCTCTCTTTGAAGAAATCAACACGTCTACAGGTACATAGCATTAAAAGCTTGAAGATAAAAAAAATATACCAGCATATCAACTTACAACTATTCCATAATACAATCAAAATATGCACTTCAAGAGTTTCAACATAGTTACAGGTGCATTGAACCAAAATCTCACATCTTAGAAGCATAATTCTTTCAAAGTATCTTTATGAAAGTCGCTGACACAATTTTCTTGTACTCAATTATGCAATCATCTACATAAATTCCAGCACATTTCAAAAAGTCACAACAATTAACAAAAACCACTTTCGAATATAGTTCCAACACCATTTCAATCTGCATCTTCATCATTTATCCCTTGTTCATGGAGGTTCAAATACTGGTGGATGAGAAAATCCCATAGAAACTCCTAATATTTCCTCTGAATCATACCAATCACCCTGCCTCATGACCACTCCCATTTTTTAGAGCTTGTCTTCCTTGCAGTTCCTTTCCCTAAAAAATTGAGCAAGAGTCACCTCTTGCAAATGTGTTTTCAACCTTAATACTTCTTCCAACATTGACTGCAATGAAATGTTGTGACACTTTTTCACCCATGTAACCAAATCTATGATAATTTTTGAATCACCAAAAACTTGCAACTAGGTTATTTTTTTTCTGCTGCTAGTATTAATAACAATCTAAGAGCACAAAGTTATGCAAAGTTGTTCGTCCAAGAACCTAGGCCTTCCTTGAAAGTGAATTTCGATTCTTTTGATAAGTATAAGATACCACCTACACCAATTCTCTCTTGCTCCAACTATGGTGCTCCATCGAAGTAAGACCAAGGAAGGTCAAAGTTTATATCCTCTTCCCTAATTTGTCAATAAAGAACAATTGTACTGATATGAGGAAACATTTTTCAGTATAGCAACACTTTGGTTGACACAAATGAGAGAAGAGATACACTTATCCTCTAAAAGTCATTAATTTCTTGAAAACCAAACTTCTTTACCCAAAATTAAAAAAAAACTTCTTATAACATTAAAGCCAAGGTTAAGACACCATTTTTTAAGACAAATTTGAAGTGATTCGCCATACCAAAAATTGCACAAGTGAAAGATCACCCATTTCCTTCCAAGAACATGGCACATGTAAAAGATTGTCCATTTCCTTCCATACTTGGAAACATATTAACATTCAACTATATGAATAAAATAATCTAAATATTGTAAATACAATATATTAATAAAATAATATAACTTTTCTTCCTTATTTTTCAAAAAAATATATCTCATCATCCTTTGATATATATCTACCTCATAGTATTTAAATTATTTAAATGCATTGAAGTTATAACCAAGATCATTGCTTTTTTCAATATTTTTTTAAAATGTGGTTCATAGTTCTGGAAAATAGAGGGCTCGTTATGTCTATGAAATAATTTTTAGGGGGTCATCAAAGGGCCTAAGTCCTCACTCCTAACTGCAAACCACCAAGAAAATTAAACCTCTCATCTGGACTACTTCTGTGGGCGCCTATGATCTACATCAACATTCTCTTAAAAAAATTTCAAAAAAAATAAAAAACTCTTAATATTTTTAAAATTTTTCTAAAATAATATATTATTATATTTAATGTTTAAAAAAACATATATATTTTTAAGTAAATACCCATATCTTTTACCTTTATTAAATATATTTAAATAATTTATATGCATGGAGGTTCTAACCAATCTTCCGTCACTTTCCAATGAATTTTTACAACCAGTAAACAATTTGCTAAAACTTATATTTGATGTGTAAAAATTTTGACAAACCTTTTTTTGTTTTAAAAAACAAGTAAACAATTTCCTAAAACTTATATTTGATGGTTAATTATTTTTTCAAAAGGTCATTAATTTTTATTAATGATGTAATAACAAGAATAAAGGTCATTCTGTAATAACAAGAATAAAAACGTTCTCACTTGATTGAATAGTATGTGGGTGAGTTTGTTTTTAATGGAAGGTTTTGATTTTATTGGATTTTTTTTTTCTTTTTTTCTTTATTGGTTTAAAGTTTTTTTAGAGTTGTATTAATATAGGGTTGTGTCCTTCCTTTTAATGCATTTTCTTGGCATTTGTGCTCCTCTTTTAGAGGATAAATCAGTTTTGAAGTCTGAACATGCAACTTTGAGAGAGAGGTGGCTACCAATTTAAAAGAAGTAGTTGGTTTTAAACTATGTTAATCAAGGAATTAGCTTAGCCACCCACTAAACATCAACAAATTTTCAACTACATCACCTATGGAATTTTAGGCATGATTTTTTTCCGGGTTATTGGCCTTAGAAGTTAGAAGCACATGTTGAATTTAGATACTAATTTCTCTAGACAGTTTAAAAGTGCTCCCCTCTTGCTGCCATGAACTTCGAGCTGCTAATTTTTGTAAGATGTTATTTTTTATTTTTATTTTTTAAATTTGATAATAATCTAAAAACAAATTTTAGCCAAACTCTTTTGTGGTTTTTCTTAAACATGAAATTGTTTTTGTTATTTTGAGATTGAGCTGGGTAAACACTTGTGACTCACAAAGGCATGGGTTAAGACTTGTGACCAACAAAGGCATGGAAACATGGTTTTATCTATTAACAATTTTTTGAAAATTATTGGGCAGAGAGGCACTCTGTAGCCCAGTATGGGGATCTTGTAACATGATGTAACATTTGTAACATCCGCAAAAAATAATAGTGATAGTGAATAATATGGGAGAGATCTTGTAAAGTGATGTAACTTCAGTAACATGGCAAAAAATAATAGTGATAGTGAATATTATGGGAGAGATCTTGTAACTTGATGTAACGTTTGTAAAGTTTGTAACATGTCCGCAAAAAATAATAGTGATAGGGAATATTATGGGAGAGATTTTGTAACAAAAAATAAAAAATAATATCACTTTGGTAAAGTTATTTTTATTAATAAAAGATAAATTTTCTAATAGGACAAAATAAATGTGGACCACAAAAACAATCTAATATGGGGGAGATGTTGTAATCTTCCTACCTAACAAAACAATAAAAAAGTAAAAATTTAATTATCCGTTAAAAAATATGTGGGTCAAGAAAAAAACACAAAATTGAATTATCCCCAAAAAAATGTTGTCCTTGCACATGGTTGCACATGGTTTAGGAGGCTTTGCACATGGCAATGCCTCCTAAATAGCCCATGGTTTTATTGTACATGGTTTAGGAGGGCCTTGCAAATGGGTTTAGGAGGCTTTGCACATGGTTTTTAAACCATGTGCAATGCCTCCTAAACAGCCCATGGTTTTATTGTACATGGTTTAGGAGGGCCTTGCAAATGGTTTTAAGACCATGTGCAAAGCCTCCTAAACAACCCATGGTTGTAGGAGGGCCTTGCATATGGTTTTAAAACCATGTGTGGGCAAATGATGCAATGTTTGTTCCTAACAAAATAAAAAATATTATATGTCGACCATAAATAATATTAAATATTAATAATAAAAATAAAAATATTATATGTGGACCTTAAATAAAAAGATGTGTCTATTGGTTTGAATCAAATTAATGGATACCTAAGAAGAGGTTTGCACCTCCCGAGATTTGATCCATCTCTGCGCTTGATAAAGCCTAGGATTTGGATCTAGGCTCGTTTAATTGATATATGTTAAAACTTAATAACATTTTATTATTCTTGTAGTCTTAGTAATTGTTTGAAACAATTACTTTTACTTATGGGCCAAAAAAACTTATAAAAAAGTTTAAAGTTGAAAGTAGTTTCTTCTCGGCCATTTATAGCCAAATCAAAGTGAATGGCACAAAGAAGAACCCGAAAACCATGACCTAGTTAGTTGGTACAACTTTTGACCCTTCCTCACAAAAACACGTTGAGAATTAAATTGAACCACATGGTTGTTAATTTGAATAGAAAAATATATCACTACATTAACTTTATATTAATAAAACTTGTGTCCAAAAAATAGTTTTTATGAGAACAATTTTATATGTTCAAATTACTATGTCAAAGTATATAAGTTTATATTATTCTATTTTTAAAAAATTAAAATAAAATGTGTTGGACACTCTATATACTTATTAATTACTTAACAAGAAGAGTGTTGAAGATTTAATTGTCAACCCATGAAAGTCTGTTATTTCGAAGGAAATTAGCAAAGTATATACATAAACATTTTCATTAGTTGATACGTAAAATGAAAATCACTCAATTCTAATTATTGCTCAGCCAACTTAGCTCCCTGTAAGAAATCAAAGTAACATTACCCATCTAGAAATAGAAAAGAACTTCTATTTCCTATCATACCAGTCTTAAGGTTTATGATCTAAAGAGAAATCCACCTAAAATTACTTTTGAAGAAAATGGAAGTCTAAATTACAAGATTCAACAAACATAAAAACATTTGTCGATACTAAGTCCGAAAAAAATAATATTGTCGAGTATGAGGGAGATGTTGTAACGTTTATCGATATTAAGTCCGCAAAAAATAATATTGTCGAGTATGAGGGAGATGTTGTAACGTTTCTTGATATTATGTTGGCAAAAAATAATATTGCCAAGTATGAGGGAGATGTTGTAACTTTTGTTCCTAACAAAAGAATAATAAACATAATAAATATCCTGTACATGATCATATAATTTATATCTACAAGATCGTCTATGTCTGCTACCGCCCTTTCAACTGTTGTACTATCTGCTAATTCCCTTTCAAATGTTGTACTTTGAGAGGTATGAATATATTTATCTACAACTCCTTCCTCATCATAATTAGAGTAAGAAGGATCAACATCCTCTCCCAGGAAGGGATTTTGAAATTTGCGGTTGAAATCATCCAGTTGGAACCTCTTGTTCAAGTGGCTATTCCAGTAATTCTTGATTTCATTGTCTGTTCGACCAGGAAGTCGCTCGGCTATCAATTCCCATCTGGACATTACCTTGTAATATTAATGTCACATCTGTATATATATAATAAACCTATAAACTTAAAGAGAAGACTATGAAATAATTATACGAGTTTTCAACTAAATGGTTCTGCATCTATAGAACATTACGTTGTAAGATTGTAATGGGTTGTTGAATCACATACCGATTGCCAAGAAGATGATGTAATCTGATGAGGATATCTTCTTCTTTAGGGGATATATTTCCGCGCTTAATATCTGGACAAAGATAGTTCAACCAACGCAATCTACAACTTTTTTCACAATGCTTGAGACATGCAATACATAAATCTTCAGCTCAATTGCGATTCCATATGTTAGTTTAGAAGCTTCTCATATTTTGGAGAAAAGAGATGCTTCCCACATTTTTGTATAATATTTCTAGTAATTCAGACCACATTGTAGAAATTAATGTAGCGATATGAATTAGTCATAATCATTCCATTCTTGGAAAGAGGTAAAATGGCTCACCTGCTTTTTTGGGAAGAGGATGTAGATTTTAATAATAGTTATGGTAGCATAAATTTATGTAATCCTGTTAACCTTGTAAAAATTCCAACATCATTTCAATATGATAGCTTAGGAAACAATCACTGAAATGTCTCCACCTAAAGGCTTTTACAACATCACTAGGGTAGCCAAGAATGTTGACATCTCTTCGTCAACCATTATCACGCTCACTTTTCCCTCCATTTTATCATCATAAGAGGATGGAAATGACCATGATTTCCATCCACGAGAGGGTGAAGCTTGGGAGTTACAATACGCAGTGATTGCACATGGTATGAGGCAAGGTACATGCACAAATCCCAAGGCATTCAGGTCATTAATGGGCACCGATCCCAAGGCAAAATTCATACATTTTATACATTTTCATCTTATTTGCTGGCAGTTTGTCTCATTTTTCATGCTAGAGATCTCAAGCACATACATGCAACTTTATACTCTTTTTTTTTCAAAAATTTCGCAAGGAATTCAGTGATGCTGCTTATTTCTACATCTAACTGACATAATTCTGAAGTGTTTCTAGAACACTCAATTGTAAGCTTTTGAAGACATAATAGATCAACCTTCCCATTGGAAGTGGCCCGAAGACGTAGACCAAAAGGGGTGAACTCCATTATCAGTTGTGTCTTCTACTTCTGGTTTGCGTTTCTATGTTTATGTGCTTTGTGAATGTTTTAAAACATTTAAAATTTATGTTGATAAGCATGTTTAATGAGTATTTAACATTCAAATTCAAATGCAATTTAATGGTTAAAAGATCTTGGAATTTCAGATCAAGTTAATTTTATATCAATGGGGTTAAAGAAATTGGTAATTAGTAATTGAGATGAGACACTGTAAATGAAAGGTCATGGGTTCAAATGCCCCGTGGGTAATTACAAAAAAAAAGACCTTACTTAATTTTAGTAACACGAATTAGTAAAAAAATATGGAAAATATAGCATATAGTCTATGCAACACAAAAATGTGGATCATGGGGTCTCCGAGCAACTAACAACATCATTGTACTCACATACTTAAAAAAAAACTATATATTAATAAAACAACGCAATTATCTTTAAATACTTTTCTAAAATATATATATCCATAAGAAAAAACCATAACTTTGTTTTCCAATAAAAGTTACATTCTTCATCTCTCTAACAAGTCAAAACTTGAACATAAAAAACATATCAATTTATAGCAGTTCCATTTAATTACAAATCAAACTTGATATGATATACTCTTTTAAAAAATCAACACATCGACAAGTACATGGCATTAAAAGCTTGAACATGAAAAAATCTACGAGCATATCAACTTACAACTATTCCATAATACACTCAAAACTTGGTCATTTGCACTTCCAACGTTTCAGCAAAGCTACAGGTGCATTGAACCAAAATCTCACATCTTAGAAGCAGAATTTTCTCAAAGTATATTTATGAAAGTTTCTGACATGATTTTCCTATACTAATTTATGCAATCATCTTCATAGCTTCTAGCACATTTCAAAACGGCACAACAATTAACAAAAAATGACTTTAGAATATAGTTCCAAGACCATTTTAGTGTTCATATTCATCAATTATTCCCTGTTCATGTAGGTTCAAAGAGTGGTGGATGAGAAAAACCCGTAGAAACTCCTATTCTTTGATCTGAATCATACCAATCACCCTGCCTCATGCCCACTCCTAGTTTTGAAAGTTGTTTGCCTCGCAGTTCCTTTGCCTAGAAATATGAGCAAAAGTCATCTCATGCAAATGTGTTTTCAACCTTAATAGTGCTTCCAATACTGATTGAGATAAAATGGTGTGACACTTTTTCACCCCTTAACCAAATCTATGATAATTTTCGAATTGTCAAAAACATGCAGGTGGGTGATGTCTTTTTTCTGTTGCTAGTACTAATAACAATCTGGGATAGTACTAATAACAATCTGGGAGCACAAAGTTATGCAAAGTTGCTTGTCCAAGAACCTAGGCCTGCCTTAAAAGTGAATTTTAATTCTTTTGATAAGTATAAGATACCACCTGCACCAATTCTCTCTTAGTCTAGCTATGTTTCTCTATTGAAGTAAGACCAAGGAAGGTCAAAGTTTATATCATCTTCCCTAATATGTTAATAAGGAACAATTTTACTGATACAAGGAAATATTTTTCACTATAGAAGCACTTTGGTTAACACAAATGAGTGAAGAGATGAACTTATCCTCGAAAAGACATTGATTTCTGGCCATTCAAACTTGCCAACCCAAAATTAAAGGGAAATTTCTTATAACATTAAAGTCAGAGTTAAGTCACCAATTTTTAAAACAAATTTGAACTGATTCCCCACGCCATGAACATGATCTAGATTTATGTAGGAACGCAACATAATACACAAATAACCATAGAAACAAATATGTAGCAGAAATAACACTTCATTTCATTAATCAAAGAACTTAAACTTGTTTATATACATGTTGATTGCATGGGCAGACCCGGGTTTACTGTAATCAATCAACAACACCCCTAATCCACTGGCCCTTTCGGCGACAGACCACAAGGCGGCCTAAAGTCTCACCCGAAGTGAATCTAATGGGTTGGCCAAGACTCAAGTGTCTTGGACCAGGTTCTGTGGAAGTCCTACTGGTGCTGCGCAGCTCTTCAGGCTGCGGGACCTCCTACTGGGTGGGTGTGTTGCGCACTTTCTCCGTCGCGCAGTCCTTCTCACCGCAGCTTCCCTACCCTCGCGCGTACCGCACGGGGTCTTCCCGCGTCTCACTCCTTTTGCCTTCTCACAATATCTCCTTCCTTATTGCATCACTGCGCACCGCAGGACAAGCAACCCCTTCTCAATGCCAGACCCTCAACTCACAGTATTGCACACCGTAGCTTCTCTGCCGGTGCGATATCGCCTCTCTGCGATATTCTACCTCCACGACTTGCGCTCTAACCTTGGTTGCGTCGACGGGCGAAGTTCGACTCCTAGGAAGTTATATTCCAATTAAACAGTCATTTAGAAACAATATAAGGGAGCCTTTATGCAACTTACTGAAATACTTCATTTACTTTAATCCCCAAGTACTACTGTAAGCTGAGCAATACATACATTCATCGACTGCAACTAATATCATAAGCATAATAACCAGTAACAGTAAACAAATGCAGTCACATTCATACAACACATAACACGCGGATTTAACGTGGTTCACCCCCAGGATGGGAGTTACGTCCACCAAACTGTGCTTCTATTATCTATCTTGAGGGAAGTTGGCACAGTCTGTTGCACTGCATATGCAGCGCGAGATCTCCTCTAGATCTCTGGCCTTTTTCTATCTCTATACTGCCTTTCTTACAATATATCCTTCCCTCTCTGTTCTCTCTTTAGATGGTTACATACAGACTCGAATGACTCACAGACAAGCTAGGTGTCTAGATCGTTACAACACAGTCTGTCTGACTGACTCCTGAACCTACTTCAAAAGTATTCAACTAATCAACTAAGGAATCAACCTCTGAACTAACCAACCCTTTTACAATACAAAATGCAAGCTTTTATAGGCAGCCCGAAGTTCGTGCCCTTACAACACTGTGGGCCTGTCCCAACAGTAAACCCATACCCTAATTAGTGACAGTCGGTCCTATCTGTCCTTGAGGTAGCCGCTTCCCGTCACACTGCAACTTTCTGCAGTCTTCCATGCTTCCCGGCGCTGATCATGGGTACTATGCACCGCTTCACCTGTTCTCTCTCTGGCCTTTGTCTTTAATGCTTGAGCCTCGTTGCTCCTTCTTCTTTATGAGGGTCGTTGAGCCCTCCTATCTTCCGCCGCTGCCTTTAATGCAGTAGCTGAGATTTCTTCTCTCGGCCGCTCAGGTACCGTTGCCTTATAGACTTTTCTATCTCAAAAGTCAATGTTTCTGGCTCTGCTCTACAGCTGGAAACGCGCTGCAGCGTCATAGCCTTGCCTTCTCCTCTTTCCGCGAAAACTTTACCTTTCCGCTAAACTAGCAGCTTCCTCTGTAGCTGCGGGACCCTACTCCAACAGTCCCCTAACACTCACTTGTGGCTCGCCCCTGAGCCACTACCAGCAGGTATCTCGTGTTGTAGCTTCTCCTTCGCCTCCTGCGAAGTTTTCTGCAACTTACCCCGAAGTTCTACAACTTCATTCTTCATTACCTCGGCACGCTCTCTCTGGAGTTTCGGTAACTTAGTTCGCTGGGCTCTCTTATCGTGTCTGCCCATAGTGATGGTTTCGCCGCCTTTGCCAGTTCTCCTCTGAGAACGCTCTAGTGTTCGAGAAGTGCACCACAGATATCCTTTCCTCTTGATGTAGGTTAGAACTTTTATCACAAGGAAAATCTGTGTCTGCCAGCCTTCTCAAACATTTCATTCAGACTGGAGCCTGGCATATGGGGGGAATGCAACCCATGAGTTCCGTTCCGCGAACAAGCCTTTGTCCTCGTTCTGGAAGTCTCCCCTCCACTGGATTTGCATTCCTCGCCCACTTCTCTTCTCTTCGAAGTGGTCCAGGTCCATATGCTGCCTTGGATCCTCAGGGTTCTGTTTTGCCTTTTCTTGCTCAGCAACCCTCTCCAAGCATGCACGCTGCCTCTGATCTATGACAACCATATGTTGTTTCTTTACCTTAGGAATCTTTTGTTCTTCGGCTAGCTGGTCAGATAGGTCAGCGATTTTCTCCCGTTGCTTTCTTTTTCTGATTTTTACTTTCTTTCCGACGGGAGATTTCTTCTCACCATTCTTCCGCTCCGCTTTCTTATCTTCAGTGGTCGGCTCGTCTTTCTTCTTCTCTTGGGCAGAGCTTTTGATGACACCCTCGGCATCCCGTACTGGGCTCTTCCTCCAGGGGGGCTTGTTGAGTTTCAGTGCTTCTAATTTCACAACCTTGGGTGGCGTCGTCATGGCAACCACACAGTCAATACGTTCTGTCCGAATTTGCTTCTAAGGGTTCGTCCTCGGGCAGAACCCACTTGGCTGAATCTACTGGGCGTGCAATGGCTTCTAGCTCTGGGAGTCACTGTACTCTGTAACTGGATTGGCTAATACTGCACAGGGGATACTCAGGGCTGCTCTATATGGCGCTCGGATGTTTGCAAATGTGACTCCCGTACCTAGGTAGTTCCTATATTTATGGCGAGTCAACGCTCCCGGATGGAGCGGTCATCCCGGTAAAACCCGTCGGACTTAATTATTGCGTGGATGAGACCATGCCCGTCATTCCGATCCTCAATCAATGCGGAAATCTGCTCACGTGCTGCTCGAATTGTGCGTGCTCAGGTGCCGGTCTTGTCAAAGATTTTGCCAAATCTAGAAACTTAATGAGGCCTGCCGCCAAATCTACGGTAAGGGATACCGGTCATTTCCTCATTAACTGCCTGTCAGACCGTGACTTGACGGTCCACTGTTAGTTTCCAAACTGGACACATGGCACGGTAAAACGTCGCATTGCTGCGATGTAATCTCCTTGTCACCTGCGCAACCAAACGATGTCAAATTTTTTTATTTTTATTTTTGAATCGCGCTGGTGCGATTCCTCCTGACTAGGCTGTCTGCCGGTGTAGACTAGTTCCCGGTGCGATGCCTCCTTTCAACTACACTGGGCATCTGCACCTCTATAAACTGTTCATGCTAGGACGGAGAGGTGGGGAGGTTGTCACTGTAGAGCTTAAGCCTACTGCCATTAATCCATGTGGGAAGAAGCTCCCCGTTCAACTGACTGAGTTGAACAGCACCTCCTTCTGTGACTTGCTGTATCTGATATGGCCCCAGCCAATGTGTTTTGAACTTCCCTGGAAACTTCAGGAATTTGCTGTCATACAGGAGCACTAGGTCTCCGATCTGGAAAATCTTATTCTTAATGTGTCTATCATGCGAGGCTTTTTCTCGTGCTTTCTGCACTGTCTGATGGAATCTTGCGATGAATCTGTCTTCTTCCAAGGTAAGCAGTTGTGCTAACCGTTCCTCTACCGTGGCTATATCAGTCATCCCGGTAATCTGAGCGACTCTTAAACTAGGAAGAATATACTCCATAGGCATAACAGCCTCCTGTCCATATACCAAACTGAAAGGTGTGTGTCCCGTAAGTTTCTTGCATGTGGTTCTGTATGCCCACAGCACAGCGTTAACTCTGAGATCCCAGTCATTCCTTTGGTTATTGCAGATCTTCGTAAGAGCATTTTCTAAAATCTTATTGAAGGCCTCGATCGTACCATTAGCTTGTGGATGGTAGGGAGTGCTCTTATAGTGCTGAATCTGGAATTCTTCTATCAATGCCTCAATAGTGCTGTTCAAGAAGTGTGTGCCTTGATCACTCATCAAAATTACTGGGCATCCGAATCTGCTAATGATATTTTTGAACAGGAACTGTGCAGCTGTAGTAGCATCGCAATTTCTTACTGCCTTGGCCTTTGCCCATCTGGTGAGGTACTCTGTTCCACTGATAATATATCTCGCACCCGTGCGCTTTCCCGGTGGGTTGATAGGACCCACAAAATCTATTGCCCACTTGTCAAATGCGCGCAGCGTGACCTGCGGTCGCAACGGCATTTCATCGCGTCGCGAGGGTTTTCCTACCCTCTGGCAGATATCGCAGCATCTACAAAAGTCCTTGGTATCTTTATGTAGTGTAGGCCACCATAATCATGCCTCTAGGATTTTCTGCGCAGTCAGCTTTCCAGCGAAATGACCTCCTGCGGTTCCTAAATGTGCCTCTCTAATAATAACGTCTTTTTCATGCGGCATTACACATCTGCGTAGAACTTCGTCCGGGCCTAATTTGTATAGGCATCCTGCGATGAGGATAAAGTCTGCTGCCTTTATAACCAACTGTTTCTTTTGCTGCTTAGTAAACCCATCAGGTGCTACTCCTGTAGTGAGGAATTGAATAATGTCAGTATAGTAGTCATCTGCAATTTGGATTGAGAATAACTGTGCATCGGGCAGATTGTCTTCAAGGTTACTTGGTTCTTCTCCTGATTCTATTCGTGATAGATGATCAGGTCCCGCATTCAGTCTCCATGGTTTCACAATGATTTCAAAATCGTACTCCTGGAAGAGGAGTAACCATCTGCAGATTCTCCCCCCTAACACTGGTTTATTGACTAGGTACTTCAGTGCGGAATGGTCAGTAAACATTTTGAACGATGCGCCTAATAGATAGTGCCTGAACTACTACAGCGCATATACCATAGCTAATCCCTCCCTTTCTGTTGTGGTGTAGTTCTTTTCCGCTGTCGATAGCTTTCTGCTGGAATAGGCGATGGGATGATCAAGATCCCCTTCTCCTGGCTGGGTCAAGACGACTCCTAATGCGATGTCGGATGCATCCACATGTACATGGAAAGGCTTAGTCCAGTCTGGAAATACTAGGATGGGTGCTGTAACCATCTTCTGTTTAAGGATGTCTAGACTCTGCTGGCATTCCTCGTTCCATAGGAATTTGACATCTTTCTTTAGCAATTTCTCCATTGGTGCTGTAATCTTTGCGTATCCCTTGATGAACTTTCTGTAGTACCCAGTATGACCAAGTACTGTCCTCAGTTTCTTGACGGAGCTCGGTGCTGGGAGGTTCACAATGATGGCAATCTTCGCGGGATCTACCATCAAGCCCTGTCTACACACAATGTGGCCCAACAAAATACCAAATGGTGCACAAAATATACATTTCTTAAAGTTTAGGGAGATCTGGTATTGCCTACATTTCTCTAGCATCAGTCTGAGATCTCCTATGTGCTTATCAAGTAGCCCAAATACAGTCCAATCATCAAAATATACTTCTAAGAATTTATGAATGTATTCTTTAAATACAGCAACTACTACTCTGGAAAATATAGCTGGGGCATTCTTAAGACCAAAGGGCATTACCGTATCCTGGAACGAGCCCCATTCTGTTGCAAAAGTGGTCTTAGAGCGATCTTCTGGATGTATTCTGATCTGGTGGTAGCCTGAAAAGCCATCAGTGAAGGAGTAGACCTCCTGTCCTCCCACGTTGTCTAATACTTCATCAGTGAACGGCGTTGGAAATGGGTCATGAAGTGATGCATCGTTGAGTTTTCGCAGATCAACACAGATTCTGATGTCTCCTTTTGTTTTCTTCTCTTGCACGACCATAGGGCTAACCCATTCGCTTTCCTCTACTGGCTCAATGATGCCTACTGCTAGCATTTTATCGATTTCGTCCTTAACTTTTTCTTTGTAACGCGGATTCAATCTATATGGGCGCTGTTTTACTGGTCCAGCATCCTCCTTCAATGGTATCCTCATGACTCCCAGGTCTCCTACTATTCCCTTCATCTCCGTGAATTTGGTGGGGAATAGGTCCTGATAGTTGTGTAGCAGATCTGCAATCTGTCCGACTGTTTCATCATTCCAGTAGTCTCCAATAGAGGCAAACTTAGGTTCTTCGTCTGTGCCAATATTAACCTTTTTAATCTTAACAGGTTCAGTTATTGTTGGAATCTCTAGCTGTGGTCCCTCCACATCGCGAGTGCCTTCTGATTCGGGAATGTTAGTATTGCGAGGATCTTCATCCACCTCCTCTGGTTCTGCTGCAAAATTATAGCATTCCAACGCCTCTTTGAGCTGGCTGGTCCACTCAGGTTGGACTGGTACTGAGATAGTGCGATCCTCGAAAATCTTTGTCTTGATTATGTCTAGGGCCTGGGCAACGCTTGGATGTTCTGACTCAAATGCGAAGGTGAGCAGGAAACTGTCTGTCATAAGTGACCATGTGGTCGTTCCCTTGCGCAGCTCGGTCTCTGTATACCAATTCCTTGGAATTGTGTCCAATGTGTGAATGAATCTGTGAACCCATTCATCCTGTGGAATGTCCAACCAGTTCTGTTGACATGTCTGAATGTGTACCCTGGGGTCAGTTTCTCCTGTGTACTTCTACTGAACATACTCTCTATCGTCAGAGAATCTGATGGCCATCAATCTTTTTATGTTATCCCATGATGCAATATTCTCTTTATGCGCATACCACCATCTTGCAGGTGTAGCTCGAACTGCAAGGTCCATAGCTGCAGTCCTCTGCTCCTGAGGAATTTGTTGCTCAATTTGTTCCAAGAACTCCTGGATATCCGTCAGACCATGATAGGATGGGATCTCATTGATTTCTGCGCCTATCCATCGCAGCGACTTACTTATAAACGCACATCTGCGCGATGAAACTTCATACAGTCTGTTCTGCCAGTTTTCTAAGTTGACATCAGAATCCGATGCACATGAACTGTCGCATTGCCAACTAATATGCCCTTCTGCGGTGGGATTTATATAATCATTCTGGTTTGCAGTCACCTGGTAGAGATTATCGATGTTATATGCCTCCTCTTCTGCTCTAATAGGTTCCACGTATCTAGGGCCCTGGAGAGGGTCCAATGGTGCAATGACCTGGATCTGCGCATCTTCAAAGGTCATTTGTCTTTTCTTTAGGTCAATGACATCCTTGCTAGCGATCGCCCAATCAATGCTTAGTAGTGCTGGATAAGGTCGACTGTCGCCAATGATTTCTATAACCTCGAAGTCCACAAAAGTATGAACTTCGTCAATATCAACTGGCACCTGCGGTAGTCGACCCAATGGTGACACCCGCTGCTGATTAGCTAGTCTTAGGTGGATAGGCGATAGAGCTAACTGAGGGTGACCCATCTGTTCCCATGTCTGCTTAGTTAGAAAATTAACCTCTGATCCTAGGTCTAAGACAACCTCATCCATTTCAAACTCGCCAATCTGCGTTGTGAATTTCATCTCTCTTCCCGTCCTTGCATGTCTGGTAATGTTATGGACAGCGCGGTGTGCACTGCCCGAAAGCGATGGTTGCTGACACTAGTCTATCATGCGCTGTAGCTCACCGACAGCTTTGTCATTTCTCAGGAATTTCATGCAGTTGTGCAGGAAGGATTGTACACTCCCTGTCGATTCCTCCTCGTCGCATCTTCCCGATGTGGTAGCCTGCTGTGCCTGCTCAGGGCTCCTGTGTCTTTTGGTTTGAATGAAATCAATGGATACTAAGAAGAGGTTTGCACCTCCAGAGATTTGATCCCTCTCGGCGCTTGATAGAGCCTAGGATTTGGATCTACGCTGGTTTAATTGATATATGTTAAAAATTAATAACATTTTATTATTCTTATAGTCTTAGTAATTGTTTGAAATAATTACTTTTACTCATGGGCCAAAAAAACTTATAAAAAAGTTTGAAGTTGAAAGTAGTTTCTTCTCAGTCCATTTATAGCCAAATGAAAGTGAATGGCACAAAGAAAACCCAGAAACCATGAACTAGTTGGTACAAATTTTGACCCTTCCTCACAAAAACACATTGAGAATTAAATTGAACCACATGGTTGTCAATTTGAATGGAAAAATATATCACTACATTAACTCTATATTAATAAAACTTGTGTCCAAAAAATAGTTTTTACGAGAACAATTTTATATGTTCAAATTACTATGTCAAAGTAGATAAGTTTATATTATTCTATTTTTAAAAAATTAAAATAAAATGTGTTGGACATTCTATATACTTATTAATTACTTAACAAGAAGAGTGTTCAATATTTAATTGTCAACCCATGAAAGTCTGTTATTTCAAAGGAAATTAGCAAAGTATATGCATAAACATTTTCAGTAGTTGATACGTAAAATGAAAATCACTCAATTCTAATTATTACTCAACCAACTCAGCTCCCTGTAAGAAATCAAAGTAACATTACCCATTTAGAAATTGAAAAGAACTTCTATTTCCTATCATACCAGTCTTAAGGTTTATGATCTAAAGAGAAATCCACCTAGAATTACTTTTGAAGAAAATGAAAGTCTAAATTACAAGATTCAACAAACATACAAACGTTTGTCGATATTAAGTCCGCAAAAAATAATATTGCCGAGTATGAGGGAGATGTTGTAACATTTATCGATATTAAGTCCGCAAAAAATAATATTGTCGAGTATGAGGGAGATGTTGTAACGTTTGTCGATATTATGTTGGCGAAAAATAATATTGCCGAGTATGAGGGAGATGTTGTAACTTTTGTTCCTAACAAAAGAATAATAAACATAATAAATATCATGTACATGATCATATAATTTATATCTACAAGATTGGATATGTATGCTACTGCCCTTTCAAGTGTTAATACTATCTGTTACTTCCCTTTCAAATGTTGTACTTTGAGAGGTATGAATATATTTATCTACAACTCCTTCCTCATCATAATTAGAGTAAGAAGGACCAACATCCTCTCCCAGGAAGGGATTTTGAAATTTGCGGTCGAAATCACCCAGTTGGAACCTCTTGTTCAAGTGGCTATTCCAGTAATTCTTGATTTCAGTGTCTATTCGGCCAGCAAGTTGCTCGGTTATCAATTCCCATCTAGACATTACCTTGTAATATTAATGTCCCATCTGTATATATATAATAAACCTATAAACTTGAAGAGAATACTATGAAATAATTATACGAGTTTTCAACTGAATGGTTCTGCATCTATAGAACATTACGTTGTAAAATTGTAATGGGTTGTTGAATCACATACTGTTTTCCAAGAAGATGATGTAATCTGATGAGGATATCTTCTTCTTCGGGGGATATATTTCTGCGCTTAATATCTGGATGGAGATAGTTCAACCAACGCAATCTACAACTTTTTTCACAATGCTTGAGATGTGCAATACATAAATCTTCAGCTCAATTGCGATTCCATATGTTAGTTTAGAAGCTTCTCATATGTTGGCGAAAAGAGATGCTTCCCACATTTCTGTATACTATTTCTAGTAATTCAGACCACATTGTAGAAATTAATGTAGCGATATGAATTAGTCATAATCATTCCATTCTTGGAAAGAGGTAAAATGGCTCACTTGCTTTTTTGGGAAGAGGATGTAGATTTTAATAATAATTTTGGTAGCATAAATTTATGTAATCCTGTTAACCTTGTAAAAATTCCAACATCATTTCAATATGATAGCTTAGGAAACAATCACTGAAATGTCTCCACCTAAAGGCTTTTACAACATCACTAGGGTAGCCAAGAATGTTGACATCTCTTCGTCAACCATTATCATGCTCACTTTTCCCTCCATTTTATCATCATAAGAGGATGGAAATGACCACAATTTCCATCCACGAAAGGGTGAAGCTCGGGAGTTACAGTACGCAATGATTGCACATAGTACGAGGCAAGGTACATGCACAAATCCCAAGGCATCCAGGTCATTAATGGGCATCGATCCCAAGGCAGAATTCATACATTTTCATCTTATTTGCAGACAGTTTGTCTCATTTTCCATGCTAGAGATCTCAGGCACATACATGCAACTTTATACTCTTTTTTTTTTCAAAATTTCGCAAGGAATTCAGTGATGCTGCTTATTTCGACGTCTAACTGACATAATTCTAAAGTGTTTCCAGAACACTCAATTGTAAGCTTTTGAAGACATAATAGATCAACCTTCCCATTGGAAGTGGCCCAGAGACGTAGACCAAGAGGGGTGAACTCCATTATCAGTTGTGTCTTCTATTTCTGGTTTGCGTTTCTATGTTTATGTTCTTTGTGAATGTTTTAAAGCATTTAAAATTTATGTTGATAAGCATGTTTAATGAGTATTTAACATTCAAATTCAAATGCAATTTAATGGTTAAAAGATCCTGAAATTTTAGATCAAGTTAATTTTAGATGAATGGGGTTAAAGAAATTGGTAATGAGTAATTGAGATGAGACACTGTAAATGAAAGGTCACGGGTTCAAATGCCCCGTGGGTAATTACAAAAAAAAAGACCTTACTTAATTTTAGTAACACGAATTAGTAAAAAAATATGGAAAAGATAGCATATAGTCTATGCAACACAAAAATGTGGATCACGGGGTCTCCGAGCATCTAACAACATCATTGTACTCACATACTTAAAAAAAACTATATATTAATAAAACAACGCAATTATCTTTATATACTTTTCTAAAACAAATATCCATAAGAAAAAACCATGACTTTGTTTTCCAATAAAAGTTACATTCTTCATCTCTCTAGCAAGTCAAAACTTGAACATAAAAAACATATCAATTTATAGCAGTTCCATTTAATTACAAATCAAACTTGATATGATCTACTCTTTTAAAAAATCAACACATCGACAGGTACATGGCATTAAAAGCTTGAACATGAAAAAATCTACAAGCATATCAACTTACAACTATTCCATAATACACTCAAAACTTGATCATTCTCACTTCCAACGTTTCAGCAAAGCTACAGGTGCATTGAACCAAAATCTCACATCTTAGAAGCTGAATTTTCTCAAAGTATATTTATGAAAGTTTTTGACATGATTTTCCTATACTAATTTATACAATCATCTTCATAGCTTCTGGCACATTTCAAAAAGGCACAACAATTAACAAAAAATGACTTTAAAATATAGTTTCAAGACCATTTCAGTGTTCATATTCATCAATTATTCCCTGTTCATGGAGGTTCAAAGAGTGGTGGATGAGAAAAACCCGTAGAAACTCCTATTCTTTGCTCTGAATCATACCAATCACCCTGCCTCATGACCACTCCTAGTTTTCAAACTTGTTTGCCTCGCAGTTCCTTTGCCTAGAAATATGAGCAAAAGTCATCTCATGTAAATGTGTTTTCAACCTTAATAGTGCTTCCAATACTGATTGAGATAAAATGTTGTGACACTTTTTCACCCCTATAACCAAATCTATGATAATTTTCGAATTGTCAAAAACATGCAGGTGGGTGATGTCTTTTTTGTTGTTGCTAGTACTAATAACAATCTGGGATGGTACTAATAACAATCTGGGAGCACAAAGTTATGCAAAGTTGCTTGTCCAAGAACCTAGGCTTGCCTTAAAAGTGAATTTTAATTCTTTTGATAAGTATAAGATACTACCTGCACTAATTCTCTCTTAGTCTAGCTATGTTTCTCTATCGAAGTAAGACCAAGGAAGGTCAAAGTTTATATCATCTTCCCTAATATGTTAATAAGGAACAATTTTACTGATACAAGGAAATATTTTTCAGTATAGAAGCACTTTGGCTAACACAAATGAGCGAAGAGATGAACCTATCTCGAAAAGACATTGATTTCTGGCCATTCAAACTTGCCAACCCAAAATTAAAGGGAAATTTCTTATAACATTAAAGTCAGAGTTAAGACACCAATTTTTAAAACAAATTTGAACTGATTCCCCACACCATGAACATGATCCAGATTTATGTAGGAATGCAACAGAATACACAAATAACCATAGAAACAAATATGCAGCGGAAATAACACTTCATTTCATTAATCAAAGAACTTAAACTTGTTTACATACAGAATGGAAATAAACTAGCTAGAGTGCTGGTAGCTTATCTCTGAGAAGAGATGTGGCGGCTACATGCCTCTGAACTCTATGTTACAATGAGGCTCAAAGGCCTATGTATTATTGAGAAACAATGGAAACCCTACACATCCAAAAACCTAACCCTATGAGGTGAAACACCAGAATGTGGGCCCTATTGGGTAACTTGGTACATCAATTTCCCGGGGTCATAACTTTGGCATACTACCTCCGTTTGACGAGCATGATACATCGTTCGAAATATCTCTTCAAGGAATACATACATAAATGATAACTAATAAGTCTGAAACAGATTCATATTTTCCCGTCCATTCAATGCCGAAAAAACATCATTTAGGGCCTCAAAATGGCTCCGAAAGTTTAGGACCCGAAAACTGCCAAAAATAGTAAATTGTGCTACAATTAAGGAAATTGGAAAACTGAAAGAAACAATGGTGGGGGTCCAAGTGGAATAGGTGGGTGGCCACCAATATCCTCTTGGATTATTCCTGCCCACTTAGGAAGCAATGGTCCCCATTGTGTTGAGTTCCTCCATGAGATGAGGAAATTTCTGCTGAACTTGGTCTCTGGTGAGCCACTTTCCCTGGTGAAGGAGTTGGCCTGCTTTGACAACTCGATATAGCTGGATCTTCTATTGGTGGGTGTTCTTGATCTGTGTGTCCATAATTCGATCAGTTTTGTCTTGTTCCATACAGTTGGGGTTTAACTCTGTTGGTGTGAGTTGTTCTGCCACGTCTGATGTGTCTAGTAGAGGTGGAAAGTAGGGCCGAAGGCGGTCCACATTGAACACTGGTTACAAACCAAGGAATGGTGGAATACTGAGCTCGAAGGAATTGTCCTCGACATCCTTGGTGATGGTGTATGGCCCATATTAGAGTGGACGAAGCTTGCGGTGGGGTCCAGCGAGGCGCTCCTTCTGCAAATGTAGCCACACTTTGTCGCCCACCTGGAAGTTGTGTTGCACCCGATGTTGATCATGCCGCTGCTTGTACTTAGCATTGGATCTATCCAATATGTCATGAACCTATTGGAAAATGTGTTGAATGTGATCAATGAAGTTGTTTGCCTTAGAAACTTCATATTGGACATGAGTTGAATCAGCCTAAGTAGCTACAAATGGCATGGCTACGTCAATTTGATATAGTGGCTGGAATCCCAAGCCCACCTGAAAGGGGTTGTGGTTAGTGGAGCTGTGGAGGGACCGGTTATAGCTATGTTGTACATAGGGGATGCTCTCATTCGATGTGCGTGGATGCTTTGAGTTGTACATGCGTAAAATGTGTACAATCATCCGGTTGACAACCTTTGTCTGGCCATCAGTCTAGGGATGGAAAGTTGTGGAATTTGTGAGCTTGGTGTATAGAATTGACCATAGGCTAGACTAGAATGTACTAAGGAACCTTCTGTCCTGATCTGATATTATAGACTGTGGGATCCCAAAGTGTACCCACACTCGTTCAAAGAAGAGTTTAGCAATGGATTTTGCTATGATATTCTTCTTGCAGGCCGCCATTATGGCCATCTTTGAGAATCTGTCGACGACCACGAACACACATTCATTGTTGTGCTTAGTAGAAGAAAGGCTCAGCATGTAATCCATGGAGATGGATTCCCAAGGTCAACTAGGGGTAGGCAACGGAGTATAGAGGCTTTGCTTCTTGATGGACGGTTTGGCAATGGCGCAGGCAGTGCAAGATCGGATGTACTTCCCGACATCTTGTCGAAGGTTCGGCCAATAGAAATACTTCTGCAGTACTTCCACTATTTTCTTGACCCCGAAATGCCCAGTGACCTGACTATAGTGCACTTCCCAAATCATCTTGGCACGCTCTCTTAAAGGAACACAAAGGTGTCCCATGTGACATAATAGTGCATCCTGGAGGTGAACATTTGGAACTTGGTTTCCCTCCAAGGGCATCCTGTATGTGTGGATGAATTTTGGATCACTCTTGTAGAGAATCGACCAATCAGAGGTCTCGTTCCCACAAGAGTTCAGAGCGGTGGTTATCGCCATGATCGGTGTTTGGCTGAGGCAGTCTGCAACATTATTGGTGCTTCCCTTCTTGTACTTGATATTCAAATGAAACTGTTGTAGATATGTGGACCACTTCTGATGGAGATCATTCTATAACTTCCCCTGTGTCTGTATGAACTGAAGGGGTCGATGGTCTATGTGGATGATTATTTCCTTCCCCAAAATGTAATGCTTCCATTGTTGGCAAGCCTGTACAATGGAATACATCTCTTTGTCATATTTGCGGACTGTGTCGGACAGTGTCTCACTATGATATGCCATTGGATTCCCTTGTTGAGTAAGGACTACCCCAATAGCATAGTCAGAGGTGTCTGTCTCGATCTCAAATGGTTGTTGCAAGTCTGGTAATGTGAGCATTGGGGCACAACAGAGGCAATGTTTCAATTCTGCAAACGCCTTCTGTTGAGTTTCTGACCAGAAGAATTTTTCTTTTGCTCCTCCCTTGGTGACTTGACTCAAGGGCCAAATGATATGAGAGAATCCCAACACGAACCTGTGGTAGAAATTAGCAAGACCCAGAAAGCTGCGAAGCTCTGTTAGAGTAGTTGGGGCTGGCCAATCCCGAATGACTTGGATCTTTGTTGGATCCACATGTACCCCATACTCATCAATAATGTATCTTAGATACTAAACCTGGGTCATGCCAAAAGTGCACTTTTCCAAATTGGCACACAACTTGTGTTGTCGCAGCATTTGGAGGACCTGTCGGATGTGGTGGAGGTGCTCTTCCCAAGTCTGGCTAAATATCAGGATGTCATCCAAGTACACTACTACAAATGAGTTGGTGAATGGCTGCAAGATGTCATCCATCAGTCTCATGAAGGTTGCAGGAGCATTCGTCAGCCCGAAAGGCATGACCAACCATTTGAAAAGGCCCTCCTTGGCTTTGAAGGCAGTCTCCCACACATCGATCGTTTCGATCGATACCTGGTGATACCCGGACTTTAAGTTGATCTTGCTAAAATATTTTGCCCCTTTAAGCTAGTCCAGGAGGTCATCAATCCATGGGATCAGGTACCTATTCCGGACAGTGATCTTGTTCAGCGCCTGATAGACAATACAGGGTCTCCAAGTCCCATCCTTATTCTGTACCAACATGATCGGGCTCCCACAGGGCGAAGAACTTGGCCGGATGTGACCCTTCTACAGCAACTCCTGAATTTTCCTCTTGATTTCATCATTCTCCAGAACAGAGCATCGATAGATTGGTCCATTGGGTAGTGGCGCACCTGGGGTCAGGTCGATGGGGTGCTTAACCTGACAGTCTAGAGGAGCCCCTATGGGTGAGGTGAATATGTCCCGATACTCCTCCATGACCTTGTCCATTTGTTGTTGTCGTGTAGATGGGCCCTGTCTAGAGCAAGTGGCCACGATCTTCTTCTTGCCTTGAGGGCAGATCATCAAGAAAACAAATTTCCTGGTTTTGGAAATGAGCTTACTACATTGTTTTGCAGTAACCAAAGAGATAGCGGCAGGAGGTGGTACCTCTGGTATCCTGTACAACTTATTTCCCAACGTAATAATAACAGCGTGAGGCTGAGACTCATACACAGCATGTCACTTCCATAAGTATGGTTGACCCAATAATAGATCACAAACATCAAGAGGAGCAATATCACATAATACCTCATCGGTGAAGGGCTTCATGTTGTAGGGAAGGCGGCGCTACTGGCTGACGTGGAGATCCCGTCCTTAGTGAAGCCACTCGATGGTGTATGACTATAGGTGTGCTATGGTCGACAAGCCCAACCGCTTCACAACCTCTGCTGAAATGAGGTTCTTTTGCCTCCCAGTGTCGACAATGAATTGCAGCGAGGAACCCTTTACCCACATCTGGGAGTGGAAAAGACGCTCCTCCTCCTCTGAATCTTCTAGTTCTTCCTTTTGGATCTTTGTGGTGGAAATGGTGGCATTGGGCTCTGCATCGATAATATTCTTCCCTCTGCCATTCCCCTTCTCAGGTTCTGATTCAATGTCAGAGCATGCATCTAATTCGGAAGCCTTTATCTCGGCCACTAGTCACTGCTTGGCCCGAAACTCACCGGTGTTGTGAGTGGGGTTCTTATGGAACTCGCACCACTTTCCCGCTTCCTTCTTCGGCTTCGCAATGTTGTTCTTTGCTTGCGGCTTTGGAAAGTTGTCTTGAGTCACCATGCCTTGGTTGTGTCCTTGGTTCTGTGGTTTGGGGGCACCTTTCGCTTGCTTCTGATTCGCAGATCCAAAGTCTCACTTTTCTATTTGAATTTTTGCTCAATTTTGGCAGCATACCAGTATGCCATACCAATCGAGGAGATGTCGAGAAACTCCATTTCCTCCTGAATGTATCTGTGCAGACAACTGCAGTACTTCAGCACCAAATGTTTCTCTAAATATTTGATACCCAACTTGGTGCGTAGGGTAGGGAACAGATTCGTCATCTCATGCACATCTTGATCTCTTTGCTGCTGCAGCGTAGTCCATTGTATGTACTTGTCCTCATAGCTCCCCATTGGATAATATTGTCCCTTTATGGCATCTCGGAATGAATTCCAAGTGGGTAGGGCCGAGAATAGAGAGGGTTCCTCCTCGTCCTTTCTCTCATAGTAGGTTTCCCACCAGTCCTTGACATGGGGGGCGGCTTTGAGTAGTGAAAAAGTAATCTTTTCTCGGTCTGAAAAGTCCTGAACCAAGAAATATCCTTCTAATAGATTCAACCATCTATCTACGGTGTCTGCATCTATTCGACCATAAAATATGGGAATGTCAAAGTTTACTTGTACCTTAAAAGGGGTTGCGCCTCCAGAGTGGCTGCTAGATGCAGATGCGCCGCTAGTGGGAAGTCGTTGAAGGATCTGGGTGAAGTTATCCATCATTGTGTTCCTTTGTTTTTCAAGGGCCTCCTCGAGCAACATTTTGATAGGATCTTCTATGCCCTCATCTTTATTTTCATCCCCCATGGGAGGCCGTCGGAATTTGCGAGGCTGATCTTGCAAAGGTTCAACCAGATCAAGCCCTAACTCTTTATACTTTCCCTCGTTGGGGACATGCAAAGAAGGATCGAGAAAGAGCAAATTGATCTGACACCACTGATCTGGATTTATGCAGCAATGCAACAGAATACACAAATAACCATAGAAACAAATATGCAGTGGAAATAACACTTCATTTCATTAATCAAAGAACTGAAACTTGTTTACATACAGAATGGAAATAAACTAGCTAGAGTGCTGGTAGCTTATCTCCGAGAAGATATGTGGTGGCTACATGCCTCTGAACTCTATGTTACAATGAGGCTCAAAGGCCTATATATTATTGAGAAACAATGGAAACCATACACATCCAAAAACCTAACCCTATGAGGTGAAACGCCAGAATGTGGGCCCCGTTGGGTAACTTGGTACATCAATTTCTCGGGGTCGTAACTTTGGCATACTACCTTCGTTTGACGCGTATGATACATTGTTAGAAAGATCTCTTCAAGGACTACATCCATAAACAACAAATATTGAGTTTGAAACAGACTCATATTTTCCCGACCATTCGATGCTAAAAAAACCCTCGTTTAGGGCTTCAAAACGGCTCCGGAAGTTTAGGACCCGAAAACTGCCAAAAATAGTAAATTGTGCTACAATTAAGGAAACTAAAAAACTGAAAAAAAACAATGGTGGGGGTCCAAGTGGAATAGGTGGGTGGCCACCAATATCCTCCTAGATCAGAACATTACAAATGTAAAATATTATCCATTTCCTTCCATACCTGAGAAACATATTAACATTCAACAATACCAATAAAATAATGTAAATAGTGTCATTGTCTTTCATGCTTTAAAAATACAATATATTAATAAAATAATGTATTTTTTCTTCTCTATTTTTCAAAAAATCTCTCTCTCTCTCTCTCTCTCTCTCTCTCTCTATATATATATATATATATATATATATATATATATATATATATATATCCTCAAAGTATATTTAAATTATTTATATGCATTGAAGTTATAATCAATCTTACACACGTCTTACATCACTTTTCAAGAAGCATAAGACATGTAATTTTTCTTATATATATTATGTGGTTCACAATCTCCAAAAATAAAGGACTTGCTTTAGCAACAATAATTCTGAGGGATCCACCTTGTTAGCTCCAATTATGGGAACCTAACCTCAAAGGACTCAAAAAATTGAACCTCCAACTACTTCCGTCTTAGACTTAAAAACGTGAACTAACTAAACTACTTCTAAAAACAAATACTTTTCAAAAACTAATTATATTTTTAAATAAATATCCATGTCATTTTTCCCTTGCGCTTGAAGTGTATTTGAATTATTTACATGCATGGAAGTTTATCCAAGGAAGGATAGTGTGGTGGTGGACGGTTGTGGTCCTGCTTGTTTGATAGCATGAATACTCAATTTCTTTTCCATATTTTCCCCCTCCACACACCAAAAAAATTCATTATCTTTAATACTTTTCAAAAACAATAAATATCCATATCTCCTATATTTTAATATACCAGCATAGATCCATATCCTAGGCTCTATCAAGCCCCGAGGGGATCAAATATCTCAAGTTGCAAACCTCTACTTAAGTATTGCACTCAAGGAGCTATCTTTGGTGTGCCCTCTATATAGCCATTGATTTGTTTCAAAATAAAACACACATCTTTTTATTTAAGGTCTACCTCTAATATTTTTATTATTAATATCTAATATTATTTATGGCGGGCATATAATATTTTTTATTATTTTTAATTTTTTTAGGAACGAACATTACAAGATCTCCCCCATACATGGTTTTAAAACTATGTGCAAGGACCTCCTAAAACCATGGGTTGTTTAGGAGGCCTTGCACATGGTCTTAAAACCATTTGCAATGCTCTCCTAAACCACGTACAATAAAACCATGGGTTGTTTAGGAGGCTTTGCACATGGTTTTAAAACCATTTGCAAGGCCCTCCTAAACCATGTACAATAAAACCATGGGTTGTTTAGGAGGTCTTGCACATGGTTTCAAAACCATGTGCAATGCCAACATTTTTTTCTGGATAATTCATTTTTTTATTATTTATTATTTTGTTAGGTAGGAACATCACAATATTTCTCCCATATTGTGTTGCTTTTCTTGCCAACATTTTTTTCGCGGATATTAATTTTTTATTGTTTTGTTAGGTATGAACATTACAACATCTCCCTCAAATTAGGTTGTTTTAGTGGCCGGCATTTATTTTGGCGGATAATTAAATTTTTCATTTTTTATTATTTTGTTAGTAACAAACGTTACAATATCTCCCTCATAACAAACATTACAAGATCTCCCTTATACTGGGTTGTAGAGCGCCTCTCGGTGCAACCAACGTAGATCCAAATCCTAGGCTCTATCAAGCGCCGAGAGGGATCAAATCTCTCGAGGTGCGAACCTCTTCTTAGGTATTGCACTCAATGAGCCATCAACTTTGGTGTGTCCTATATGTAACCATTGATTTGATTCAAACCAAAAGACACATGTTTTTATTTAAGGTCCACATATAATATTTTTATTATTAATATTTAATATTATTTATGGCCAAAATATAATATTTTTTATTATTTTTTATTTTGTTAGGAACTAACATTACAACCTCTCTCCATACATGGTTTTAAAACCATGTGCAAGGCCCTCCTAAAACCATGGTTGTTTAGGAGGCCTTACACATGGTTTTAAAACCATTTGCAAGGTCCTCCTAAAACCATGGTTGTTTAGGAGGCCTTACACATGGTTTTAAAACCATTTGCAAGGCCCTCCTAAACCATGTACAATAAAACCATGGGTTCTTTAGGAGGCCTTGCACATGGTTTTAAAACATGTGCAAGGCCCTCCCTAAACCATGTACAATAAAACCATTGGTTGTTTAGAAGGCCTTGCAAACATCTCCCCCATATTGTGTTCTTTTAACCCACATTTTTTTTGAGGATAATTAAATTTTTACTTTTTTTATTATTTTGTTAGGTAGGAACATTACAACATCCCCATATTAGGTTGCTTTTATGGCTAACATTTATTTTGGAGATAATTAAAATTGTTTTTATTTTTATTTTGTTAGTAACAAAGGTTACAAGATCTCCCATATTGGGTTGTTTTTTTAACTTACATTTATTTTGGCGGATAATTAAAATTTTTATTTTTATTATTTTGTTACATAAGAAATTTTTATTTAATAGAAAAAATAATATAGCTTGATGTTACTAATATTGGCCTCCATGTGATGGAGATTCGATGTTCCATTATTTACTAAATAACAACATAATCAACAATAATCTGCATCCACATAATTTCATCTTTGGCTGAAATGGAATCAAAACTACGAGTGAAACCTTATGAATATTTGGTAGAGCCCATTAAAAAAAGGTACCGAAATAGAACATGAAATAAAAAGACACTGAGTACCACAAATTATAGTCCTTCCATTGCAATTTAGACATAGTCATTCCAGTGAAAATTAGACATCTAATTAAAGCAAAATTTAGGCAAATTTAACAATTTAAACTGTAAACGAAACATATTTAATCTCGTTCTTATTGAGTGTTAGATCTAGTTATTAATTAATGCAATTATCATGTGAAAACATCATGAACGAACATACAAACAAAAAATCGATCAGATTTCTTAATGTTTGGCGATTCAACAAAGCTCCAAACCCATCCACACTTTCTCATAATTATATAATTTTGTACAATAGTAGGCATACAGTATACTTGTTATCTTATTTTGAAATATTTAGAATATAATTTATATCGTTGTTTTTGTACGTTGTAGGCACAAATTGGAGTCTTGTTAAAAGCCTTGTGATCAATTTGTTAGTTAACAGCATGCGTCGTATCTGAAGCACAGTTCAACGGATTTGTTTGCTATGTGTGAATCTGAAGTTCTTATGTGTTTGATCGCAAGAAGCATGGACTGTATCTGAGTGGCTCAATTCAATGGATTTGTTTTCTTTGTGGGAAACCTGAAATAGTGGGTTTGAGGTATTCATAAATAATCTAAAATCATAAGTAAATAGAAGTAAATATTTATAGCCGGAACGTTACATAAGATTACAACATCTCTCTTATAATCGGATATCATAAGTAAATAGAAGTAAATATTTATAGCCTATGAGGAACCTTACATAAAGTTACAACATATCATAAGTAAATAGAAGTAAATATTTATAGCCGACATTTACGTGAGGAACGTTACATAATGTTACAACATCTCCCTCGTAATATTTATACCCGACATTTACATGAGGAACGTTACGAAACATAATGTTACAAGATCTCTCCCATACTGGGCTGTAGAACGCCTCTCGGCGCAATAATTTATATGCATTGTAATTCTGAGGATACATGACTTTCCAAGGAATTGAGCAAAACATGAAGCCATTGGTTAACTCAAGATATTTCACACATGTATTAAACAATATACATTATGTTAATACATACATTATGCCAATATATTAGTTTCAATGGGGACATTGTATCGATTAGTCCGGATTTATGAAATCATTGTGATGGAGGAGACCTATGTTCAATTCCTGCTGGGCCTTGACATAAAAATAAGTTCAAGGACCAGACTTTCCCTGTGAAAAAAAAATGCCAATATACATGTATTAAACAATATACATTATGCCATCGCTTAAACCTGCCTTTATACTTTTCGTTTTCAAATCAATTTATATTGACTAATATCTATTTGTTTTCTAATATATATATATATATATATATATATATATATATGTTTTATAAAAAATAATATTAAATTAATTAGCCCGCACAGGTGTGGCTCATTGGTGGTTCAGTTGTTATGAAGTCACTTGTTGCAAATTGGAGGTCACGAGTTCAAATCCCACCCAGACTTTCCTGTGTTCCATGTCTTGCGGCGCGTGTGGGGCACCTAGGGGTATATTGGTAGCAGAAATGGATCCCTGGAACCCATTTCACGCGAGTACCAGCCCAACTCCAGTTGTCGATTCCCCTAGTTACAAATAACAACAACAACAACAATAATAATATTAATAAAAATATTAAATTAATTAGTTTTAAATTTAAAAAACATATTTTGAATTTTGTTTTTTCTATATTTATTTATTTGTTTGACTAAACATATATTTTATATTTAATATTAAATTGATTGTTTTAAAAATAAAAAATATATTTTAATTTTTTCTCATAATATTTCATATTTAATATTAAATTAATTATTTTAAAAATAAAAAATATATTTTGATTTTTTTCTCATAATATACTTTATTTGATGAAATATATATCATTACATAAGTAACTAAGTTGAAGTGTTATATTTAAAAACTAAATTTAAAAAAAAGTTATATGAATTGTAATTGTAGGATGATCAATTTGCACTCTGCACTGTAGCATTTAATGCACTGACGAAGTACATATACATATGGGCATTTAACAATCTCTTAACCAAAATTCAGCATGTAGAGGTCATTCATCATGTACCATCCAAAATAGTTGTCCAACCCCATCTCTCTAATTACTGCTCCCACTAGCTGACTAGTAATCCAATATTTATTTCTTTAATTTGGTAACCATTCCGGCTGTTATCCCTAAAGTTGAACCTAGACTACAGGGGTTCAAGCTTAAGAACATATTTTTAAAAAATGTACAAATCAATGAAATCAAAATGAAAACCAAGCTGGTATGAAATCAAAGCTATTGGAAAAATCACACAATTATCAATGAACTAGGCTGGTATGTCATGAGAGCTATAAGAAAAATCAAACAATTATCGAAGAACTAGGCTGGTATGTCAATCAGAGATATAAGAGAATCATGAAATCATACAGGAACTGTATAACATAAAACAAGATACAAGGTCCAATATCTCAGTAACTACGATCATAAAGTCATAAAATGAAACTGCCTCTGTTTTTTAAAAGTATAAAGGATAATTGTATTTCAAAATAAGAATCACTATAATGGAATTCAATGGACCATATACATGATAAATTATAAGAAACACAATTCATAACACACACAGACAAATCATAATCATGCTCATTCAAGGTAGAACCTGTATTGAAGCTGTAGAGTATTTTACGTTATACAGATAGTGATCAAAACTGGGTCTTCATAACTCTAAAAATGCCACCCCCTTGTCTCCTCTCGAGACCTCCTTAAATACAAAATATTGTTTTCTTTAAACTAATTATAAGATCCTACATCGATAGATCGAACCTCCTCAAAAATAGGGAAGTCAATCCATTTTAAAAAGTATTCAACTACAAGTGTAATACATTTGTCAAATAAACAACATAACTTCAAAAGCAAACTATAATTCAACTTCTAAAGGATTCTAGAAGCCTCTGCTAGTGTAGCTAAATCACTCAAAACCTGTGAACGCTTCTTCAATATAGCGAATTCAACATCCTTATTGTCCTCCTTGTTCTGAGCTTTGACTAGTTCCAGCTGCTTCTGAATGGCTCATTTCTCCCTTAGAATATCTTTGGAAATTATCAGCAACTTTTGGTATTCTGTCTCTTTATCCTCTAGATCTTCACGAAGTCTCTTGTTGGCTACCATCAATTTTTCATTTATGTCTTGTAGATACCTGGTTTGTTCTTTGTATGTTTGCAAAGACTTCCTACATTGGCTTAGTTCTGGAGATATTTCCAAGTCTTCTTCTCTTATATAGACTCCTTCTTCCTGTAAAGTCTTTGATGCTAAACCATCATCTGGATTATCCTGCTGGTCTATGCAAAAAGCTTCTGGTATAGAGCCTGCAATGCCTTGAATATCAATAAACCTTTCAATATCTTCACAATATTGATCCTTTGATGTATGCGCAGTTTCTTCACTACGAGCATCATCTATCACTACAACCTCCATGTCATCTTCATGTGCCGCTCTTTTCTCTGTCTGCATCTTCTTCCTTAACTTGGTTCTTGGCTTCTCTGTCTTGAATAACTGTTTACAAATTTTATTCTTAGAAGCTATACTTTTCAGCATAAAACTCAGTTTCTTAGGGTTTTCATTTGTGCAGGAAGCTTCAGGGCACAAGCCTTCCTGGATGGGTTTCTCAGCAGTATTCTTTCCTTCTTTCTCAACAGTTTGAACTAGTTTTTTAGGACTTGATGTTTGCTGATCAATATTTTCCATCATTATTTTGCCTTTCTCCTTAGGGTTGTCCTTAAACCCTAGCTTTGTTAACATGGATTCCCATGTTCTTCCCTCCTTTTGCAACTGAGCTAAAATCAATAGTTTAATTAAACCTTGATGATAGACAGATCGAGCAGTATGCTCGGGATGGCTTTGAACCCTAGAAATCATCTTTTGGAGGCTTTTTAATAAATAAAAGTGGAGATTTACCTGTATACTTCCATTGATGTGCATTAGAAATTTTAGATGGCATTTTAACACTCTGTCATACCTGCCATCGCATGTGATGTAATTTTGTATCATCTCCAAAGGAATCTTCCAGCTTGGCTTCATTTTTCTAACATGGACACCATTTTTCCAATATAGATTTTCACATCTTGGCATCAAAAATTCACTGAAATCGCCTTGGAAATCCTATTGTTTAAACCATTTCTCCCCCTGTGCCGGAACGCCTATTGCCTCAGCAATAGAATCCTCGTTTACCCTGACTGTTAGGCTTTGCAGCTGAACTCTTTCATCTCTATAATTTTTAATAAATAACATGGCTACTTGTGAGTGGTAACCTTGCAATTTCTCATAGAAATTAAACCATCCTGCTTTCTTCATTAGTTTAGCAGACCTGGGAAATTTCATTATCCAGTCTGTATTGTTTGGCTCTAACCTGCAAATGAAACCTCCTGGTTTTCTTTTCACTATAACCTCTGGCTCTTCCTCATCTGCTTCCTTCAACATTTAAAACCCTAAAAAATTCCAACTTTTTTGTATAGACAGACTGGGCTTTAAATCTCATACAAAAAAGCACACCCACTAAACTTTGTTGTAGTTACCTCTGTGGCAGGTCTTCACTCCATGCTAGCTCTGGCCTGTCAATAATGCACCTATGCTTGTGCTAGTCCTAGTTAGATTGATCTGCAAGCCTAACAGAGTGAAGATGACAGTGAAGATAGAACTTGAGGCCTCGTCAGTCTTACCCTTAAGCTTCTATCAGTAATGAAAATCAACAAAGCCTTTACACTATACTGCCCTGAACAGGGATTTCTTTGCTGCAACCGCTTGCCTTGAGATGCAGGGAAGCGTATATGATGTAATTCAGACCCTTAAACATAACATCTATCAGAGTTTGAAAGCAAACCCTAGCTGCTTCAAACCCTAATGTTGCTGCTCGTGACCAATGGAGATTGACAGTATACAAACAGGTCTCTGAATATCCTTCTCCAGTTAACCAGCAAAAATAATGAGACAGATTTTTAGGGGAAAACATGAATTAAGTCGATTCTTCCACGATCAGTACTAACATTCATTGCATATAGTGTTCAAATTTAAAAATGATAACAGGTGTACCATTTCATAAGTGACACGATAAAACCCATCATTTTATGGACATGGGCGCCTTTAAAACATATTCATACCGAATGCCAAATAATCATGAATATAACCAAAGTTTATTACCCCTTTATACTCCATGGTATTTATAAACAACAAACGTTTTAATGAAATACCCTTTGAAATTCTACTATAAGTAAGTAAAATGCTACCAGTTTGGATAATGCTACCAGCTTTAACAATTCACCATATAACATACAATCTCTTGCACATACATAGGTTTATGACTAATGAATGAAGATTTTGATGATTCAGGATAATAAAAGAAACCATAATGGCATTCAATCAAACATAAGGTGTAAAACAAAGCAAAATTTTAAAAATAAAAACACATCAGAATCAAATATCTTAAAATAAAAAGGTCAAACAACCTTAGATATAACATCGGCCATGATTCTATAGTTCATTTTCGATCGCTTATGATTAGAGATAACCAACTATTACAATAACTTGATTACAAATTTGATAATGAAACTTTATGATTAAAATATAGTAAAGCAAAGGAATTTTTTGTCACCCATTTTCATTGCACAACTTGTCTGTGATCCAAGTGTGGTCCGTATGAATTGTTTGGTTCTCTGTTATATCGTGCTGCACCCAGATAAAGAAAAAATAGGTTGAACACCATGACTTTGTTATGAAATTACCTATTAACTTTATTCTATAAAGCTCAGCCAAAACATAGTGAACCTTCTTGGAAACTTCGTATTAATGAGTGGGTAAGTGATGTACTTAGCTCTTTCACTCTCGGCGGACTTTAATCGTCACATAATTTTATATCCACTTGATGCAAAGGATATCTTAATAATAAGAACCTGAGATGTGGAAGATATACGGTGGGATGTGGATGATCATTTTCAGTTTTTCTTTGTCTATGGAGTCCATTAGTTGTAGACAGCTAGATTGAATGATCACTTTTCCTGTTGCTCTCTCTATGGAGTTTATTAGTTGCACACAACTAGATTGAACCTGTCCTTACAACTCTTCATTATAGTTATTTAAGATGAGTTGCATCAAGTAAATTCTTAGATATTGTTTTTATGAAGGGGAGACATTGTTTTGATGCCCTTGATGTAAGGTGCTTGCTTGAGAAGCATCATGAGCATTCATGACAATTAGAGTGGAAAAAAACCAAACCGGTAGCCGAAGGGTGAATCCAGGAAGATTCAGAGTGGCCATCAAGGGAACACCAACATTTCTAGTAAATGGAAAAGCACAATAATCCCCTTGCACGGGGGTCTCTTGGTTGGTGTCCATAGGGGTGCTATACATAGTTTCCAACTCAACAAGAAATAAAAGTATGAGGACAGCTGGCAACCAAAAGCACAGAGAGCACACCACTAGAACAAAAATCCTAAGTGTCTAGACTAGGAAAACAAAGGTACCTTCCAAAGTGGATTCTAGGATGATGAGGACCCCTAACTAACTAGTCAAGGGAAAAATATAGTTACCCAGGGTCCACAATACACCTCCTTAGCTCCAAGATGAACCACCAAACCGCTTTCCCAAATTGTATGTAAGGGATTTCCTCTTGAGCCTACCCTAGGTATATTAGTGGAAATAACCTTCCACCATAACTCGTATAGAATCCTAGAGGTGAAGATACTAAGGATACCCAAATCACAAAGAAGGTCCGATGGAACAATCGTTAATCCAACTGATGTGCATGTGAAGGGTAACTAAGCCCAAAACTCAAATAGTATCAGGCACCACACGGTGCCAGAATGAGGTACTGAGTGAATTCCCAGACACGCAACAGCTCTAGCGTATGCTCAACTGAGTATTGGAGGGGTATCTCTGTAACTCAGTGTCATACAACCTCATGCTTGACTCTTGTGTGAGAGGAGATTTCCTGTTCACCTCTTTATGAGATTGGATTTCCTGAGAAAAAAACCACTATGTTTGAGTTTAAAAGTTTTGGGTAGTTTAAAGATAACCCTAACCCAAAACACTAGCCTCGACTAGTGTGTGTCGTCCTGAGAAAGAAAACTTACTAATATGTTTTAAATTATTAGTGTTCTTTTTAATGTTGTTGATTACTCAAAGGTGGTGATAATGAAACAAATGGTGTTTTTATCTTGAAAGTGGAAACAACATGAATAAATGCGAAAAAGATTCAAAACGAAAAACTTTTTCATCTCTTTTCTTTTCAAAACTGAAAATGGATGCCACAAAGGAAAGATCTCTCTTTATATTTTCAAAAAACAGAGATATGCAATGCACCTAAGCCTAAACCCTATCATAAATGCACATAAAGAAAATGATCTAGGAGCATCCAAGAAGGAAATTTTTTTGAGGTCCTCCAATCTTAGCAAAACTGGCGTCAGATCAAAGGGCTCGTCGAGACGATTCCAATGACGTTCGTTTCACGTCAAACGGACTCCGTATGAGAAAGTTATCGCGTTCTATTGTATTGATGAAACAAGCAAATTTGGCAAAATGGGGGTGCCACGTGGCACAACTGGCAGGGTGACACGTGGCATCCATACAGTACAGACAGATGATGTGGCTTTTGTACAGACAAACAGGTGGCAGTACGGTCCAATCAAGATGCGACATGTGTCATGTACGAACGATGAGGTGGCAATCCAGTCAGTAGTACGGACCAATCAGGATGCGGCACATGTCATGTACGGATGATGAGGTGGCAATCCAGTCAGTAGTACAGACCAATCTGAATGCGACACATGTCAATACAGAGGTGACTGCGCAACTTGGTTGGCAGTACGGTAGATGAGTTGGCAGCTAACTGGGAGTTGAGGTGGACCAATCCGGAACTGCCACATGGCAGCACTGGATTGGCCAATATTGATTGAAGTTCACCAAAATGTTGCTGCTCCGTCGGTTTCGAACTCTTGATCTCCCATACCCTGTCTCCACACCTTTACCAACTGCGCTGGCAGTGTTGTTTGTATAATGTATGGAAATAATATTATTTAAAGTGGCATTTCGAGCCCCAAAGGGGCCGGGGCTTAGCCTCGACCATGGTTCTTCCTCCAACGTGACCAGGACCTCCGACCAGCACAGGAGCCCATGCTCTATTTCAGCACATGTCTAATTACAAACTATAGAAAATGGGTTATAAGTGGGTCTAAAAACAAGTTACGTTATAACAAATTTGTTTTAAAAAAAACCATATTGTGGGTTCAATGAACCATGTGGATTTGGGGGAAAAGAATTTTATTGTAATATTCTAAAAATATAAAATGCGGTTGGCATAGTTGTAACTATGTCAACTACATAATTTAAGAAGAGCCTAACCAAGTGTGGGGAGTTGGAACCATATGCCTTCTTGGGCAAAATTTGTTGTAACCAAAGAGAACATGAGGAAAATGTGAAGAGGGGCAAGTCATGGCTATATAAGCCCCCTTAGTTGCCATTTGCCACTCATGCTTTGGAGAGGAGACTTTGTAGCTAAAGGAGAGAAGGGAGATTGCGTAGCTCTACAGGAGGAAGGTACGAGTGTTTATACTTGTTTTACATCGTCTTCAAGCTTCGGAGTTGCTAGAAGCAGTCTTGTTGTGTTTTGGGCAGCGGTTCTCTTCCTGACCATTGTCGCCAAGGTATCATTGTATCATTTCCATGTATTTTGCCTTCATGCTGAGATTATAGATCGGCCCTCCTATTGAGAAGCAGGCCCAGAGACGTAGTCCATCCTAGACGAACTCCGTTATCAACTTGTTGTCTTTATGTGCATATTGTCTATGCTGTTTGGTTCTCTACTTATGGATTTGTGAGCTTCATTCATGCTCTTTATGCAATTCATGTTAACGTCATAGAGTAGCAAAGATCTTGTTTTTGGATCATGTGGTATCAGAGCAGGACTATTTGACGTTGGATTATGAGTGTGGATGCTCACGAGGGCTAAACTGCAAGCTGGTGAGGGTACATTAGAGCCTTACAATTCCAAGATCGGACGTGCACACTGAAGGAGGAATATGGATGCTAATGATGCCCGCATCGAGATGGAGGCAAACTTTCACAAGGTCTTCTACATGATGGCCAACAAGGTAGACAAGTTGTTTGCAGACTATGAAGAACGCATGGCAAAAGAAAGAAAAGGCAGTGAAGTAAAGAAGGAAGACAAAGAAGTGAAGGACGAAGGCAACGCTTCAGTTAACCAAGGAGGAGGTGGTGAAGAGCCTCCTGAGCCTCCCTCTTCACCTTCATCTTCAAGCACAAGTTCAAGTGCCTCTTCCTCATCTCATTCTCAGCATTCCAAGGTTCCTCACAAAGAGCCTCAAAAGAAGCCCTTATTGAAGCTCGATGTGAAGTTTGATTTTCCCTTGTTCAACGGGGAAGCGAATGCAGAGAAGTTAAACAATTGGATAAGGAAAATTGAGGTCTATTGCCGAGTCCAGCAGATCAAAGAAGAAGATGTGAAGATTCAGTTGGCTTCACTTCGGCTGACAGGCACCGCACTTGTATGGTGGGAAAGCAAGCTTTAGCAAGGTAGCAAACAAATGGGTAATCTTCTCTCATCGTGGTCTGCTTTCATTTCTGCTTTACATAAGCAATTTTATCCGTTGGGTTATGATCAAAAGGCTATGATGGATTGGCAAAGTTTTAGACAAGGAAAGGGTCAGAGTGTTCAGAATTTTACTGAAGGATTTAGAAAGAAAGCTTTAGAGTTGAATATTTCTTTAGATTCTCCTGACACTCTTTTGAAGTACATTGGTGCTCTTCATCATTATCTACACCATACTTTGCTGTTGTTGAATCCTACTAGTGTGGATGAAGCAAGTGTTCAGGCTACCCATCTTGAGAGCAAGGGGAAGCATTTGCAAGAAGACCATCCGAAGAAGCCTTTCAAGCCCAACAACAACCACAAGTCCAAAAAGAAAGACACGAGCAAGAAGACAACTACTGCCAAGAAGGAAGGAGGAAAGCTCCATTGCAAACATTGTGACACTGATGGGCATGATGAAGAAAGTTGTTGGAAGTTGCATCCTAAATAGAGGCCAAAGCATTATGGAGGCAAAAAAAAGAAAAAGACCGTTGCAACAGCGCAACGAGATTTGGGTTCCGACTCAGGTGACGAAACCAGGATTACAGCCATGGGAATGCAAGGTAACAAAACTCCTCATACTGGTTCAAGTTCTACTCATGTTTCTAAAGAAAATGATAAAAGAAGAAGTGAGTTGTTTCACATCAGAGTTGTGTCTAAGCATACAAAGATTGAAACATTATTTGATCCAGGTTCTCAAGTAAATTTGATCTCATAATTAGTTGTTAAGAAGTTGGGCATATAGACTAAACCTCACCCCAAGCCTTATCCTCTTGGATGGGTATGTGATAATGCTAAGCTACAGGTGACTAACCAATGTAGGTTAAGGTTTTCTATTGCTTCAAAGTTGATCGATGAGGTGGACTTAGATGTTGTTCCTCTTGACATCTGCAGTATCGTATTGGGAAGCCCATACTTGTATGATCGAAAAGCAGTATTCTTCTGTCATGAGAACAAGTACCATCTCACCAAAAATGGGGTGGAGTACATCGTGAGAGCTTACAGTATGAAGGATAACACCAATCTTGTTAGTGTAGAATAGATGAAGAGACTCATCAACACTAATAAGAGATACATGCTCATGGTTGTGAGAGCAAAAGATGCTGAAGCATCCGATGCTTTCAAAGGTTGTGATCCTTCTCATAAAAAGGCTATGATTGATATTGTGGCTAACTATGATGAAATATTTCAGCAACCTACAGTTTTTCCTCCCAAAAGGGAGATTCAACATGAGATTCATCTCCAACAGGATGCCCCTCTTCCTAATGTGGGCATGTACAGGTTGTCCGCAGTTGAAATGGCAGAGATTAAGAAGCAGGTTCAAGACTTGTTGGACCAAGGAGTGATCAGACCCATCTCCTCTCCATGTGGTTCCCCGATTGTGTTGGTGATGAAGAAAGATGGCACATGGAGGATGTGCGTTGACTATCGGGCTCTCAACAAGATCACGATCAAGAATCGATACCCGCTTCCTCGCATAGATGACTTGCTCGACCAGTTTAAAGATGACATGTTCTTTACCTAGTTGGATTTGTGCAGTGGCTACCACCAGATCAGAATTGCAGAAAGTGATGTGTGGAAGACGGCCTTCAAGACCAAGCAAGATCTATTTGAGTCGTTGGTGATGCCCTTTGGGCTTTGCAATGTGCCTGCAACCTTTATGTGGGTAATGAATGATGTTTTCCGGCCATTCTTAGATGATTTTGTCATTGTTTATCTAGATGATATATTGGTCTTTAGTAAAACTTGGGAAGCACATGTAGGGCATGTAAAGCAAGTATTAGATACTTTGAAAAAGGAGAAATTGTATGTAAAATTGTCAGAGTGTGAATTTGGAAAAACTTCATTAGTTTACTTGGGTCATATTGTAGGAGGTGGAAATTTAAAAATTGATCCTTCAAAAGTTGATGTAATTGTCAATTGGCCTAAGCCTACTAACACTACTGAAGTGAGAAGCTTTTTAGGAGTTGTTCGATATTGGAGAAGGTTCATTCAAAACTTCTCATACATAGCATCTCCTTTGCATGCCTTAACAAGTGTAAAGAAAGCCTTCCAGTGGGGAGGTAAGCAGCAGAAAGCCTTCGACACATTGAAGGGAATGATCAGCACCGCCCCAGTCCTAGCCTTGCCTTATTTGCAACAACCATTTGAGATAGAGACAGATGCCAGTGGATATGCCATGGGGGCAGTATTGATGCAGCACCACAAGCCTATTTGCTACCATTCAAAGACTTTTACTCAAGCAGTGATCAACTACCCCACCTATGACAAAGAGTTGTATGCTTTGGTTCAGAGTATCAAGAAGTGGAAACACTACTTGATGGGTAAGGAGACGATCATCCATACCGATCATCAGCCCTTGCAGTATCTCCAGTCCCAGACTAAGCTCCAACAAGCTTGTCATTTCAGGTGGATGGGATTCCTTCAACAATTCCATCTAGTGATCAAGTACAAGAAGGGTACTAGTAACAAAGTGGTAGATATGCTTTCTAGACCTCCTATTGTTGCATCTATTGTTTTGAAAAATGCTTCTTTATCCCATGAAAGTTATATTGAGCAGTATGCTACTGATGATGATTTCAAGGAGATTTATGAGAAGCTAACCAATGGCACACAGGTGGAAGACTACTATTTGCAGGGAAAGTTGCTCTATCATTTGGGCAAGCTATGTGTTCGTATCAGTGAAAGAGTCCATGTAATACGAGAAGCTCATACTTCTCTTGTATCAGGGCATTTTGGGGTAGGTAATACTTTGGCTCATTTGCAAAGACTCGTGTATTGGCCTCGCATGAAAGACATTGTAACAAAATATGTAAAGGGGTGTGTGATGTGCTCTACTTGTAAGCCCACTAATAGAAAATTGGGGCTGTACTCACCACTTCTGGTTCCTTCCCATCCTTGGGAAAGCATTTCCATGGATTTTGTGGGGGGTTTGCCTATGTCTAGGAGGGGTCATGACTACTTGTATGTGGTCGTGGATAGGTTTAGCAAGATGTGTATTCTTATGCCATGTAAAAAGCAGGTCACTGCAGAGTAGACTGCTTCTCTCTTCTTTCAGCATGTATGGGTTCCTTTGGACTTCCTACGTCCATTATCTCAGATCGGGACTCCCGATTCCTTGGAGAGTTTTGGACAAAGTTATGGTGTATGATGGACACCAAGCTGAAGAGGAGCACCGCTTTCCATCCATGGACTGATGGATAGACAAAGGTAGTCAACAGGACAGTTGTTCATTTGCTTCGAGGTTATTGCAACAAGCATCCTAAGTTATGGGATGAGCAGATCCAGTATGTGCAGCATGCCTACAACAGGGCTATGCATTCTTCCACTCAGAGCTCGCCATTTGAGACATGCTTTGGGTACTTGCCAAAGACTCCATTGGACTTGACTTATGGGAGAGAGGGTGATTCAAGTGCTTCCAAGGATGAAGACAAAGCCCGCAGGTTCATTCAGAGAGTTCAATAGGTACATCAAGCAGTGCAAGAGCAGTTGGAGAAGAGTCAAGCCCAGTACAAGGCTCACCATGACAAGCATAGAGTTGATCATCAGTTTCAGGTAGGAGATCAAGTGTGGCTTCACATCAGCAAGGAGAGGATGAAAGGAGAAGGCAAGAATCTCAAGCCCATTAGATATGGTCCCTTCACCATCTTGGAGAAGATTGGGATGAATGCCTTTCACTTAGAGCTACCGCCATACATGCAGATCTACTCAGTGGTGAATGTGGAGAACTTGAAACTCTATGAGCCTCCCATGATCAAGGATAAAAGGGAGAATGTCTCATTGCCATCAATTGATGAATTTGCTCCTGAGTATATGGATGAGCTAAAGGATGATGTCATCTTGGACAAAAGGACAAGGACTTCTTGCAGAGGTGATGTTGATTATCTTCGAGTGGGCATCAGAGGCACTCATCCAAGCAAAGCCAAGTGGATCGAGAAGGAGAAAGTGAGGGAGCAATTCCCTCACCTATCTATTGATTAGTAAAGGATTTTAGAGGCCAAAAGCTTCTCAGTGGGGAGGAATGATCTAGGAGGATCCAAGAAGGCAAAATTTTTGAAGTCCTCCAATCTTAGCAAAACTGACGTCAGATCAAAGGGCTCATCGAGACGATTCCAACGGCGTTCATTTCACCTCAAATGGACTCTGTATGAGAAAGTTATCGTGTTTTGTTGTATTGATGAAACATGCAAATTTGGCAAAATGGGGGTGCCACGCGGCACCATTGGCAGGGTGACATGTGGCATCCATATAGTATAGATGGATGACATGGCAGATGTACGGACAGACAGGTGGCAGTACGGTCCAATCAGGATGCGACACGTGTCATGTATGGACGATGAGGTGGCAATCCAGTTAGCAGTACAGACCAATCAGGATGCAACACGTGTCATGTACAGACAATGAGGTGGCAATCCAGTCAGTAGTACAGACCAATCTGAATGTGACACATGTTAGTACGGAGGTGACTGCGCAACTTATTTAGTAGTACATCAGATGAGTTGGCAGCTGACTGGGCGTTGAGGTGGACCAATCCAGAACTACCACGTGGCAGCATCGGATTGGCCAATATTGATTGAAATTCACCAAAATGTTGCTGCTCTGCCGGTTTCGAACTCCTGAACTCCCATACCTTGTCTCTGTGCCTTTACCAACTGCGCTGGCAGTGTTGCTTAATGTATGGAAATAATATTATTTAAAGTGGCATTTCGAGCCCCAAAGGGGCCAGGGCTTAGCCCCGACCCTGGTTCTTCCTCCAACGTGACCGGGAGCTTCGACCAGCATGGGAGCCCGCGCTCTATTTCAGCACATGTCTAATTACAAACTATAGAAAATGGGTTATAAGTGGGTCTAAAAACAAGTTACGTTATAACAAATTTTAAAAAAAAAAAACCGTATTGTGGGTTCAATGAACCATGTGGTTTTGGGGGAAAAGAATTTTATTGTAATATTCTAAAAATATAAAATGTGGTTGGCATAGTTGTAACTATGTCAACTACATAATTTAATAAGAGCCTAACCAAGTGTGGGGAGTTGGAACCATATGCCTTCTTGGGCAAAATTTGTTGTAACCAAAGAGAACATGAGGAAAATGTGAAGAGGGGCAAGTCTTGGCTATATAAGCCCCCTTAGTTGCCATTTGCCACTCATGCTTTGGAGAGGAGACTTTGTAGATAAAGGAGAGAAGGGAGATTGCGTAGCTCCGCAGGAGGAAGGTACGAGTTTTTATACTCGTTTTACACCGTCTTCAGGCTTCGGAGTTGCTGGAAGCAGTCTTGTTGTGTTTTGGGCAGCAGTTCTCTTCCTGACCATTGTCACCAAGGTATCATTGTATCATTGCCATATATTTTCCCTTCATGTTGAGAATATAGATCGGCCCTCCTATTGAGAAGCAGGCCCAGAGACGTAGTCCATCCTGGAAGAACTCCGTTATCAACTTGTTGTCTTTATGTGCATATTGTCTATGCTGTTTGGTTCTCTTCTTATGGATTTGTGAGCTTCATTCATGCTCTTTATGCAATTCATGTTAACGTCATAGAGTAGTAAAGATCTTGTTTTCAGATCAGAAAAGACTTTTTATTTTGTACTTTTTCTTTCATAATGAAGAAGAAAAACAAACTACAAACAAGTGCATGTAGAAGATGTAAAACAAAGCAAAAATATCTTATGCTCTATGTCCACAAAACATACCCTAAACTTCCCTAAAGTCTGACAAGAATCTCTTAGGAGGAAGGATTGCATAAGGGGCCAAGAAAACCACTTTGGGATTAAGTAAAATGATAAACAAGACTGAAGAGGACTAGTATTAGATGGCTCTTAAGTTCATACTATAACTGCTAACAGAGACTGATAAGAGCCATGCACCACAAGGTCATGCCAAGCAAGGAGGTGAGGCACAAAGCAAGAGACAAGACCAAATGCTTCAAAAAGGGTTGTGAAATCAAGTTAAGATCACTCTCAAGAGGAGACACCACTTCCTAGTCGTATTACATAGACAAGGGAACCAAGATGACCCTACAGAATGCGACCAGGCCCCACCAACTAGGCCCAAAAAATGAAAACAAAACCATTGATTTGGGAAAAATGCAAGTGCACTATAGTGCAAGTAGAGTATGATACGTAGGTAGGACTACTCTACACCTATGTATACCTCATAAATACGCTATTGTGCAGTGTAAAAGTCGTGTATGGGTGGTGGAAGGTGCAAAAAAGGTGAAAAACACCCCCAAAACAGTAGGGAAGATGTCTAGAATGACTCAAAAGTTATTCCTACACTAAAATAAAGACTTACACCTTCAAGCATACTGGAAGAATGGACAAGGAGACTTGAAAGAAAAGAAGGCTTCTCCCCAGCGGAGTCACCAATTCTGTTGTTAGGGAATTTATCCTATGGCTGGGATTGAGGCCACCAACGTACTAGAGATTCTATAGACTGATATCTAAAGCTCTGTAAGTATAAAATTAAACAAAATTTCAAGGGTTATGAGGGTTCATACCTTATGAAATGAAGGTTGATCGAAGCTTTCTCTTTATCCCTCCTCTTTCTATCCAACCAGGTAACCTACAAGAACACTTCAAACCCTCCTCAAACCAGTTTAACCATATATAAAACAATGATATTCTAGATAACATGAAACCCTAATTAACATGTGATAAAAAACTGAGATTCAAAATCTATCATACAATTATTTGGAAAGAGAAGAACATCAAATATTTGTTAATAAATGGAATAAGTACAAGATATACCTTCTCCTCATTCAAGGAACCAATCCTTCAATTTGGATCTCTTACTTCTATCCTCCAATATTCTCAACCTCCAAGCTTTGTAGCAAGGGTAGATGACAACTAGGGCATAGGTGAGGGGGATGAGAGTCCAAATTATACCAGCATGACAATACCAAAAGGCTAAGTCCCTTTCATGGTCCCCTCTCCCTCTCTAATATAGTAAATTAAAGAGTTAGGGTCGAGGATAGGGTAGTTACAACTGAGGAGGCAGTTCCAAAACCACCAAAAATTCGAATTTTATATATTTTTTGACCATTTTGAAGGGTATACACATGTGCAACACTGACAACCCGTGTGTGCAAAGTGAAAAATGCATGTGCGACACTGATAACCTACGTATTTGTAAAAAAATGCATTTTTTTGGGTGTCTCCAAGATTTTTCAGGAGTTGGTTTGGTCTAGAAACTTGTTCCTTAGCCTCCTATGCATCCAATGGACCAAATAAGAGGTAAAATAGTGCTACAAAAGTCTTGATATTTTCCTTCTATCCACAAGTGTACTTTGGGTGATTGACAGTAGCTTTCATGAAGTGTTGAAATGGAATTGTCATCATGTGACCAAACATGTAAATGTCTTCACATACGGAGAAGTGCCATTTTAAGCTATAACAATAGCACCGGTCAGAGATTGTACTGCAACGACTGCTGCCAGGTTTTTGTTTGATCATGTGGTGACTAGGTTTGGTTGTCCAAAAAAAATAGTAAGTGACCAGGGTAAAAACTTTGTTAATCGATTGATTGAGGAATTAACTGAAGAATTTTAGATCCAGCACAGGAATACAATGCCATCTTGTCCACAAGAAAATGGAGTTGTCGAAGCCTTTAATAAAATTTAGAGCATGCACTGACTAAGATCTGTAATGTAAATTGTGATGATTGGGATCACAAAATACCCACAGTTTTATGGGCCTATTGCACGACATGTAAGAAACATATAGGGAACGTTCCATTCTAACTACTTTATGGGCAGGAGGTTGTTATGCCAATGCAATATATTGTACCTAGTCTAAGAATAGATGCAATTACTGAGATGACAGATGTGGGTGCAATTGAAAAAACATTATCTCAGCTGCTACAGTTGGAAGAAGATTTTTTCATTGTAGGCTATCATCAGTGAGTCAAGAAAGAATGACAGAAGGATTGGCATGATTGCCACATTAAGTTAAATCAATTTCATCCAGGTGGCTTTGTTCTTCTCTACGACAGTAATTTATTAAAACATCATGGTAAGCTCCGTACAAATTAGTTGAGACCATATGTTGTCACTTGTATTATTCATGGGGGTGTAGTTTATTTACAGAAGTTAGATGGTACACCCTCCGATGGGTTGGTAAATGGGAGTCGGCTAAAACCTTATAGGGATAGTCGTGCTTCGTTTGACTGATTCGGTGTTGACTGAAATTATACATAGCAAAAAAATGGGGTCTTGTATATAAATTTGAAATTGTATTTTGAATCATGTGTATGGTGTGTCGCAATCTCAAGTTCTGTCATAGTTAAATTTGGGTCACAATAGATTTTGGTAGTGTCCTTTTATGTCAAGTCTATAATTAATGCATAATAGTTGCCTGCTTTTATGAAGAGCGAAGTGATGGATTTAATGGCACTCTGTCATAAATGACATAAAATATTCCAACGTGTGATTGGATTAGCTGCCACCTTTTTTGCAGATCAGGTCAAAATAACGAACCACATGATTGGCTGACTCGCCGCATGTGTATATCTATTTCATCTACAAGCATAATTCAGTTTCCTCGTTTCTTGCGACCAGACCCTGTAAATCCACCAAGGAAGAAGCAAATGACTGGCCGGGTCATTCCCCCTGAATGGATATTTAAAGTTGCACATGACGCTAAAGCTTCAGGTTTTGGTTTAGCAACTATATTTCCTAGTTATATTCCACCACGAAAGGATGATGCTCCCAATGTGTTCATTCGCAAGAATTCCTAATATCTGCAGGTTAAGCCAACCATCCCACAAGATGTGCATGTTACAACATACATTATGCTTAATTTTGAAAAGGATAACATTTGCACACTGCAATTTGAGGAAGTTCCCTGGACTCAAGTTGTCGTAGTATATGAATTCAGTGAAACTAGTCAAAGGCGGGCCTATTCAACTGGTCCCTATGGATTGGGATCATGGGTTGGAGAAGTCGGGCATTATTTCCTTGATGTACATGCCCCACTTTGGTCGCATTGCCGACATTAATACCTATGTGAATTAATTGTTGGTTTGTTTCCATGGGTTTTTTTTATGGTTGGATAATTGTATTCTGATTGATGTCGAATTGATTTCTGCTATCACTGAGCTACCTACAATGGGATTTTATCCAACGCCATTTTTTGAAGGTAAGAAGCAGGCCTTGATCCTTGTCACTCGAATGAAAGAGAAGTACAATATTACCCAGGATAAGAGGGGGTTTTCCATCGCTTTTATCAATGATCAAGGTGTTTGGTTCCTGACCAAAGTATCATCTAGTAAGTTACTAGAAAATACTTTATCGGAAGGGCTCACCATTTGTATATTCAACCACCATGAAACCCCCAGCATCAATGGTTAACCACTTCATTTTGGTTAGCCAAGGCGAAACATGATGTAATAGTTCGGGATTGGCCTGAAGAGTGGAAGAAGCCTATAAAATATTACCTATTGTCTGCCAAAAATGAACCATGAAAAGAGGGAACATCGAGGACCCAAGCAGGGGACCCCCAAGATGAAGACAACCCACCTAGAATGCACGGCAACATCGATGAAGAATCAAGTGCAACACCGACAAATATAATTGTGGGAGAAAAGGGGAAAGTTCTTGAAGAACACAAGAAGAGCCGCATAAAGAAAAAGGTTGTCATAGATCCTCTTGTCGGGCTCACTGACAACAACTATAACTTACTGGAAGAAAAAATGGTGGAAGTTGCTAATGAAACACGTCAAAATATGGATAGTCTGCACACAAAATTGTTTGAGGGAATTACCGACTTACTTCAGACTCTCTGTAGTGCAGTAAAGGAAGTCATGGTTAACATCAGTCAAGCCCTGTCGTAGTCACATAAATCTAGTCCTTCTAATGAACATCTAGCTGAAGTGCAACCATCCCAACAACATCGTAAAGCTCAAGTGATGCCTAAAGCACTCGACTTGGGTACACCAAAGTATCATAGCATTATTCGAGATATTGCTTATGTCGACATGAAAGTATCGGTGTTTCCCGTGTTTTTACTGCATAATATACAGTAGGTTGCAGTCGAAGAATTTAAGGCAAGGGAACACACGGTGTATGATCAGTTGAGGTAGTCAAGGAACACTGTATCTTCACTCCATAATCATTCAGAAGAGACATAGAAGTGAAAACAAAGATGGCAGCAAGATATTCAGAGACTCGATCAAGATGTCACCATGGCCTGCCACACAATACCAAAGGTTGGGGTTACACCTGACATGATCTTTGAGGCTTGAATTATTATGATAGGGTAAGTTGCTACCGATATCTGTCAGATAATTGAAAAATTAGAAGCTAAGCTTCTTCCTAGTACACGTCCTGAAGTGTTGGAAGAGAAACGAAGGGCAGTTTCTAAGGATGTACGGCAAATTTAGGAGGCCAAGGAACTCTATGCTAAGGTATATGTGTAGGCCTCCTGTGCCTAGGAACCTTGATGGATGATGTTGAGTTGTAGGACATAACCGAAAAAATTCATGAAACAGAGTCCAATCTGGTCGGGTTAAGGAATTCATTGAAAACATTGTCCCCAGTCGAAAAGATGAGTAAGGATCTTGAGCTCAAAGTCTTACAAAAGAAGGTCACTAAACTCTGGACACAACAACAACGAAGAACCGATCATGTCGTGGAGCTTCAAGGTAAAGCAAAGTAGGTCACAAAGACCATTCACCTAAGGCATGTGCAAGTGCAAAACGTTGTAGAAATGACTAAGGTGGAAAGTTCAAAACATCTCAGTTCCGAACTTGTGTAAATGATTGATAAAGTCAAGGAGGATGTTTAGTGATAGACAAAGGATGTGATGAAAATCTTCCCAGATTTTCGAGATAAATTAAACATGATAGAAGTCAATGTCTGAAGTTGCTCGAGATGAGCCACATGTGAGTGTTGGGGGCCTATTGGCCCTAGGTAAGTTACATAAAGTTTTTTCTATAAGTTTTGAGAAGTCTAGTCGAGGTGTGAACAGGGTTGTGATAGAGCGGGAATGGAAATGGTCAACTCCGGAATTTTGGGAAACTTTTGGGGAAATATTAAATATATGTGGTGAGTTAGTTAGAAAGGTTGTCCACTTATGGGTAGTGGGCATGGGATGTAAAATCAACCATTAGAGCCTATTAAAATGTAAATGTTTGGGCTTAAGGGGGTTGGAGGATAAGATAGAGTTGGTTAAGGTTAAGTTTTGAAGCTTTCTGTAATGTTGTATTGTTGTACTACAAAGAATGAATAAGAGTCATGGAGGTAATGTATTGTCGATCCACAAGTTGTGTGCATGGATGTAATGTAATGGGGTTTTGGGAATATGTATGTAGGTTGTGTGCGCATACCAAGCATTCAAGACATGACTCATGCCAAATGAAGACTACTTTTGTAGTTTTCTCCCATATGGGTTTCCACGTTAAACTCTCTGTGTCAAATGGTGTATCTTTGAATTTCTTGTGATGATTTACATTTTGCTACAACTGATAATATTTCTTCGATGAAATGAAATGATAATGTTTTAAATGTGTTGGTAAATGTGGTCAAGATTGTATTAGGTTGCCATATGATGTTGTTTATGTTATATATCGATGATGATTTATTTTTCAGCATCGTTGGGTAGTCTGTTGGGTATTGGCATGGAAATATCCCCTTCTATCATTGTGGAAGCATGGTTCCTGCTGTCCCTATAGCTATCTTAGGTGAGACCTCACTTGCATTGTAGGTGTTTCCGACAGGTTTAATCTCTATTGGGATGATACCTTGGGTTTTGTTGGTCAAGTTGGAAGGTTGGACCCAGGTTGGTCGAAGCGAGCCAATAGTTTCTACAACCCATATCTGCTAAGGTGTATTGAACGTCTTTTACTATATGCATTCATGATTTATTTCTTCACATGTTGTCACACAATTAAAGTGTTAAAATAATTTTAGTTTTACTTAAACTTAATTTTAGTTTTATTCAACCCTAGAAAGTCATGTATCCATAGTTACATATATTGTTGAGTAGGATCTTTTTTTTTCAAAGTAGGAAAAAGTCTACGAAACTCAAGGCTACTAGCTTAACCTTTGTTCATAGAACCTCAAGACCTTGATATGCAACAACATGATAGTGTGCAAACAACATGGCCATCTAAAATAATCCATTGGTGGTTAGTAAGAGACAAACTCTTGCACCTACAAGATGCCTTTAGGCTTGAGCCATTAACATATTTCCTTGCGTCTGGGAAAGACAAGCTCTTAGCCAATAAAAAATAGTTTTAGGTCATGTTCCAGGACTAGAAAATTATTTGGCTAGTCACTAGTATGCACTAGATACCTAATATCCCATCATATCATCGCTAAGGGTACTAGAGAGAGGTCATGTGGTATCTAATAGCACCTAGATTTCAGCCCCATACATGAAGCCTGGGTACTAGAAACCATTTGTAGTTTAACCTCATGCCCAAGATATTAGTTGGTATATATGCCTCCTCTAAAAAAACAGATTTAATATTTTTTAATATATCTTTTAGGAGACTGCATTTTAGACTTCAAGATTTCCTTAATGTAATTATCTAGTATTTTAGGTAAAAAATGGGTCTCAAAACATAAAATATGCTTTCAACATCAACTTTATTCACATCTAAATAATAGATACCAACTCATAATGAACAATATTCAATATTAACATTGTATTTATCTTTTAAAAATTATAGAATACTTATATCACATTTTTAAAATAAAATACAATCATTATCCTTTCGTATTAAAAAAAACTATATATATCCTTGAAAATATAACCATAATAACCAAATCCTCTTTATATCAAAATACATCTCACTTTTTTTCATAAAATAATATAAATATTCTTTCGTACATAACCTTGAAAAAATAGTCATGTCCCTTCAAATACTTTTTCATTTAAAATAAAATACATATACATATAATTTTATTTTCAAATAAAATTATTCTCTTTTCATACTTTTATATATATATAATAATTATTTTTAAATTTTCACTCTTATCTTTTCAATAAATAATATTATTGTACTTTCTTATTTTTTTTGAAAAAAATAATAAAAAAGCAATATATATCCTTCAAAAAAATACCCATCTTCCTTCTATGTCAAAATACATGTCCCTTTTCCTTATTAGGAACATACAACATAGCTTTTTTAAAAATTTAAAAATAGAAAATTTTTAATATATATATATATATTCTACCAAATATTTAATCATTCTCCAAGAAAGCTTGAAAACATCCTTACATGAGGAGTTTATGCGTAGACAAAGTTTACATGGGTTTGTCTTACTATTCGTGATGGCATATGTTTACACCGTAAGGCGTTTTTCTCCGAACAAGTTCGGAAAAGCACTGTAGCTTTTGTCATCTATGCGGCCAACCCTGCTCCTCCGCGTGTCCTCTTCGCGATCCGGTGGTCCTCCGCGTGTCCTCTTCTAAATCCGCTGGTCCTCCGCGTGTTTTAAAGTTCCGCTGCCCTGCTCTGTCCTACAAGTTTTCGGTCGCTGCCCTGCTCTGTCCTGCAAGTTTCATTGTTCATGGGCTTTGCCGTGACTGTTGAGTTTGTCAGAACTGCCCATTTCGCCTGCAAGTTTCATTGTTCATGGGATTTGCCATGAGTGTTGAGTTTGTCAGAACCGCACTTGTCCGGCGGTTTTGGAGTGCCGTGGGCGATATTTGGAGAGCCCCTCCTATGAAAGACCAGTGTTTTTTTCTCGGTTTGGAGGTAGTTGAACATTTTGTCATGGCGACCGCCCCTCCCCTGCTGCATAAATGGCATTTACTAGTCAAATTTAGTTTGCGTGGGTTTGCATAGAGAAGTTGCATTGTTTCTAGTTTTATATTTTTAAGAAAATTTCTCGTTGCTCTATACATTCTATATATAACGACACGAGATAGGGGCAGCACTGAACCGACGTTTTACTGCCTGTGTTTTTGTTATACTGACTGTGGTTTTCCTTGGCTGCGAAGATTGCAGAAAATTCTTCATCATCCATGGAAGAAGATACCCTAAGTTTGGTAGAGCGCCTGGACTTGGACACGGCAGGTCGAATATTCAGTTACCTGGATGAACCCATTGATCTTGCTCGCCTCGCCACAGTTTCCCGTTCTTGCCGCCGAATTGGTAAGTATTTTACATTTATCTGTTCTTCTCTTGGTGTCCAGCCATTAACCTATGGTCATATTCGTGCCGGGATGGCTTTGATTCCCAGCCTCTCTAGTTTTCTGACGTTTGCATGGCAGTCGGTGGTGATAATCACAAGATCTCAATTGATATATGTGGAAATTTTTATTTTATTTTATTGCAACTCAGTTTCAGGTTAATTATATCCTATGATGCACAGCACCCTGTTAGAGTTTGTGATAAGGAGAAATTTAGTGGAGATTATTAAATTATGCATGGCCTAAGATTGCCTCTCAAGCTGTCAATGTCTAATTTTTGGGATTTTCCTTTTGAGGACTTCCTAGTAATGGGTTTTGCAAAATGGTCTGAGAAATTAAACCTTAAGTGGTGTTTTAACTAGATTTTTGAGAGAACTTATTTACATGACGGGTTATTGGTTTAAGGTTGATGGGGTGTTTAACCGTCCACAAGGGTTGCATTCTTGCTGTGTTTTGGCCCACCTACTACATGAGTTCAAAGGGATGGACCGGGTGCAAGTCCCTGGTGATTTGGTGGAATAAATACTGCTCGTACTTGTCACCTTAGTCTGATCTTTGTAGTGAAGCCCTCGAAGTATCATCTTTGTTAAAGCACTTCTTAAAAAAGTACTTGTTTCCAGGATACTCCCTTTTTTCTCCAAATGGAAGCGTGTCTTTTTACGGATGGTAAACCCTCCCACCCTTCCAGGGTTGCTGGTAACTCTCTACTATCATTTCAATTATCTGCTCGAAGGCCCAATTGATATAGTCATTATTTAGCACAAGGCTCAAGATCATTAGCCACATCCTGTACTCCACGCATGGGAGCAACTGATTGTGAGGATTGTCACAACAACTTCTCCATGTTGCCACTAGACGACAGCCCGATGAACATTATTATCCTTATAGATGCAATTTTAAGTGATTAAAGATTGTTTTTTTTTTGTTTCACATTATACTGCTTGAAATTTCAACCTCTTATTAGGAGAAGTGTGTGCCTTGTTTGTAATTCTGCTTCCTGTCTACTCTCCCTTATCCACTTGCTTATGTGTGCTGTGTTTTCTTAAAATCTTTGTGAATGAGACGGCTCAAAATATTTATGGATGGGACAACTAATGTTGCCTTCTGGCCTTCTCACATAATACTGGGGCTTTTAATTATAAGCAAAACAAAGTTTAAATATTCCTAGGCTTTTTCTAGGATAATAAGCAAAACAGAATTTTAAGTGTTTGAAGACTTTTGATATTCATTTTTGTCTGCAGAATATAAAGAAACCTGAATGCCCATGTTTGAACTGCTTAGGACTCTTTAGAATGTAACTAACAATTTGTAAAGATGAAGACTAGTGCTTGCTTTTGAAACAGTGCCAAAGGGATAAATATTTTAAACCTGTTGTTGTAAACAATTTGTGTCAAGAATAAACTTGGGCCTCTTTTACAAAAGTTAAAGATTTCCTAATTGTTGTATTAATGTTTGGAAACTCATTGATAGCTACCAAAGAGGTCTTATAAAGGGTATTTAATGTTTGAAAATTTGACTACAGCTGCTGGAAGTGATTCTCATTTCTTACAGCTTCACCTGATTGTACTTTTTTAGGATTGCGGTTTAAGGTATTATGAGAAGTTCAAAAGAGGATTGAGATCCTGTTACCAATTAGGCCATATGGGACATAGGTCAAGTTGTAGTGATTTATTTTTGTTCTTGTATCAGTAGCGTTTACATAGGGTGAAAGTGGAATTATTCAATGGATACACTATGGAAGTGAATACAAAACAATGGAATGAGAAGGATCTATAGGCTTTGGAAGATAAGCATTTTAGTGTTTAGGGTGTTCGATGTAACCTTCTTGTAGGGGATTGCCATGGTGCTGTTTTTACTACTATTACTATGATATTTTTTAGTCTGTTTGCAATTGCTGTTAGTTTTTACGTAGATTGCTCATCCATTGTTCTCATTTGGCACACGTAGCGGATACACTATGGTACACTCAGCAAATCCATTGCAGCAGTAAGCTGTTAGGACAGTTATGATGAGGGTGCATGAGAGTATTTTTGTAGACAGTAGCGTGGTAGAGGTGCGTGCATGCTATGAATGTGCACATAAATGTTCCAGTCTGCGAAATAATTCCAGTTTTACCCTTTCTTATTTTTAGAATTTGCTTTTCTAAGTTTAGTTTAGCTTTTCTTGAATTAGAGTAGGCACATGAGTTAGGGGAACTTCTAGTAATAGAACTGGTTGTTATATTTTTAATGGTTATACAATATCTAAGACATTTAGCATCATAACATCATAACCATAAGCAAAGGATCACTGAAAGAAAGACAAATGCAACAACACAAGAGAACTCAAATTTTCCTCAGGGAAACCACAAGGGAGAAAATGCCACAAAACTTTCTCAGTAGAGAATTCGACCAAGAGAGTGTAAAACCCCAGCAACAAGAATAGTCTCTCATCTTCCACAGTAGACTCTTTCTCTCGCTTTCTCTCCAACTCAATACTTGAGAGCGATATGTCAGAATGAGAGCGGGGCCTCACCTATTTATATTTTTTAGTTAACTTGACCTCTAGCCTAACAGGGCCGACCTCTCTAACTGACTCGGCCCACTTGTCCAACTAGACACCACAAATAACATTTATTATATTGACACTTGGGTACTATTGACCTGACTTACATCCAGAGGTTTACATTGATTCAAACAAGACTAAACTCATCTCGCGAAGGAGGAATACAATCAATACATCTGGAATATCTTTCAAAGTTACAATACTTTAACACTCCTCTTAACTAGGAAGGTATTCTACATCAACAACAACCATCATCACATCTGTACAACTGACTGGTGAATCTCTATATGTCATAGGAAGTTTTGGAACATCACCATTCATCTTCATCATCGATCTCAGTTGGATAATCTTCTGCAATATTCAGTGTATAAATACTGAATCAACTCATGTACGTACTCGAGTATCTTAAAAGAATCGGGCACCGCAGTTGGCCCGACCACTAAACCGCCATTCTCGTATAGCTTAGAATAATTCAAAACCCTGAATCAATAGTAGGGTTCCACGGTGTGGTTTGGTAAATTATATATGCTATTAATTGGGTCTTTCCGTTGGAAAAACTACCTGCTTATAAGAACTGGATGAACTAATATGTTATTTTTAATATGGCTTTAATTGCGAAATCTAAAACTTTCATTGATTTTCCCCTGTTTGTCCAGGATTGAGTTTGTTTATTTATGTGGCACTACATTATTTTTACCCCTGGCTCATTCCTGCTGAAGTTGAATTGTGGTGGCCAGAATTTAGGATTCAGAGGACTTACTCTATGGGGAAGTAGGAAGAGAAATCTGTTTAGGTGCAGGAGAGGGCTTTGGATTTGGCTTTGGAACTGTAGTTGGAGCAGAAGATCCTGAATCTGATCCAGGATTTGGCACAGTCATTACCAGAAGAACAACCATTAAAAGCATCACCATCAACATCACTGAAACAAATTGAAACCAAATTAATTTCATCATATAAAACAATAATATGTGGGAGAAGCTGGTTGTCTCCAGCATTTCCACCTTGAAGTCTAGCTAAAATTCCGACCCTTGGGCCATTGTTGTAGGTTGTAGGTTCTATTTGCTCATAGTTGTCTCTTGCATCTGCAAAGTTATCATTGTGATCGGGTCCTCCAACAATAGCACCAACTAAAATATTTAGATCATTTCCTTAGTGGTTGAACCATGTGGCATATCCTCCTTTGCAACTCACAAATGATGAATCCTGTTTGTATGATGCAATGGAGGAAGCTCTATGATGGACTTGGCAAGGATAGTTTGGACTATATCCTACCATGTAGCTTGTAGCTCTTGGATTGTCACCGAGTATGTAATCAACCTACAAGAACATCATTTTAGCCAAAGGACTGAATAGGAATTAAGGATTTTTAGATCTTGGACTCATTAATCTATCTTCCTGATAAGGAGGTTTTTAGCCCATCATGGGATTTACAATTATTATACCTGTGACTTAGCTAATGCCAACAGCTGAAATGGATCTACTTCTCCACTGGGGCATTGCAGTTGCTTTCCAACAGAAGACAAATAATCAGAGTAGACTGTGAGAAGGAATGAGGCACTCGTCACAAAATCCATGATGTTGATACCTAGCAGCTGTGGGGTAGGATGGAAGCATGGAGAGAGCAAGGTGGGAAGGATTACATTGGGTGCAGGTTTCAGCTTCTTGCAGAACTTGGTGGTGTAGCATGAGTAAGTATTGAAATTGTTTTTTCAGAGACCCGTGTTAATGCTCATAAGGATGGAGAGTTTCTAATTGACGCATCAAAAGTGACAATTTCAGAATATCCAATTCCAAGTCCTCATAGTAGTGGTGATTTTGCATTCAATTTTGGTCTGCAACTCTTAGGAGGATTTGTAATTAACTGTCATGTACAGGGTGAAGGTAAGAGCAGCAAGCCTATGGTGCAATTGGCTATGAGGCATATAACTTGTGTAGAGGAGGCTGCATTTTTCATGTCACTATCTGCAACTGTGGATTTAAGCATCGAATCCTACAAGCTCTTCAGTAGGAAGCTGAGGAGCCGTATTCAAAATTGAAAAGAAAATACCTATTCACAACCTGCTTCAACAATTCCCTCTACTTTTGTTGTATTTTAGATATTGAATCTTTTCTTCGAACAGAACATCATATTATAAGGTGGTCTTGGATCATGTATCCAGATAGTGACTTGTTTGCCATGGTCTGTCTATATACTAGCAATTTTGTAAGTTGTTGCTAAACTTTTATTGGCAGTATCCATTTTCAGGGTGACCTTGTTCCCATTGATGGTTGATCTTGATATTCACATGTACAATGCGTTTTCTTTGAAGAATTTTTTGTTTTGAAATTAAACAGGTAAAGAAAAATGTTGGTTTATGCTTTTTCTTGTTTTAATATTTGTTTTTCTAATTATTTAAAGGGTAGTTCAAGTTTCTATACAGCGACAATGACTTTTGAATTTCCAAATTATTTTACTTTCATAGAATAGGCCTTAGTTCTCTTAATACACTTTTATACGCAGAATTTACTCCATGTCAATTTCTTTCGGCATTCTTGAATATAAATATATTTGTTAATTATCTTGTCCAGGAATGGATGTGGGTGTCTCATTAACGGAGGAAGCTTGTTGTTCAAGTTATGGGAAGAACTTTGTCTGAGTTTATGTATCTTCTCGCTCTGTTCCTTGTAGATCTAAGTTTCGAACTATTTATGGTCCATGAATACCCTTCTGCAACCCGAGTTCTTCACACAAGAGAGGCCCTGGTAAGTAAAACCCTCAGTGAAGAATGAGTTTTGAGTTTCTTGAATGTCTTGTATGCATGTGTTCTTATATGCATGTGTTCTAAGTGGAGTTAAAATGATAGGGTATATTCTGCGAAAATGCGCTTCCCTTTTCTCCTTCTTGAGTTAAGATGACACGGCATTTTCATGTGGAATCTGGGAATTTCATGCCTATGTTCTAGTAAATCCTAATAGCAATAAAGGCACGGGGAAACCGACAACCAATGAGTTGCCATAGTTGGGGACTCCAATGCATTCTACAACACAAGAGGTAGACTCCATCTCTTCTGCAACAGCAAAAAATAACAAAAAGTGAAGCCAAATAAGTGTTTCCGCCCAAAACTTAGAAAGGGTAGTTGGAAATATAGATAATTTGGGAAAATTTTAGCCTAATGGTGAACTAACACTGTGTGGGTTTCTAGGTCTACTTGGTTGTTTGCATGTAAAATAAATAGCAAATATCCCAGACACTATTTTCTTATAGCTCCATCACGTGCCCAGAGTTTCTCTCCTCATTAATTCTAAGGTCCTCGGATTACTCGCTCGTTATGAGTGATGTTACCTTGTGTGTTGAGGAGGGCTCTCAGATGGTTGTGTTGCTATGTTGGTTGGTTGGGATTAAAAAAATTTGCAGACGAAGTAATTGTAACATCTCTTTGGTAATTGTAATTCCCCACTTTGGTAATGGGAAACAAAGTAAAATGATTTGAGTTCCTATTGCTAGCTAGCATCAAGTCGGTGATTTGACTCATTGGGCACTTGTGAGTTGGCCATTGACTTATCACTAAGAAAACCAATTCTATATTTTTTGTGCCCAATGAGTGAGAAATATTTTAATATTATCCTTATGGGTGGGATTCCACCACCATCATAATCAGAAGAAGAAAAATGTTTTGAGCTCCATTTTTCTGGGAGACTCTACAAGGGCACACCCTCATAAAAACACATAATTTTTATTTACTAGGGGAATTTACAATTGGGGTGGGGATAGTACTCATGAGACATGGGGTTAATTCCCATCCGCTACCACTATACCTCTAGGTGCATCCACACAACCCCCCATCATGGAGCACGTTCTAGCCAAGGTTTAAACCCATGATGTTGCAAGGAGTGCCCTAACAGTACACTTTGTTGCCACTTGGTCTATACACCTGGTGGCCATAAATGCACATAATTAAAAACCATAGAAAACATACAATTTTTCTTTGAAGCAAGGATGGGGACTCACCACCCTCACCTTGCCTTTTCTTCTCTATATAGTTCTACCAAATCCTAGATTTTGTTGTTTCTCACCTACAACATAATAGTTTTTGTATATTAAATTGAGGAGGTTGAAGTTGGAATTTTGTGAACAAGCTTTAAAGTACAGAAAAATGTGGACAACAGAGGTTTTCTACCGTATTCCAAATGCTTCAGGTCCAGCAAGCATTCTTTTAGTGAGAACTTGGCAAAGGATAAACCTTTTCTCGTTCCTTTAGCTGGAAAAGTTAAAACAACAGCTAGATTTGAACTATGGGTTGGTTTTCTTCACATTCCTATAGATTATGTTGATAGTTCCCTGTGGCACAGATGTAGAGGACCAATCGGATGCTTATTGAGCATGGCTAGTGGTTTGAGCTTTGTTCCATTTCTTTTTTTTTGGGTTATTTTTTGTTACGACAGTATTGACTCTTTTCTTTTTAAATGATGATGAATTATTATATTTCATTCTGATTTAAAATGAGAAATACAATGATTCTCCTATTTTGAATACCAATTTTCAAATTGTGTAAGTGCTATTTGGATCATGAATATTGTTACAGTTTCAATTGTATAATTGTGTGATCAATTATGCATAAAAAGTTCTGTTATGTTTTAAATTTAGGATTTGTTGTGTTTTAGCTTTTTTATATATTTGATATTTTGGGAAAACCCCCTATTCTAGGGATCCTAACATCCCATGAAATTTAGGGGATCTCTCCACATGTCCCATTGATGCATCCCCATGTCCTCATGTCTCTGCATCCCTTAAACTTGGTGGAACAATGGTTACATGAGATGATTTCATTAAAACTTAAATCTTAATATTAACTGGCTTAAATTCCTATAAATTTCTTGATAGTATCATGAACTGAAATATTTCTTTTACCTTGCAGATCTTGTTCTAAAAGACAAAGTTTTTGTGTATGACCTAGAAAATCAGCGGATAGGCTGGACTAGGTTTGATTGTAAGTTTCTATTTCTAGATCTATTTTGAGTATATGAAATCATTTTCCTCGTAACATCTGTATGTTTTCCAAATTAGTCTCATATCTACAGTCTCAAAGACCTATTCTTGATGCTTAGTCAATAATGTGATGCAATATTGAATTTATATTGTAGTGCTTGAGCTCTGTTCATTTTGCTTGCTAAATAAAGGTTGCACATAAGAACTAGTCTATATATATGTTTACACTATGGTTGTGTTTTCATTCACCCAAAGTGCAATCATTCAGGCATCTACAGTTCTGTTCCTAGGTTTACATGTTACATGGCTATATCTGCACTGTTTATACTGCCATAAGTCAATAGGAAAATCAAAGTGTTTTAGACTATTTGACTCTGCATGTTGCTGCCTTGCTTTGTTTCTAGTGGCTCTAGTTGAGGGTCAAATGCATTTAAGATTTAACTATGATTGAATTTCCTTAGAAAACTTTAGGCTCCAGAACTGTTAATGTCTCAGCAACTTCTGGTGAAGGCAAGTCCATTGACTCTGCAAAGCTGAATAGCAATGGAAGCGCACCATCCAGAACACTGAAAGAGCTTGCCATAAATTTGTGTTATTGTTTCTTGTTCTTGTTGTCTTCTATATTGTAATTATTTATAGCAACAAATGAGAAAATTCTCATTCTTTATAGCTCATCTTAGCAAATTGCAAATGCAAGTAGTTATGGCAGTTCCTTTGTGGTAATGACTCTCCCCTTTTTAGTGGAATATCCATTCTCTGGTAAACTCTGGATTTTGGACTTTGACACTTCAAAATATAAGGGGTGTTTTGAGAACTTTGCATGTCATGGTGCCAGGGCATAAGTCCATATGATCCTGAAACTCTAGGTAATTCCATTGGGTCTGCTTGATTGTGGTAACAACTTGTTCTAACTTGCATTACCTTTTCATGATTACAGTATAATCTCTCATGATTTGTTGTTTTGTCTGCTAAGCATTGAGTTTTTAAGTGAAATTCCTCAGAAGAAACATTAGACTGCAACACAGGCAAACTTTTACACTGCAGATTTTTTGTTATGTCTACTTTGACATTTCCTAAAGGAACTTGCAAATTTGATATTTGTCTCTGACTAGAACTGTTATGCATTGTATTTTCGAGGAGCATATCCCTGCTTGGTTCCTCTTTCCCATAAAAAAACCTATCATGTAAATCTGAACTTTGACACATGCACAAATTACAACGTATATCACCACAAAAAGTGCCATGCCCGTATCCATTTTCATACTTCTTGCATGGAGTAGCTGCCCTTTCAATGTGGCACCTAGAACTGACACCAGAATAATTATCAAATCTTTTATCTTCTTTGAACCCATCAACTATGTTAGATCCTTCACAAGGAACTTCCGTTTGAAAATTGGGGCTCTTGCTATTTCTCCCATCTATATTTTTATGCACACAAGTGCCCAATGCTAACAACTTTGAACAGTTATTACTAACCTAAGAAATGCATTTCTCACATTTATATAACCTGTTCTTATTTGTGCCAACAATTTCATCCACTAATTCATGAAGCTTCATCCTCATAAATTCCTTTTGGTCTTGATCTTCCAGTGATGCGACTCCATTGACAATTTGATTACAAATTTCACCAAATTTCTCTTCAAGTTTTACCCTGCCAGATTACATAAGCAAGTTATCAGTGATTTAATTTAAGGCCCCTAAGCATTGAGTCATTTCATGTACTTTTAAGTCATATTATCAGCTTCTTTTCATCAGTTGTTCCTAGCAATAATAAAAGTTCAAGATAATAAAATATACACAATCACCCATACATTGTCACATTGAGAAATCTAGAGCTTCTATCATATGAAATGATGCAAATCAATCTAGATACTACCAAATATCCTAGTAAGTATACATTTCAGACAGTAAACAATCTTTACCATACTGAATTAAAATTTCTTCTGAATAATGCTTTTAAAGTAAAATATTAGTTGTCTCCTACATAGTAGCATAGATCCTGGCATATATGTTGCATTAAGGTGTTCACAACTTTTGACCTGCTATCTCTATAACCTGAGCATTTGTCAATTAGGGCAGAACATTAAATATAGTGGTGTTTAGTGTCCATGGGTTCCAAGGACAACTGTAAGGGTAAATTTTTGCTAGAAGACCACACCCCCTCTAATATTTATCAGATTCCTTATATCCTATGGCTTGCTTCATTAAACTCTATGATTGGATGGCCAATATCTTATACTTTGTATTAATCACATTAGCTTTAGAGAAAAAGGATTATATTTGTAAAATGACAGTTGACTGTTTTTAAGCTTGTGCACAGATATGCAAAAACCCACTTCCCACTATTAGATTAATTGGGATAAATTACACTAGAGAAAGATGCTGGCATTTGACTCCTCAGTGCTCACATTGCAATATATTTAACAAAATCTACTAGTCAATATTAAACCAGATTGCATTGAACTCAATTTTACCCCATGGTAAAGTAGATCATAGCCTACGTTTCGTGGCTGAAAGTTGTATTATTTTCCAAAAGGCATCCTGGATATCCACTACTGCAAGAGTGGAGTGGGCAAGGATAACTTCAAGACACGATTCTAGTGATTCGAAACACTTTGCCATTGGAGAACATTTTAGAAGTTTCCCTTAGCTTATGTTAACAGAAATCAATAATTAAAGATACTTGAGGTAGCCAAATAAGATACTTGCGAAAGCCAACCAGTACAAAAAGGCTATAATGAGAGAAAAAGAAATAGGTAATAGTATATACAATCTAATAAAACTAAGATGATGAGGCCATAAAGCTGAACATACCTTGTATTTACAATAACCTTTCGATCAGAGAAGCTTTCAGTAGCAACAGGACCTTGATAAGAGCTGCCCTCATCAATTTGATTGTTCTTATTCAGAGACTTGTCATGACCTATAGAAACATAACTTTTAGCTGGATTCTGCAATGATAGAGATGACAAAACAATGCCATTAGCTATAGTTTCAAGTTGATTTGGCATTTGACCTTGTTCTCCAACAGAACTTGAGTTCTGTAAGAAAACCTCAGCTTTACCATTATCACTGTTCAATGTACTTGAATCATCCTTCCTCTTTACCAAGAATTCAGATTGAACTGAACTTGAAAATGTTCCATCCTCTTGTAGTAAATTATTATTCAAAACAACTTTTACAAGTTGTCCTTCATCTGTAACTGCATTCCAGGTTGAGTTAGAGCCATAACCATCTTCCACTTGGACTCTCTCTTCTGTTATCCCTTGCTTTTCCATTCTTTTCTGGTCCGATCCAACATGATAAAAACACATAATTTTTATTTACTAGGGGAATTGACAATTGGGGCGGGGCTAGTACTCATGAGACATGGGGTTAATTCCCATCCGCTACCACTATACCTCTAGGTGCATCCACACAGCCCCCCATCATGGAGCACAGGCTAGCCAAGGTTTGAACCCATGATGTTGCAAGGATTTCCCTAACAGTACACTCTATTACCACTTGGTCTATACCCCTGGAGGCCATAAATGCACATAATTAATAACCACAGAAAACATACAATTTTTCTTTGAAGCAAGGATGGGGACTCACCACCATTCTTAGCACTCAGAATGTACCTAGGTTGTAAAAGGTAAACTCCAAGGTAACAGCAAAACCACTTTAGAAAGAAACTGGTTTTTTCTTTCAGAGAGGGATCTCTCAATATAGATTTTAACAAGACCAGATATGAAACAACACTTAAGAATTTGTAGATATGGCTGAAACAATCACATAACCATTGGGCATGGAGTCACATACATATAAGGATATCACAAAGACATATACACGAGATTCATTCAAAGGCAAGATAATCACATCATCACAATCATTCAATTTAATCCAGGTGAAACAGAAGAGATGAGGAAACAACCCATTAATACAAAGCATCAAAGATGAATTCTGTATCAACTTTAGTAGAAAGATGTTTAAAATATCTGAAATGATGACTAGAGCATAAGCATATGAATTCTAATCACCCAACGCTGTATTTCAGATACGAAGAAGAAACAAAATGAAGTGTTACACTGGGAAAATACAATCACATAAAGAAAGAAGTACAGACTGTAATATCAATGATACAGGAATCTCTGGTAAACCTCATGCATTCACTTTGTTATTCAAAAATATATGTTCTCCAAAATTATTCCACAACACGATGGGTTCCAACCCCCATCTCATAAAAAAGATGCAAATATATACATAAAATAATAGGTCTTCCAAGAAGATCAATAACTGAATGATCGGCTTAATTTAGAGTCTTGTAACTGAATCCCTAACTTCTAGGAATAAATTACAGCTCCAATCTTAACAGATCTGTTGCAGCTGCAACAATTTCCCAAAATTCCAAAAAATTTTAGGACCCTCCTTTCGCTTGGACTAGCTTGATTTTCTGCTTTGATTTGGTCGGGGAGCTTTCAGAGAGAATTTCTTATGTTTGAATTGGTTTAATGCTTGTTTTCATCCCCCTCTAATGCTGGAAAAGCTTCCTTTTCTATCAAGCCTTATTGTTACCCTTTGAATATCTATGAAGCCACTCTGAATCGGAAGTTTGTTTAATTAATTTTCCCACCGTTGCGGAAGGAGTTGCTTTTTCTTTTCCCACCGTTGCGGATGACTTTTGGTTTTGCATCGGAAGGATTTATCCTTTTGGCTCCGCCGTTGCGGGTGGAAAATCGCTTTCGCTCCTGATGTCTGTTTAGTTCTTCGCGTTTTACATCGAAGTTTTTCATTTTTTTCTCCGCCGTTGCGGACGGTGTTTGCATTTGGCTCCCCCATTGCGGATGAGTTTGGGGTTTGACGTTTGATTTTCTTTCCGAGGTGTGTGTTTTGCCTCGGCGGAATATTGGTTTTAGATAGGAAGCTTTATCGTTTTTTCCTTTCGCCGTTGCGGAGAAGTGTTGGATTTCATCGTCCGATCCTAAAAATCTTCCGACGTCCGATCGTTAGTCTTCGCCTTTCTCATCACTGCGGACGGATGTATGTTATAGCTTTCCGCCGTTGCGGAAGGGTTTACGTTTTCGCCCTCCGATACGAAGTTTTTTCTCGTTCGATTTAAACCCGTCGCACGTGCGGGTCATTTTTATTTATGGGGATAAACACATTGGATTATTCTATTGTGTTGTTTGTCCAAACTGTCGTGATCATCCTGTGCTGTCGACCCCTCAAAGCTCATGGACCACCGTGCCAGTACTCACATCCAGGTGGCAGTTGAGGAAGCCCGACCGTTTTCGCCCCGTCAGTTACGCGTCGCTGCCAGGTAGGCTCGTTGTTGCCCTACCTCATTCTATTCAAGGTTTTTGGTGATGTTTGCTGCGATTGGGTGTTTTAATAGGATTGTGTCCCCTAGCCCCGTTCTACATGCGTATGGAGGTTTTACCCAAGGTTAGGTTTGCGGCAGTCGTTCTTTTTCCTGCCCTGTGCAAACACCCACATATTGAGAAGTCTCGTGTAGGTTTACTGTTCGCAGTTGGGGGCGTTTTTCTTTTAAACCCACGTATTAATTATTTTGGCCCGCGGCCTGTGTTTGCAAGCCCCGTGCATAGTGGATGGAGGCGCGGTGCAGGCGGCCGTTACGCTGCCTGCACCTAGCTTCCCCATGTATGATGATGAGGTCCAGGGGGAGTTTTTGTAGTAGGTTTTCCTGTGGTCTTTGATGGTTCCTCCTTTGGTCGAATTTTCCTATTTTCCCATTATCTCAAACCCCAGCCTGTGTTGCTCGCGCCGTCCCGCGTAGTCCATCTAGGCTCGGTCGTCTGAAACCCTAGATGGTTAAAAGGGCTATGCCGTTGTCATAGTTCATGAACTGAAAATAGCATGGGTATAAGTGGTTTTGATGGAAGCGTCATGTGCAGAAAAATGATAATAATACCCGCAGAGAATGAAATGTGGGGCCGATTTAATGTAATTATTTTTACCGCAAACCGCATGAGGTCTCGTCATTTTTTATTCCCACTGAGCTATATTGTTAAATTGTTGGTATTGGAAGCGTAGGCGACTTGCGCAGTCATACTGCATATAGATACTTTCAAACATCTCTTTTGTTGCTACACATAGACTAAACCCCTGAGCTCTGCACATTGCATATTAATGGTCCTGATGGTCAAAACATTTTTTTTGTTGTACATGCATGCAGTTGCTTCACTGATTGCTACCGTACAGGAAAATAGCACATTGCGTAGTGATGTGAATTTAATGCTGGCCTGAATATGGTTGATAAATTGTTTAATATCATATAGAAATGTGCATCATGCTAGATATAGATGAAGTCACTAAACATTGTGCATTTGGTTGTAATAGCCCGGTTAGTCAGGCCAGTTCAGGCTATGCAGGCTTATATCTTAGCTTCATTGACTAGTTGTTGCCATGGTACACATAGGGAGAATAAAATACTGCACAGTGTCTTGTAAATGTCTGCAACTTAAATTGCTTAATGTCACAATGTTATACTTGGCAGGAAGAACTTACAATGTCCAAGAGACAAAAGAAGAAGGCCCCTGCTGTCACATACCCCAATTTTGTAAAATTATGTAATTTGTTTTATTATATTTCTGAGACGTTATGTTAAACTTAATCCTAAGTAGGGATTGATGACTCAGTAGAGTCAACAGTTATGGAGTGTAATTCAGAATATTTTATTAATAATAAATAAATTATGGAGACAACAGCATGGGAGAGCTGTTAAAAGAGGTTACTGGTTAAACTGGTGGATGGAACTAGGTGGAAAGGCAAAAGACAAGTGGCAGCATCCTCAAACACTTCCTAAGTTGCAGGTGGAAACTTCCCTATATTTGGGGTCATGATTCCCCAAGAAAGTGGAATCTGAGCAGGTGGCTCATTAAATGACAATTAACCCAACTAAGACCTAGGCAATATTTTAAAAGTACTCAATGAAGAGAGCTAAGGCTGCTCAGATTTTATTCCAGAAAGAATTCATTTAGGTGAATGTTATTCAGGAATTTCATTGAGGAAAGAGGGAAAAACAGTAAGGAAGTGTTTTTAAGTGGATTGTTGCAGTAACTTGATTCTTATTATAGCTATTTGGGATGAGAGAAGTGACTGATAGTTCTGAGTTATTACTGAGTTGATGACTGGTATATGATTTGCTGCACCTAGTTCCAGCCAGGGAGACCAGAGCAAGCTCGGGGGTCCTGAGAATTCGCTGTCTGAGCGCTCTCCAGGAGTTGGAAGGGAGGAACGGCCTCCCATTGCTGTTGTTGTCCACAGCTTAAACAGGTTCTGTAATTTATTTCTTTATGATTACTGCGTATGTATGGATGCATGTTATGTTTACTTATATGTCAGAAATTAGTAGTTTCAGTAAAGTTAGTATCTCAGAAAATCAGTAGTTAAACCTGTTAGTAGTAACTGTGTTTTTCCACATCTGGTATCACCAGACCGTACTCTAGCACAATATCTCAGTGTTGAGAAGTAGTAATCTTCTGAACTGAGTTCCTATTTTACTTGCAGTTACTACAAGTGTTTTTACAAATTCATGAACTATCTTTCTTACAGTCTTAAAACTAGTTTCAGTACTGTATCTTTGTTTCTGAAAATACTATCTGTAAAATGAAAAGATAGACTAGTATTTCTGCAGTTTAAGTTATGATTGTTATTTTCTAGTTTAAAGAGGATTTAACCTTTTAGAAGTTTAATAAAACAAATCTAACAGTAGGATATAATTATGCATCCGTAATTTATCTGTTTAATATTTCAGATAATTTCCTATTTGTATCAGTCTGCAAAATAGTTAAGAATGCAATATTTAAGCACTATATATTCTTTTATTTAACTAAGTTTAAGGGTATTTCATAACTGATTTTCTATTTAATTATGGTAAACGAATGCTATCACTTATACAATTGTTTATATAGATGGGTATATGAAAACATACTAATAATATTAAATAAGTAATATATAGAAATATTTAAGTAATATAACTCAATAAGGAACCCAAGCCAAACATTGGGTAATAATATTAAAATAACAATGATAGTAACATTAAGAAGGAGTAATATTATTATTATGTTACTAATAATGTACTAACATTATATACTTTATACAATAAAAGTAGTATATTATTTCAAACTTAGTTTAACTATACTTAGAATATAAACATATAAAGTATATTTATAAATTAGGCATATAATGTGCAATGCAAAGTAAATAAACAATATTAACAAGACCATAGTAATGATTAGTAAGAATTTAACAGATCCTTTTTATTAAAAAGGATTATTTTGTTTTTATAACATTTAAATAAATAGAAGTCAGGTTATAAACCTGTAAGGAAAATTTAATAACAAATTTATTAAATAAAAAGCTGGAATGTACTTTATGTACAGAATCCTGTCATACTAAAATGGATCACAGTGTTGTATTATAATCCTTGATAAAACAAGAAATAGTAATAACAGACACAACATTGATATACGGGTATAACCCTACTTACATTATAAATCAAGAAGTAATATATATGTATACAGTAAAAACCAAGAACATAACCCTCACAATTAAATTACAAAGAGAAGGGTTACCAACAGATAAAATATTCCAGATTTACTTAACACAGTTAAAATTTAAATAATAGATTAAGCAATTGATTAATCTCCATTATAATTAGGGATTGAATCCCATAAACCCAATTCTGCAAATATAATAAATATTAAGAGAAAAGACAACGTTTCATTCACGGCCGCACTATAAACCCACAGAGTATGTGGTTATAAACATAATTCATTTATTTCTGTATGGGCTGGAATTTAAACAAACACATGTACAGGGAAGCCAAGATACAAAAGGAATCTATATTTAAAACTGTATTCAAAACTCGGGTAAAAACCCTAATCGATTCTTAAAATTACCACAAAGTAAACAGAGTATAGAGGGCGCAACCTCTTATACCAGCAGGCTCACAGCCATTGCCGTTATATGTTGAACACAATACTTCTATTATAGAACCCTTAATGCAGCAGAAAAGACATGTAATTACAACATCGACCGGAGGTCGAATCACCCTTGTACAGCAAAGGGTTGAATTTTTATAATAAACCTAGCTAACATACATTTAAAGATTAAAAACAGAGCTGGAGTAACCATCTACATTGCATCACTCAAACCCTTGTCTATCAGTCCTAAGTAAACCAGCAAGGGGAACGCCGTGATGGGACCGGGCTTACCGGAGAGAAGTTATGCGTTGAACCCTGATGTATTCCGCTCTACAGTGAGGAGATTAAAACCTGCAAGAGATGGAACAGTTCTTAGTTAAAACCCTATCAACATAAATACGCTATGTTCACAAATAAACTAAAGAATGAGCTGTACTCACTGGCGAGGCTGAAATGTGCAGCTAACGATTAACAATATTTTAACTAGAGCCAAGAAAACGCAACCCTTCGTTTATCTCTGTGAAGGAGCACGCTGGTAGAAAGTCAAGAGATATCTTTCCCAATGGAAAGACTGTCTTTTTCAAGCCGAAGTTTTTTACATACGCCGCGACAGAGCTGACTGTGGAACCCAAGTGTAAAACCCTAGGCTTTCAAGACCGATTGGCTGTCGTTAGTCGAGATACAAACTGCCACACAGAGCCGAGAAGAAGCATGGAGAACAGAAGCAGCATTGGAGCTGCTCTCAAGTGAGTTTTTGACCAAGTCGAACCAGGAGGGTTTTGTAGAGCCTTCAAGCCCGAAGGCGAGGGAGAGACTGATAGAAGTTAGGGTCGAGTCAACCTTATAAGCCTCCAGTGCATGGCAAGAAAACGACCACGACAGCACTTTAATAATTGTTTGCGAGTGGGTCAAATTGTATTGTTTACACAATCATTTTGTTTCCCAAACAAATCATCAATGAAGATTTCATATAGTCGATAACCTATGATCACACCTGCACACAATTGCATTGTTAGAATATAGCATTTGAAACTATGTTTTATAAACATTATACTATGCTAGGAATAATTGCATTGCAAAGCTAACATTAGTATCATATACATGTTATAAGCCTTGTTTTTCCGACCTCATTCAATGTTAAAAACCTTGCTTTATAAACTTTGCTTTATAAATTTTGTTTTATAAACCTTGCACTATAAGTTAAGGATAAGGGTACAACTTGGAGTTGTGATGGTTCATAGAACTTACAACCCTATGACCTTATGACTATTACCCTAGTCTCTAATCAATGCAATAAATTATAACATTTCTTTATTAATGTGAGGTACAGTTGTAAGAATGCTGTAACCATAATGTTTAGTACTTTTATAGCCTCGCATAATTGGTAAAAGACTAGACATTCTATGACTTAAACTTGTAGAACTCTGCCTTGTAATCCACTGCTTGGATTTTAGATTACACCAACTCTTTGGGACTTTTCAATGTTAATTTTTGAACAATCTTTAATAGTCTTAGATTCCTTGTACTAACAAGTAGACTTTGTTAATAATAATATTGATTATGATAATCTAGAGTCAGTTCTAGAAAGTGCTCATAGAATATATTCAGTTATTGATCGTGGAAATAGAGATAGTTTTTCCATTAGTTCAAACTCTCAAACATGACTAAGAGAAGACATATTTCTTGCAGAAAGTGTTGTAATTGCTGTAAGAAGGAAAATTATATATATTGTTATTACCTAACTTCGGATCCTTATAATTGTTTTGTGAATCAAAACATATCTTAAATTTTAAAACCTGGTATGATGTGGCAACATCAAATAAGTACAATAGGATCGAACATAATAACCCAGTTTTACTTACTGTGCAAGATCTTAAAAAGTATAATTGCATTACAATAAATTCAATAATAAATTAGTACTCCTTAGGGATAATTAATGCTGCTAATATAAAGGAACATAGTTATTTTTTTTCTCTGGTAATTCTAACCATCTATCAGTGAAATCTTAAGAAAGAAGTATAGGAAAAGTTGTTCCTGTATAAGCTTGATAAAAACCGGCTAGCTTACAATTTTACTTTTATTGAATGAATTGGTACAACAATTTATTATCTAATACTTTAAAAGATCTGTTGCAGCAACCCGAACCTTACCTGTATATCTATAAGAGACAGAGAAACTGCTGCATTAGCTTAGTAGCTAAGTAAGCCCAATCTGTCACAGAAACCCCCCTTGCTGTTGCAAATAGAAAACAATCAGTGACTGACAAGAACTCATCATATGATTTAAGCACGAGTAAAGATCATTCATTTACAATGCTAGTAGCATTAACTAATCAATAATTAATGACTGCATTAGTGTGATTTTATACTATTTATAAAAGTTTTAAATTTTTTTGAAATTTTGGGGTTTTGACTTGTGGTATCAGAGCATGGTTCAAACACTAGGCCTTGATGTGGCCCAATTACTTTCCGCATAACAATAAAAATAATATACTAATCTGTATTTTGTTTTATGTGAAAAGAAAAAAATTATTTTTTTCTGAATCTAACAGGCAGGTATGAAGAACTTAGGAGAATATGCTGGGGAGGAATCTCCAAACACTGAGACCAGACAGATGTCCAGAGAACCGGTGATTGAGGAGATAACTGTTCACTCCTCAGAATTGATGCAGACCATAAAAGGTTTAAAGACTAAATTAGAATCAGTCAAGAAGGATAATGAACGAATTCTGAAGACTCAAGAGGAGTTAAATCAAATTCTGATAGAGAAATTTCAGATTGAAGGGAAAAATAGAAGGTCTGAATCTGAAGAGGCTAGTCATCAAAAAGGGTCCAAAAAGATGAAACTAGCTAAATCTGATAGCAGTTCCTCATCTGAAGGACTTAAGGAACAACAAAGCTATTATTCTACCAGTGATAGTAGCGAAGCAGAGGTGTATAAGAGAAAGAAAAAGTACAGGCCTTACGAAGAGATTTCTGGGGAGTTCAAGAAAATAAAACCCCCAACTTTCAATGGAGAAACGGAAAAAGGAGAAGAGGCAGAATCCTAGTTATCCGGGATGAGAAAATACTTTCAGATTTATAATTATTCAAACCAGCTGAAGGCGAGAATGGCCATATATAACCTTTCAGGGAAGGCAGATATATGGTGGCAAGATTTGAAAAGGGTTAATGGGATTAAAGAAAAAAAGGTCAACTGGAGTACATTCAAAAGGTACTTCAAGAAGAAGTTCCTGTCTGAACAATACTATGAAGAAAGGGCCAAGGAGTTTTATGAGTTGAAGCTTGGGTCCATGAATATGAAAGACTTAAACAACAAGTTCTTAAGTCTGTTAAGGTATGTGCCATATTTAGTTGATGAGAAACCGAAGGTACAGCGGTTTCTCAGCTGCCTGCCATACCATATAAAAGACAGAATCGAATATGATAACCCCAAAACTCTGGAAGAAGCCATGCGAAAAGCTAACTTCTGTTTTGAACAGAACAAAAAGAAGGAAGGAATAGCCAATTGGAAGGCTAAAAAGAATGGTAATCAGTCTGAATTCAAGAAAAAGGAGTATGTACCTTAGAAAAATTTCAAGAACAACAAGAACAGAAGCCATTCTAATGGCAAGAACTTTCAGGGAGGCAAAAATGGTGCTTCAAATAACTCCAATAACTTCAAGGGCAGCAAGGAGGTTTCTAACAATCATGGAAATTTCACTAAGAATTTCGAAAGGAAGGAACCTATTAAGTGTTGGGAGTGGAATGGCCCACACTATGCTTGAGTTTGCCCAAATCGGAAGAAACCAAATAGCAATATTCATACTATACAAGATGAAATGACTGTGGGAGACTTTGCAAGGACCATGCCCCGAATCAATGCAGCGTTGGAGAATCGCCAAGCTGAGTACCAAACTTCCATCACTACTACATTTTGACCAAAAATCCGACGGCCGTCATGTCGGATTTTCGACACTTCCCTGTCGCATGTACGACACTTAGTTTTTTTTGAAGCGTCGGAAACTTGGCGTCGGTTAAGCGACACTTAAGTAACCGTCGCTTAAGCGACACTTAAGTAACCGTCGCTTGAATTTAAATCGTCGCTTATCCGACACTTATTAAGCGACAATGACGAAAATTTTGTAGAATTTTTGCACCCACATGCGTCGCTTAAACGACGGCTACAAAGACAAACTGTCGGATAAGCGACGGTGGCTAAGCGTCGCTTAAGCGACGGAGACAAAGAAAAGCTGTCGGATAAGCGACGGTTGCTAAGCGTCGCTTAAGCGACGGAGACAAAGAAAAGCTGTCGGATAAGTGACGGTTGCTAAGCGTCGCTTAAGCGATGGCTGTGATTTAAAAAAAAAAAAAAAATATTTGCAAATTAGGATCCCGGTTACTAGACAACTTTTATAAGGTAGAATCTAGTTGTTCCTCAGTTTATTCTCTTAGTGGAAGGATGGATAGGAGAAGTATATAGGCAGCCTTAACCGAGCTTGCTGTATGTTTTTAGACGTCTAGAGGTATTACCTGTTTTTGACAATGTTACAATGCAAAATATCCAAATATATAACACAATTGATTTTTCCAAGCAATACATAATTCTAGTCGTTTATATGCATACACAACTCCTTTTGGAGAAGATGGGGGTTCAAATCCTTCCTAGAATTATTCAGACATATTTATCTATTCTCATATATAACTTTTCACTGTGATGTTATATTTTGTCTAAGCTAATTGCAATTTGTATAAGAGTAGAGATTTTGCTACTGTGGGCTTTAGAGAATTGAGTTATGGCTTTGTGTTTGTCCTTTACGTTGAGTTTTGTCAAAGAGTCTGTGATACAGGAATATCCCTGGTCATTATAGGCTACTTCTAGTGTGAATTTGAAGCCTTAGACATACTTCTAGTGTGAATTTGAAGCCTTAGACATGCTTAACCAGTAAAGTCTGCGTGCATTTGTATTGTGTTTTTAGGCAGAATTTGCTTCACTTTGCAACAGCTGGTAACTTTAGAACTCAATCATGGAATTTAGCATTTTGAAGTGATGAAGAACATCAAGATACATCCAGTTTAACTTGCAGATCATTCATTGAGTCCTTATTCAGTGCTTGG
>LPNX010193715.1:161128-223074 GCA_001517045.1 Pseudotsuga menziesii
CTGTCCACTAGTAGGTTTCTTGGTGGATCCTCAAGGGCATCCCCTTCTTGAGGTTGGATTGAAAAATATACTGTGTTGTGTTATCTTGGGCATTTTCAGATCTGGTATAGCAGGTACAACAAGTACATTAGTAAAATCAGCAATCTTTGAAGGCCTTAAAAACAAAGAAAAAGGCCTAGGATTGACCCCCGTGGGGTCAATCGTAAAGTTTAAAAAGTTTAAAGCGGGTCCACCATCTATTCGAGGGATGGTTAAGACTTAAACCAGATCTAGTTAAGCACTTTCAGATCTGTTTTAGGGATTCCTTTCACCCTCTTGTAGCATGTTACTTGCTCTAACCCTCAAGGTATATCTTATGTGGTAAGTTAACATAATTTTGGTTGGTTTTCGTCCATTTTTTGAAGTGCTATTGACTGCGGTAATTTCATAACAGCAGTAAGATATTAAAGTTATTAATCTTGAAAATGGTAATAAAGTGTTGTAACCCTTTCCTCTCACCTAGTGTTATTTTATCTTCATTTTCTGGACTCCATAATTAGCTGAGAGGTTGCTTGTGAAGGGTATTTGTGTATTGTTGGAGTGATTGCAGATATCTTTCACCATTATTAGGGACTCCCCCTTGACATTAGGAGTTGACCTACAGTGTTGAGATGCTGGCTTGTGGTGACATTGGGCGCTAGCTTCTCTTGTGCTTTCCCCTCATAGCACAAGCATCCATGACCTTGATCAAGGGTGCTAATTTGAGCGGGAACACATCCAAATATAACTCACTGACTTGGTCCAATTTTGGACTTGCAGGATTTTGGCCTATAGGATTTTGAGAATCTCTTTGAAGATTGATTTCCCACAAGGTATTTTTGATGCAGTCCTAAAATTTAGTCAAATTTTCACACTCGTGGGTTTTGGCCTGTTGTAGTATTTTGAGTACACCTTTGAAAGCTGATTTCTCAGAGCCGCAAGGTATTTTTGCCACAGTACCAACACTTAACTAAATATTGGCCTTGTGAGTTTTTTGTCCCTGGGGTTTTGAGTATTCCTTGCAAGGTTTGTTTTCCACAGGGTATATTTGCTACAGTTCCAAAACTTAGTTGAATTTTGGACTTGCAGGTTTTTGGCCTGCAGGGTTTTCAGTATCCTTCTGAAGACTGATTTCTTGGAAGGTATTTTTGTTGCAATCCTCACACTTAGTCGGATTTCAGACTTGGGTTTTTGCTTTGTAGGATTTTGAGTGTTCCTTAGAAGGCTGAATTGAATTTTAGACTTGGGTTTTCAGTTTGTAGGGTTTTTTTGTGTGTCCCTTAGAAGGTTGATTTCTTGCAAGGTACTTTTGCTAGAGTCCCAGCTGTTAGTCTAATTTTGGCCTTACTGGATTTTGACATGTGGGACTTTTGCACCAAGATGGGTGCATCCAAGGCCCTGGTAATGTGTCACGTCTGTAACATTAATAAATAAATTGGAGAAAATTGAAGTTCTTAAAAATAAATAGCCAATGATAATATATTTTTTATTTATTAAAAAGCAACCACAATTATTGTGAAACTCTAATGAAGTAAACCAGCATAGATCCATCTTAAGACTGGATCTTTTAAGCACTGAGAGAGTTATGTCTCTGTTTATTTTGATCCCTCTCAATGCTTATTACATCCAGGGTTAAGACAGATCTATGCTGATGCTTCCAGCTCTGTATATTTAATTTTTTAATAAACTGAGCTTCTAACTGGATGATCACTCAGATGTTGAGGTGGGAGACTGCTGCTTGAAGGTCTTCAACCTAGTGCACCACCCTTCTAAAAACCCAGTCAGTGTTCCTTAGAAGGCTGAATTGAATTTCAGACTTGGGTTTTCAGTTTGTAGGATTTTGTGTATCCCTTAGAAGGTTGATTTCCTGCAAGGTACTTTTGCTACAGTCCCAGCTGTTAGTGTAATTTTGGCCTTGCTGGTTTTTGGCATGTGGGACTTTTGCACCAAGATTCAAGGCCCAGGTAATGTGTCAAGTCTGTAACATTAATAAATAAATTGGAAAAAATTGAAGTTCGTAAAAAGAAATAACCAATGATAATAATATTTTTTATTTATTAAAAAGTGATCACAATTATTGTAAAACTCTAATAAAATAAACCAGCATAGATCCATCTTAACTCTGGATCTTTTAAGCACTGAGAGAGTTACATCTATGTTTCTTTTGATCCCTCTCAATGCTTATTACATCCAGGGTTAAGATGGATATATGCTGATGCTTCCAGTTCTGCATATTTAATTTTTTAATAAACTGAGCTTCTAAGTGGGAGGTCACTCAGATGTTGAGGTGGGAGACTGCTACTTGAAGGTCTTCAACGTAGTGCACCACCCTTCTAAAAACCCAGTGAATGTCTGCAATTTCACATGGAGCACATTTTCCAGAGTGTCGATGCCCATCAGTGGTGGCAAAGCGCAAAGTTACAATCACAGAAACCCTGTGCAGACAAAAGAAAATTACCACTTTCATGTCATATTCCCTCTTGTTCTCCTATAGAAATCAAGTCCACTTCTTTTTCTTACAGCATATTACATATTTGGGTTTACATCCTATTAATTTAGAGTTTAAATATCTCCTACATTTAAGTGCATCTTTGTAAATGGTGCCTTGACCTTGAACTCCCATTTGCAAAATTAGGTTGCTATTACAAAATGCTCATGCCTTAATATTTACACATATTTACATCACAAGGCATGGTACCAAAACTGGGGCATGAAATTATAGGTTTGGATGGTGGTATTAACTAGCTCCCACTTCTGTATGGCCACTGTTTCCAGGAATTGGTTTATTCTTTATGTTGCCCACCTCTGGACATTGGATTAAGTGTGCTTATATAAAATCGAACAGTTGACAAGGCAGAGAATTTAGGCCTATCTTGATTGGGTTTGCAACAGTATCTGATTTCCATGTTGTGCTTATGCATTCTTACCTCAATTGTAGAAAGACTAATACTGGACTTGAACAAGTAAAGGTATAAATCTTGTTTTAATCCTTTTGTTAATATTCCTCCCCAGGGATTAGAATGATACTGCTCAGCTTTATTCGAATTCTTCTTAAGCAGAGCTTCCTGTATTTATATATTCTTTATTTGCTATCCTTTTGTATTTAACTTTGGCATCTTTTTTTGTTTGAGCCTTGAAAGTTGAAGTTTCATTCAATATTAGATGGACTTGGGTTCTGCTTTTCAATGTCTGGGGCTGTTGAGTAGCCAAATTTGCACAAGCAGGCTCAGTTTTACAGCTGAGGAACCCAAATTCTGTAAATCGTGCAGATAACTGTCTGCCTTGTTCACTTCATTTGGACTGATGTCCTAGGATTTGTTTTGGAAACACTCTCAACTCCTTGGATTAGTTTTAGAAAAAATCTTGTTGTTTGACAACATTTTCTTTATCCCTGAAGATAGAAGTGACCTTTTTACTTTAGGCATGTTTCTTTTGTTCAAATTCGCTATCAATTTTCAATTCTGAGAAACGTTGATACCACAGAAACATTATCGTATGAACTAGTTACTTCATAGTACATACCATAGCTGTGACTACTTATTGTAGAAGAGTTAACTAAACTGGTATATTGCAAATTTAGTTGGATGATATATATGTCTCCAAGTTTGAACTATGGTTTCAAGGTATGATAGACAATGGTGTGTAGTCAAATTTTGCATTTTCAAAACTGGATTGAGAACTGAAGCTATCAGGGGAGCCGCTTTTCAATTTTTCTATCAAGAAAGGGCCATTTAGGTGTAGAACACGAGGTGGTTGGATTGGGGAAAATTGCAATGTCTAAACAAATTTGTTATCTAGTATACTAGTTGGAAAATGTTTGAATTGATTTGTTGATCAGGGAAGGCAGATTGTTTTGTCTTAATACAGTTTGGTTTTATTTGTTGATAAGACAGGATTCTGATGCATCTGTGGATTACATTGGTTTCTTAAATCTTTTAATCCGATTTTTTTTATTATGACTAGCTTTTTGTCATCAGTGCTGTTAAAAATGTGTGAGCATTTGGAGAGATCTTACTCTGGAGTTTTCTTAGCTATTTGAATTGAACTAATTTATTTGTGTTGCAGGGTTTATGATCAAATGCCAGAACCACGCTGGGTTATTTCCATGGGTAGCTGTGCAAATGGTGGAGGTTATTATCACTACTCATATACTGTTGTTCGTGACTGTGATCGAATTGTTCCTGTTGACATCTATGTACCAGGTTGCCCACCTACTGCAGAGGCTTTGCTTTATGGACTGCTTCAATTACAGAAGAAAATCCATCGGCGCAAGGACTTACTTACTTATGTGGTGGACCAAGTAAAATGTCTGTTGTAGAGTAAATGATTGTGTATTTGTGCCAAAAAACCAACTGAATTTTCGACGTATCCCTCTGATGGCTATTGCCCTAAACTTTAGAAGGAAATTGTTAAAAACTTGGTATAAATTTCTAGTAACAACAGTGATATTGGCACTTACTTTCCAGTCATGAAGATTTGAAAGGAGATATCTCAATGTTCCACGCAATTTTCTGTATGTCTCAGACATTTGCCCGAGAATTTGAGGACCAATCATTACATCACTTGTATAATCAACACTTGAAACCCAAAGCCGTAACACATCTGCTCCATATCCAGGTTCCTCCTGTATAGAAGCCCTAATGTGGGTATGCAATTAAGAAAGAATGTAAAATTGAAAAAGAACAGGTGATCAAATATGTGACAATTACAAACCTTTCGATTTTTCCCACCCTCGATAACAGTCCAGGGATCAATCACATTTCCAACGGATTTACTCATTTTATGACCCCTCTCATCCAAGACAAATCCATGTGTTAAAAAACTCTTGTATGGTGCCCGTCCTACATACACCAGATGCAAAACATTTGATCTTGATGACGTCCAAAACACCTTGATCATGTCCACGGGCTGAATGACACACGTCACGAGCATACCAGAGGCTCCTCCATTGACAAATGGCTTCACTGTATTCCACACGTTACCTGTCTTGGGCTTCTCCCCTGCCATCTCACTGAAGGACTTGAAAACCCGACCGATCTGATATTGCTCTCCTTCCTCTTCCTGAGACCTAATGGTGAGAAAAACCCCACGAGAGGTGTCTGTCTGCACCCTCCTCAGCAAGAAAGAAGAAGAATAGGCAGAGCTCTGACCCGTGGTGTGCTGCAAAGCCCCTCTTCAATCTAAACCATGTCGAAGTATAGGGCTTGGTCATTGCCTGCGTTCGAGCCTCGAAGTTGGCTATATCAATCCCTTGAATGTGGATCTCAATTGGTACAGGACGCACACCAGGTGGAAAATTGAAAACATCATTCAAAGTTACCACAACAGACAGTAGCCCAGTCTCTGAAAAGCTGTATAAAATACAGTGTTTCTAAAAATTGAGTCAATTCTGGGTCATCTCTATAGGGAAAATGAAAAGCTATTTAAATAGGAGCAGCCTTTAATAACCCTGGAAAATAATAGCCCTGTTTATTGAAGAACCCTGTTTTATGAGGAAAGAGCCCTGTTGCAAAAAGAATAGCCTAAATGAGGATCCCTGGTTAATGATATCCCCCGGTAGGTTAGATACCTGCCCTTCTCGCTTCGCGCCATCCTCCCTGCCCATGTGCAGTAGCACCAATCCACTCTCCAAGATCTTTAGCATTTGCAAGTGAAGTGGAAAGCGCGGCAATAATACGGATACGATTTTCAATTTAAAACTAGGCGTCGGATATGCGACGGTTAGTTAAAATCAGAGCTTCCCTCCAAAAAAAAAACCGCTATGCTTTGATAAAAAGTATTGTGCTTGGATGTAAATCATTTAGCATAAGCGTCGGATATGCGACGGTTATGGGAATATCCGTCGCTTAACCGACGGTTAGGAGAATATCCGTCGCTTAAGCGACGCTGGTGGTTACATTTACAAAAAAAAAATTTAACTTTGTGATTTTTGGTAGGTTTAAAAAGAGAAATCCATGCGCCGTCGGAAGTAACCGTCAGATTTTGGATCGAAATGTAGTAGTGCATGGTGGAAGTAGAAGGTATGGTTAACAAAAATCCTGTAACTATTTTGATAGATCCAGGTGCTAGCTTAAGTTATATTTCACCACAGATAGTAGAAAAGTGCCATCTGAATGTTGAAAAGTTTGATAACTCTTGGCTAGTTCAGCTAGCCACAGGGGCAAAAAGGAAGGTAAATTGTTATGTTAAGGAATGTGTTTTAGATATGAATGATTTTAAAACCACTGTTAAATTAAATGTTCTGCCACTTGGCTCGTATGACATACTTATAGGTATGGACTGGTTAGAACAACACAGGGTAGTTTTAAACTGTTTTGATAAAACATTTACATGTGTAAATAATAAAGAACAGACTGTAATAGTTAAAGGTATTCCTAGGAAGACTGTGGTTAGGAAGATCTCTTCCTTGCAGCTCAAAAGAGCAGTCAGGAAAGGATGCAAGGCCTATGCTGTAATCATTACAGATGAGGCAAATAATGTTGAAAAAGATAAAATAAAAATAGAGAATATTCCTGTGTTAAATGAATTTATTGATGTTTTTCTGGTGGAAATTCCAGGATTACCTCCTAGGAGGGAACTGGATTTCACAATAGAGCTGGTACCAGGTGCTGTACCTAGCTCGAAAGCTCCGTACCGTATGTATATTCTGGAACTTAACAAATTAAAATCACAGTTAAAGGAACTAATCGATAAGAAATATATTAGACCTAGTGTTTCCCCTTGGGGAGCACCGGTAATTTTTGTTAAAAAGAAATACAGAACTATGCAACTCTGCATAGATTACCGTCAGCTCAATAAAATGACAATTAAAAACAGATATCCGTTGCCCCGCATAGATGATCTGTTTGATCAGCTGCACGGAGCTACGGTGTTCTCTAAGATAGACCTGAGATCAGGCTATCATTAGGTGAGAATAAAAGAAGAAGACATTTTTAAGACATCTTTTAGAACTAGATATGCACATTACAAATTTGTCGTAATGCCATTCGGGCTTACTAATGCCCCAGCCGTCTTTATGTGTCTAATGAATAACATAATGCATAAATACTTAGACAAGTTTGTTGTCGTATTCATCGATGACATCTTGATCTATTCTAAAAATGAAGAGGAACATAAAGAACATTTGCGGATAATTTTACAAGAACTGCGAGAGCAACAGCTCTTTGCGATGTTCAGTAAGTGTGATTTCTTCAAGGATGAAATCCAGTACTTGGGTCACCTGGTGACTAAGGAAGGGATTTCAGTTGATCCTGAAAAGATCAGGGCAATTGAAGAGTGGCCAGTACCAAAAGACGTAACAGATGTTAGGTCTTTCATGGGAATCACCGGTTATTACCGGAGATTCATAGAAGGCTTTTCAAAAATAGCCAACCCAATCACTTCCTTGCAAAAGAAAGGAAAGAAGTTCGATTGGAACTTAAAATGCGAAGAAAGCTTTAAGAAACTAAAAACTTTATTAACAACTGCGCCAATTCTAAGAATAACGGACCCCAATAAAGATTTTGTGGTTTGCATCGATGCTTGTAATGATAGTCTAGGCGGAGTACTGACTCAGGATGGGCATGTCATTGCCTATGAGTCTAGGAAGCTAAAGATTCATGAAAAGAATTATGCCACTTACGATTTAGAGTTGGTTGCTGTTATTCATGCCTTGAAAATGTGGCAACGCCACTTAATAGGTAGAAAGTTTACTTTAATGACTGATAATAAGGGTTTAAAATACCTTTTAGATCAGCCTAACTTAAACGCAAGGCAAGCCAGATGGCTAGCCTTCCTAAGTGAATACGATTTCGAAATTCAACACATAAAAGGAAAAGAAAATAAAGTAGCTGATGCTTTGAGTAGAAATGCAAAACTAAATTTTACAACAGCAATCAGTACTTATAATTCTGATTTAAGTGAACAACTAACTGAAGGGATAAAATTGGATGAAATTTACAAAAAATTACAAGCTACAGCAAAGGCAGAACCCACAGAAAGTTTAATTAAGGGTTATAGTTTAAATAAAGATGGATTTTTAATGTTTAAGGACAGACTGTATGTGCCAAATGTGTCTAAAATTAAATTACTGATTCTGGATGAAGTGCATAAAACCCCTTATTCAGGGCATCCAGGCTACCAGAAAACTGTCACCATGTTGAGAAAAGATTATTTCTGGCCTAATATGAAATCTGAAGTAGCTGAGTATATAGCTAGATGTTTGGACTGTCAACAAGTAAAGACAGAACATCAACATCCAGCTGGGTTATTGCAACCTTTGCCTATTCCTAGCTGGAAGTGGGAAATAATCAGCTTAGATTTCATTACTGGATTATCCAGAAATCAAAATCAGAATGATTCAATTATGGTGGTAGTAGATAAATTAAGTAAAGCAGCACATTTTATTCCTGTTAAAACCACTTACAAGGCTGCAAATATAGTAGACATTTTCTTAAAACAGATTTTTCGGCTACATGGTGTACCGAAAGTTATTATTTCAGATAGGGATCCTAAATTCACTGGGAATTTCTGGAAATCCTTGTTTAAAGGACTAAACACAACACTGAATTTCAGTACTTATTTCCATCCTCAGACGGACGGACAGACTGAAAGGGTTAATCAAGTGTTGGAAGATCTGTTAAGAATGTATGTTAAGGATCATCTAGGTAAGTGGGAGGATTATTTGCATTTAGCAGAATTTGCATACAATAACAATTATCAATCATCAGCTAAGTTCAGTCCTTTTGAAATTCTGTATGGGCGTAAATGTAACACTCCTATCTCCTGGAATAATCCAGTAGATAGATTAGTCTTGGGGCCCGAACTACTAAAAGAAATGGAACAGATTGTAAAACAAGTGCAGGAGAACTTGAAGGTTGCCCAGGATCGGCAAAAGAGCCAAGCAGATTTGAAAAGGACTCCTAAAGAGTTTCAGTTGGGTGAGCATGTGTTCATAAAGGTAAGACCAAAGAAGAGCTCCCTAAGATTGGGGAGTTGTGCAAAATTAGCGCCACGTTACTGTGGTCCGTTTGAAATTTTATCTAGAGTTGGTCAAGTAGCATATCAGCTAGCGTTACCACCTAATTTAAAAGTACACAATGTTTTTCATATTTCTGTTTTGAAAAAGTATGTTCATGATGCTACTCATGTGATTGATTGGAACGTTGTACAGGTAGAACCAGAAGGGGAAGTTCTGGTGGAACCGGATTGTATCCTCGGGAGGAGGGAGATTACTCTGCGGAACCGCACAATTGGACAACTGAAGGTGCAATGGAAGCACCTTAGTCCTGAAGAAGCTACTTGGGAACTGGAAAGTAAGATGTGGGAAGCATACCCGAATCTATTCCAGGAGATTCCTGAAGAAGAAGAATAAGTAACATCAAGGACGATGTTACATTTTAAAGGGGTGTGTATGTCACATACCCCAATTTTGTAAAATTATGTTATTTGTTTTATTATATTTCTGAGACATTATGTTAAACTTAATCCTAAGTAGGGATTGATGACTCAGCAGAGTCAACAGTTATGGAGTGTAATTCAGAATATTTTATTAATAATAAATAAATTATGGAGACAACAGCATGGGAGAGCTGTTAAAAGAGGTTATTGGTTAAACTGGATGGAACTAGGTGGAAAGGCAAAATACAAGTGGCAGCATCCTCAAACACTTCCTAAGTTGCAGGTGGCAACTTCCCTATATTTGGGGTCATGATTCCCCAAGAAAGTGGAATCTGAGCAGGTGGATCATTAAATGATAGTTAACCCAACTAAGACCTAGGCAATCTTTTAAAAGTACTCAATGAAAAGAGCTAAGGATGCTCAGATTTTATTCCAGAAAGAATTCATTCAGGTGAATGTTATTCAGGAATTTCATTGAGGAAAGAGGGAAAAACAGTAAGGAAGTGTTTTTGAGTGGATTGTTGCAGTAACTTGATTCTTATTACAGCTATTTGGGCTGAGAGAACTGACTGATAGTTCTGAGTTATTACTGAGTTGATGACTGGTATATGATTTGCTGCACCTAGTTCCAGCTAGGGAGACCAGAGCAAGCTCGGGGGTCCTGAGAAGTCGCTGTCTGAGCGCTCTCCAGGAGTTGGAAGGGAGGAACAACCTCCCATTGCTGTTGTTGTCCACAGCTGAAACAGGTTCTATAATTTATTTCTTTATGATTACTGCGTATGTATGGATGCATGTTATGTTTACTTATATGTCAGAAATTAGTAGTTTCAGTAAAGTTAGTATCTCAGAATATCAGTAGTTAAACCTGTTAGTAGTAACTGTGTTTTTCCACATCTGGTATCACCAGACCGTACTCTAGCACAGTATCTCAGTGTTGAGAAGTAGTAATCTTTTGAACTGAGTTCCTATTTTACTTGCAGTTACTACAAGTGTTTTTACAAATTCATGAACTATGTTTCTTACAGTCTTAAAACTAGTTTCAGTATTGTATCTTTGTTTATGAAAATACTATCTGTAAAATGAAAAGATAGACTAGTATTTCTGTAGTTTAAGTTATTATTGTTATTTTCTAGTTTAAAGAGGATTTAACCTTTTAGAAGTTTAATAAAACAAATCTAACAGTAGGATATAATTATGCATCCGTAATTTATCTGTTTAATATTTCAGATAATTTCCTATTTGTATCAGTCTACAAAATAGTTAAGAATGCAATATTTAAGCACTGTATATTCTTTTATTTAACTAAGTTTAAGGGTATTTCATAACTGATTTTCTATTTAATTATGGTAAACGAATGCTATCACTTATACAGTTATTTATATAGATGGGTATATAAAAACATACTAATAATATTAAATAAGTAATATATAGAAATATTTAAGTAATATAACTCAATAAGGAACCCAAGCCAAACATTGGGTAATAATATTAAAATAACAATGATAGTAACATTAAGAAGGAGTAATATTATTATTATGTTACTAATAATGTACTAACATTATATACTTTATACAATAAAAGTAGTATATTATTTCAAACTTAGTTTAACTATACTTAGAATATAAACAAATAAAGTATATTTATAAATCAGGCATATAATGTGCAATGCAAAGTAAATAAACAATATTAACAAGACCATAGTAATGATTAGTAAGAATTTAACAGATCCTTTTTATTAAAAAGGATTATTTTGTTTTTATAACATTTAAATAAATAGAAGTCAGGTTATAAACCTGTAAGGAAAATTTAATAACAAATTTATTAAATAAAAAGCTGGAATGTACTTTATGTACAGAATCCTGTCATACTAAAATGGATCACAGTATTGTATTATAATCCTTGATAAAACAAGAAATAGTAATAACAGACACAATGTTGATATACGGGTATAACCCTACTTACATTATAAATCAAGAAGTAATATATATGTATACAGTAAAAACCAAGAACATAACCCTCGCAATTAAATTACAAAGAGAAGGGTTACCAACAGATAAAATATTCCAGATTTACTTAACACAGTTAAAATTTAAATAATAGATTAAGCAATTGATTAATCTCCATTATAATTAGTGATTGAATCCCATAAACCCAATTCTGCAAATATAATAAATATTAAGAGAAAAGACAACGTTTCATTCACGGCCGCACTATAAACCCACAGAGTATGTGGTTATAAACATAATTCATTTATTTCTATATGGGTTGGAATTTAAACAAACGCATGTACAGGCAAGCCAAGATACAAAAGGAATCTATATTTAAAACTGTATTCAAAACTCGGGTAAAAACCCTAATCGATTCTTAAAATTACCACAAAGTAAACAGAGTATAGAGGGCACAACCTCTTATACCGGCAAGCTCGCAGCCATTGCCATTTTATGTTGAACACAATACTTCTTTTATAGAACCCTTAATGTAGCAGAAAAGACATGTAATTACAACATCGACCGGAGGTCGAATCACCCTTGTACAGCAAAGGGTTGAATTTTTATAATAAACCTAGCTAACATACATTTAAAGATTAAAAACAGAGCTGGAGTAACCATCTGCATCACATCACTCAAACCCTTGTCTATCAGTCCTAAGTAAACCAACAAGGGGAACGCCGTGACGGGACCGGGCTTACCGGAGAGAAGTTATGCGTTGAACCCTGATGTATTCCGCTCTACAGTAAGGAGATTAAAACCTGCAAGAGATGGAATAGTTCTTAGTTAAAACCCTATCAACATAAATACACTATGTTCACAAATAAACTAAAGAATGAGCTGTACTCACCGGTGAGGCTGAAATGTGCAGCTAACGATTAACAATCTTTTAACCAGAGCCAAGAAAATGCAACCCTTCCTTTATCTCTGTGAAGGAGCACGCTGGTAGAAAGTCAAGAGATATCTTTCCCAATGGAAAGACTGTCTTTTTCAAGCTGAAGTTTTTTACATACTCTGCAACAGAGCTGACTGTGGAACCCAAGTGTAAAACCCTAGGCTTTCAAGACCGATTGGCTGCCGTTAGTTGAGATACAAACTGCCACACAGAGCCGAGAAGAAGCATGGAGAACAGAAGCAGCATTGGAGCTGCTCTCATGCGAGTTTTTGACCAAGTCGAACCAGGAGGGTTTTGCAGAGCCTTCAAGCCCGAAGGTGAGGGAGAGACTGATAGAAGTTAGGGTCGATTCAACCTTATAAGCCTCCAGTGCATGGCAAGGAAACGACCACGACAGCACTTTAATAATTGTTTGTGAGTGGGTCAAATTGTATTGTTTACACAATCATTTTGTTTCCCAAACAAATCATCAATGAAGATTTCATATAGTCGATAACCTATGATCACACCTGCACACAATTGCATTGTTAGAATATAGCATTTGAAACTATGTTTTATAAACATTATACTATGCTAGGAATAATTGCATTGCAAAGCTAACATTAGTATCGTATACATGTTATAAGCCTTGTTTTTCCGACCTCATTCAAGGTTAAAAACCTTGCTTTATAAACTTTGCTTTATAAATTTTGTTTTATAAACCTTGCACTATAAGTTAAGGATAAGGGTACAACTTGGAGTTGTGATGGTTCATAGAACTTACAACCCTATGACCTTATGACTATTACCCTAGTCTCTAATCAAGGCAATAAATTATAACATTTCTTTATTAATGTGAGGTACAGTTGTAAGAATGCTGCAACCATAATGTTTAGTACTTTTATAGCCTCGCATAATTGGTAAAAGACTAGACATTCTATGACTTAAACTTGTAGAACTCTGCCTTGTAATCCACTGCTTGGATTTTAGATTACACCAACTCTTTAGGACTTTTCAATGTTAATTTTTGAACAATCTTTAATAGTGTTAGATTCCTTGTACTAACAAGTAGACTTTGTTATCTTTCTCATTCAAAGATTTTTTAAGGATGAGTAAGTGGATGTTGCTTAGCAGTTTATGAATTGTGTTATCATTTTGTTTGATGATAGTTAAACCGAGAAGTTCATAATAAGATTGATTATGATAATCTAGAGTCAGTTCTAGAAAGTGCTCATAGAATATATTCAGTCATTGATCGTGGAAATAGAGATAGTTTTTCCATTAGTTCAAACTCTCAAACATGACTAAGAGAAGACATATTTCTTGCAGAAAGTGTTGTAATTGCTGTAAGAAGGAAAATTATATATATTGTTATTACCTAACTTCAGATCCTTATAATTGTTTTGTGAATCAAAACATATCTTAAATTTTAAAACGTGGTATGATGTGGCAACATCAAATAAGTACAATAGGATCGAACATAATAACCCAGTTTTACTTACTGTGCAAGATCTTAAAAAGTATAATTGCATTACAGTAAATTCAATAATAAATTAGTACTCCTTAGGGATACTTAATGCTGCTAATATAAAGGAACATAGTTATTTTTTTTCTCTGGTAATTCTAACCATCTATCAGTGAAATCTTAAGAAAGAAGTATAGGAAAAGCTGTACCTGAATAAGCTTGATAAAAACCGGTTAGCTTACAATTTTACTTTTATTGAATGAATTGGTACAACAATTTATTATCTAATACTTTAAAAGATCTATTGTAGCAACCTGAACCTTACCTGTATATCTATAAGAGACAGAGAAATTGCTGCATTAGCTTAGTAGCTAAGTAAGCCCAATCTATCACAGAAACCCCCCTTGCTGTTGCAAACAGAAAACAATCAGTAACTGACAAGAACTCATCATATGATTGAAGCACGAGTAAAGATCATTCAGTTACAATGCTAGTAGCATTAACTAATCAATAATTAATGACTGCATTAGTGTGATTTTATACTATTTATAAAAGTTTTAAATTTTTTTGAAATTTTGGGGTTTTGACTCCTGCGGTCGGAGAAGAACCAAAAGTAGAAGTGGTAACAAAGACGGAATATATATATGAGGATACAAAGTGCATTTCAGGCATTGAACCCGAATATCAGTGGGGGGATATCTATAGGCTGATCACCAGAAGAGAGGTGCCTGATATAGGGCTGGAAGAAGAATCCATCTATGCCAACATCGAAAGATCTGAACTCATGAAGGTCGCCACTAGGCCAGAGCTCTTCCCATGATCTAAAGTTATAGGATGGATTCTGCCTCGGGCATATATCACCACAATGATTCTGAAGGATGTCAACGAACAGGGTTATGCTGCATATAGCCCTGGATATGTAGCCCTAGCTTACCACCTGCCAGAAGCTAAAGTCTTTGTGTCTGACGACTGGTTAAATAACGTAAAAATGGATCTTATAGAAACCATGAAAAGAATGATGTTGACCGGAAAGCATTTTAGAAATAGAGTAACAGGTGAATATGATATAGCCAGTCTATGAGTTCCATACAGAATCATAGCTTTAATGCTCAACAAAATCTTTGGGAGAGCTCATGGCAGGCTCTTTAAGCTAGAATGGGTCCCAATCATCTTTCAAGTTGCCACCCAAGGGACAATTTTTAATTGGGCCAACCGGGTCTCAAATAGTCTCTCTGCTTGTTTGGATGCAGCCCTGGGAGGAGAGGACTGAAAAAGGTCGGAGTTTTACATGAGCTCAATACTTATAGATTGCATATTGTGCCACCAGCCCTTCCCTGGTCTCAGATGCATCTGGGACAGGGAAAGAACACCTATCTATGCTTCTTACAGACCATTGTGGGCACATGTATACCATAGCCATTACAGAGAAATCTGTGAACATTTCCTGATGCCACTATACACACTCATCTTTTTGAAGGAATGTGACTGTATGTCAGAGGGGGCCATGCAAGTAATAGAAGAATACGCAGACTATTACTTGACAGAAAATGGCATGTACTTCAGAATGTTTGGTGGCTCGAGAGCCCCTTCCCTACTGCCTAAATATGCAACTGATTATGTTGTCCATAAGGAGGCGGTCAGGCAAGTTTTCATAGATTGAATAGGCAGTTTCTTGTTTGAACACAAGAAGACTGCTTACCCCCCTTTGCCATTCAGACTAGGAAGCTGCAGATTCGCTAAGGTGAAACAGGCTGAGGAATTTGTAGAAGAATTAGAGAAATTCCATTTTGGCAGAATGCCATATCATAGGAGTGACTCCCAAGGGAAGGTGGTGGAGCATTGTAAAGAACACAAGGTTCACTTTGAGTATACTCACCATTTTGATAAGGAAGAATCTTTCTTCTGAAGTGCCCCTAACATGACAGCTCTAAGAAGAAGGTTCAAGCCAAAGATCACCACTAAAGGTGGAAAAGGGGCTGAGCAAGCCAAAGCTGAAGAAGAGGCCAAGAGGAGACAGGAGGAGGCCTAGAAGCTAGCACAGGAAGCTGCAGGATGGATTCATAGCGAAGAAGAAGAAAAAAGAAAAGCTGCCCAAGAAGCTGCTGAGAGAGCTCGAGAAGCGGCTGAGAAAGCCTAGGAAGCAGCTAGAGAAGCAGAGGAAGTAGCCCAAAGAGAAGCAGAAGAAGCAAAGAGAAAGCTCAATGAGGAGTTGCAAAAGGAAGAAGCAGCAAGGCTTAAGCTGACACAAATAGAAACTGAACAGTTAGCTGCTGATAGAGCTACTGGGCAGACCCAGGACATAGCGAACCTAGAGATCCAAGACCTACAAGTACCTGCCGCCAGCACACCTGTGGTCCCTACGCTCAAGCTAGTGCCTTTTGTGCAGAAAAAGGGAGAAGAAATCCCTGACTTCAACACTGTTTACTATGATCGGGAAATGAAGAGAATAATAAAGAGAACAGAGAGAAAGGTTGAAGCAAAAGATCTATCAGGAAAGATGATATCAGATACGGCTGTTATGTTAGGAACAGACCAAGATCCAAGGTTCACTCTGAGAGCCGGGGCTGCATTCATTAATGCCTCAGAAGATAACATGAACAAGGTGCTGACTGACCTGGAGTCATCTAAGAAATCCTCCGCTTAGTTGAAGGATACCCTGAGGAAAGAGAGAGAGGAAGGAAACCGGTTGAAGCGAAAGTTTGAACACTTGCAGAGGGAGATGAAGACTGCTGAAGCTAAACTGTAGGCCCTCCAGGGAGAGAGACAGGTTATAGAAACTACCCAAGAATGCTTGGAGAAAGTACAGAAGGAATATCAAGAGCTGAAAGGGGAGAAGGAGCAGTTGCTGCAAAAGGTTGAAGAGCTGGAGGAGCAACAAAGGATTCTTCTGCAGGCCAATAATCTGCACACTCAGGAGCAGAAAAAGAAGCATCAAGAGGAGATTGCCTCTCTGACAGCCGCGCTGGAAGAAGCAAAGGAATAGCAGGTCAACCTCCAGCCATTTAAAGAGCATGTCTTGGCCCAGAAAGCTAAGATGTTGCAACTACAAACTGCTCTAGAAGAGGAAAGGTGTAAAGTCCTTCAGATCGATAGCCGGTTAGAGGAGATCATGGAAACCTATTCTTACTTCGTTGATCGATCCCAGGATGTTCTTGAGGTCTTGAATGCCAGAATGGCAAGGCTGGAAAGTAATGCAGAGACTCCAGCAGAGCTACCAGCCAAAGACCATCAAGCCCTCAAAAGAGATCATGACCTAGTAGAGTTCACTGTCAGCACCACTGAAGACTTCAAGAAGGCCGTCAAAAGGACACAGGGAGCATGCGCATAGTACTTTTGAAGGCTCCTTAATGCATACAACCAGTGTCAGACAGAGGCTAAACATAGGCTTGATGAGTTCCCGAACCATAAAACCTTTATAGAAATATTGTAGAGTAGATATCAAGATGTAGAGGCCAGAACGCAACAGATGAATGACATTGATGACCTAGTGTTGAAAAATGAAGTAGGCCACTCAGCCGTTAGCGTGCATTTTTTGGAATATCAACTTCGGTTGAGCCCAGCAAGGATAGAAGCCATAAGGAACGAAGCTGAAAATTTTGAAATCAACATTCAGTTCCTTGAGCCATGCGCATTTGAAGGCATTGCTGCTGAAGCTGCAGTGCAGAAAAAGTTTTTAGATACCCAGGCGGGACCCTCCTCATAAAGGACTGGTCAATTTTGTAATAATTTTGTAAAAATATTTAAGAAAAGCAAAGCGTGGGGAAATGAAGAGTTGGGAAGCCCAAAGGTCACTTTGGGCAACCCAACCATTTCGCCTTTTTTGTATAAATATAGAAAGCCTAGGAGAAAAGAAGGACTTTTTCCCCAGTAAGACTGGTGAAGACATATTGTAAGAAGAACTATTTCCTTTTGCAATAAAAAATTACAGTTTGCCTGTTGGAGAAAGATCGGTGGGGTTTCAAATTTTTTGCCATGGATAGTCGAAAGATGAACTATTTTGTTTTTCAGCATTGTGTCCATGAATCGTGATATCGTTCTAACCCTATGACCTATGTCTTTGTTTAAATGATTTCTGATTTATTTTATGAAATGACCACCATGAGTAATGTATGCTGTTCATAAAATAATTAGCTATCTGGTTGTTGAAATATCTTTCATTTTTCATGCTTGTAAAAGTAAATGTCAGCTATCTGTAATTGCTTTTATCATGTGTGCACATCCACATTACTCATATATTAATTACAAGTTGGCTCCCCGGGGATAGATAGGTAGATAGATAGGTAGTTAGCTCATCTCTTTGTTGCATGTGTGATTCAGATGCTGGTGAGCCTAAGACGAGGGGTAAGAACCTGCGCATCACATTGTGAATGCTCCTTGCATCCTTCACCACCCTGCATGATTAGTTAGATACTTGCACATCATTCTTAAGTTAAAACACAAATTCCGGTGGACCGGGCCGCAACCGTTAAAACCTTTGTTTGTTGTTTGACCTACGGTAGCCGAACCGCAAAACCAGACAGATTCCCTATACCAAACAATCAACGGTCTAGTTGGGAATGTGGACTGAGGAGAATCCCTTTCTGTTGTTTCCTGCGATTTTCCACGCCTCAACAAGATCATAAAGTAAAAATCAACTTGATGATAGGTCTTCGCCCAGTCAGCTCCATGCCTTCGCCCAATCAGCTCCTCGGTGTATAACGCCTGTCTCTAGGAATGAAGAATATACTTTGTCTTTCCAAACCGCTCCACGGCTTTCCACTGCTCTGCGCTTGGGGTATCACACTCCATCATTTCCCAAATTGATACTTCGAGCTCCATGTAAGCTTCGTATGACACCTTGGGCAATCCCTTTCTGATAATCAGGAATTTTTGTGGAATCTCAAAATCCTCTGTTAACATATCCACAATAGTTTTCCCTGTTAGGCTTTTCTCCAAATCGTTAAATTTGGAGTGTTTTCCCCTAAAAAAGAAGAATATTGACTCAGTGTTTTCCCCACCTAACAACATTAGGAAGCTACTTAGGTCTGTAAAAGACCCTGTTGACCCAAGTCTTAAAAAGGGGGTTTACCTCATTCCTTGTGAATGTGGGAAAGCCTATATTGGTGAAACAGGTCGGTCCATCCGAACTAAGGTTAAGGAACACTGTGCAGATATCCGTCTCAATAGAACCCACAAGTCAGCCTTAGCGGAACACTCGCATAACACTAAACACCCTATTAAAATCGAGGATATGCAGGTATTAGCACAAGTTGACAACTGGTCAAAGAGGAGAATTAGAGAAGTTATAGAGATAGTAAAAAAACCTGAATGCTTGAACAGAGATAACGGCCTGTCTATTAGCTGATCTTGGTTGCCCAACCTAATCAAACTAAATAAAAATTAAAACCTAATTATAAAAAACTTAAAAATTTAAATTAAAAAACTTAAAAAACTTAATTTAAAAATAGGTTTAAATTATATAAAATTTACATCAAAATGTTTTCTAAAAACTTTTCCTAATTTTACTTTAAAATTCTTTCCCTAAAAACCCTAATTTTACCCCCAAAAACTTTTTTCATCATAAATTTTTTTGCCCTAATTAAATTAAAATTTCCTAATTAAATTAAATAACCTAATAATTGTTATCCTAAAATATTAAAAAAAATATAAAAAAAAACAAAAAACAAAAAAAACACAAAAAAAAACAACAAATAAAAAACACCAAAAAAAAATAAAAAAATAAAAAATTGCCAAACACCTAAAAAAGAAGAATATTGACTCAGTGTTTTCCCCACCTAACAACATTACGAAGCTACTTAGGTCTGTAAAAGACCCTGTTGACCCAAGTCTTAAAAAGGGGGTTTACCTCATTCCTTGTGAATGTGGGAAAGCCTATATTGGTGAAACAGGTCGGTCCATCTGAACTAGGGTTAAGGAACACTGTGCAGATATCCGTCTCAATAGAACCCACAAGTTAGCCTTAGCGGAACACTCGCATAACACTAAACACCCTATTAAAATCGAGGATATGCAGGTATTAGCACAAGTTGACAACTGGTCAAAGAGGAGAATTAGAGAAGCTATAGAGATAGTAAAAAACCCCGAATGCTTGAACAGAGATGACGGCCTGTCTATTAGCCGATCTTGGTTGCCCAACCCAATCAAACTAAATAAAAATTAAAACCTAATTATAAAAAACTTAAAAATTTAAATTAAAAAACTTAAAAAACTTAATTTAAAAATAGGTTTAAATTATATAAAATTTACATCAAAATGTTTTCTAAAAACTTTTCCTAATTTTACTTTAAAATTCTTTCCCTAAAAACCCTAATTTTACCCCCAAAACTTTTTTCATCATAAATTTTTTTGCCCTAATTAAATTAAAATTTCCTAATTAAATTAAATAACCTAATAATTGTTATCCTAAAATATTTCCCTCATTACATTAAATATTTTAAAATTTTAATCAAAATTAAATTATAAAAGAATTTTAAAGGTTTTTAAAGAATTAAAATATTTTATTAAAAATAAAACATAAATTGATTAAAATAATAAAATGATTTCAATTTAAATAAAAAATTAAAAAAGAACTTAACAAATAAATTAAAAAATAAATAAATAAAATAAAATATTTTAATACAAAAATCTTTAATGAGTTTATTAACCCAAAAGTTTAAAACAAAAAACAATAAATTATATTAATCATAAAATTATTAACCCTAATTTTACCTTGGACAAAGACAAACCTTGTCGACCATCTTAAGCGAAAGTGACGATTCCTATATTAATACACCAATGAAAGAGGTACAATCTCCAGGCATCGCCTTGTCCTGAAGATGAACCACGCTTGGTTCGAAACGTCGACATCAAATTTTCTCACCGCATATTCTCCATTAGATGCCATGAAATTTGGAGTGGTCCATGCGGCTCTGAACAAGTAAGCTATGATAGTGTTCCTGTGAAAAAATTCATCCCTCCTCATCCCAAAAGGAAGGCAATCCGTCTTCGAATAGCTCCTTAAAAACCTGTTTAAAATTATTAACCTGCAAAAGCAATTCTTTTGATCTGTCTTGGACCATCTTCATTAAGTGATGCTTGTGGATGAACTTCTTTGCCCACAACACTATTGATATCCTGTCTTTTATCCTCATATCGTGTAATTTCTGATAGGTCAATGAATTTAGAAAATTCAGTGTGTTCTGGGCCGTAGTAAGAGGTCTTCTCTCCATATGTTCATTTACCAGCTTTAATCTTTGGTGGGCTAAATTTATCAATATATTCAGATCATCAATAAAATTTAGATAGTGCCGGAATTTGGTAATCTCTATAGACAAGGTGTCCCAAATGATATGCTTTGCCCCCTGGAGAGGGCCTTTCCCAATGTTCTTCTCCTTTAGCTCATTGAGTTTTTTCTGCAACTGATTCCTGTCCTGCAATATTTGTTTTTTATTTTCGCTTACCTTGGCCAATTCAGATTTTATCTTTTCATTCTCTACTTTCAATTCTTTAATTGCTTCATCTTTTAAGCTTACCTGGGACATAGGCACCGACAAATCATCTGCAGAAAAATCATCCAATGGCTTTTCGATATTCACAATGGAGAAATCTTCACCGGTGGGGGTCTGACTCATTAACTCCTCCATAATTTCTTTCTCATCATTTTGATCCTTTTTCATCAAGGAAATTTGGGATAACAGTTCATTCCGTTCAGCCTCCCACCTGTCTTTTTCTTCCTGTAACTCAACAACTCTCTCTTTATATTCCATCATCTCTTGATGGATCTTGTCTTTTTCTTCTTGGAGAGCCAATAACTCAGAGGACTGAACATGCTCAGCACCTGGAATCTTCAGCTTTTTCTTTAAAACCTGGAGTGCATTGTCCTTTTCTTCTAGCATCCTCCTGACTGCCTGGGTGTTATCTGAACTAACAATATCTGTCTGTAGTTTCTTGATCTGAACGACATTTGCCTTATTCTCAACTCTTTCATGTTTCAATTGAATTTCTAATTTATCTATCAAAACTTGCAATTTATTAATCTTTACCATGGCTTGTAATAAGTCTAAGTAAATGATATCACTAGTTTGTTTGTGAAGTGGTATCTTATCTGGAGTACTGATTTTGTCCAGCCGGATCTCCATTTCTGACATCTTCTTGTCATTTACCATAGCCATCTTAAATGTATTTCTTTCAGCATCTCTGGAAGAAACTAGAGAGGTTTTTGAACTGTATAAACTTTTAGCTCGCGGGAGCAAATTTCTTGTCTCCTCCAGAGACTGTTTTCTCTTCTCCATATAGCTGGCTTTGAGTTCTTCCTTTGACTTAAAGATCGGGCTTGATTCTGAACCATCTACACCACCTTCTACATTCTTAAAAGAAAACTGATTTACTTGCACAGCTTTCATTAGAACCAGAGCAACCTTTTTGAAACTATCAGCAATCTCTTCATTTAAAATTTCACCACCTTCAAACAATTTTGCCTTTTTGTGGGATCCGTCTTCATCCAATTCCATACTCTCAACCTCAGACATCGACCTTACAAAGTATCCGGGACGCAGACTGATTCATGATAATTCTCTGGGAGGGAGAGTAGTTAACAGCACACCACTCTGCAAATTTTGGGAAATGGAGAGTTTGCTTGAGAGCAAAGTAATATAGAAAATATTTACAAACATTCAATACATTGTTCCCTTACAAATTATAATGCCATAGCCTTTCCTGACTAACAGACACGCTTCCTGTAGATAGGAAGGGGTCACATACGCCCCTGTCTCTGTCCACTAAATATTCTTCCCTGTCGTCTATAACCCTACCGGACTCTTGTAATTCCTTCCCCTGGTCCATAACTTAATTATCACTGGCAATTTAGACGGACGAACCACAGGGTTTAAACCTTACCTATTCAACAGTAGCAATGTGTGCTCGAAGCGTGCCCGAAACTGACAGATGGAAGTTGATGAATCCGCCAGTCCTTTTCACCCGTCCTGAGCAGATAAAATAACCACGAGAGAAGTCAACCTTGCTTTTATAGGACCCCACTCCGGAACGTGCTTTGGGCGGTTTTCCATAAACCACTTTTGTCTCCGGAGTCTACCTCATTCAGCCACGTGGACCAGCAGTTTATATTCCGCGACCACCCTCCTATTTATCTGCCGCGCATTTCCATACTCCGGATCCCTTTGAGACCGTTGATCAAACTCATCTTTAATTTCCAACCGTTGGATCAAACGCCACGTACCTCATTTCACTGGGTGTCCCAGTCGTAAACATCGTGCAACTTTTTTCCCCGAAGTCATCCTCATCCGTCGATATGATTGACCTTATCTCCTCGTCGTTAGATCGAGAAGCAAATACTTGATTTCGCTGAGCTTCCTGGTATTATCCTTCGTGCAACTTGATGCTCCGGAATCGTCCACAGCTGTCGATGTGATCAACCCTTGTTTGTCAGCCGTTAGATCAAGTGACACCTACCTAATTCCGCTGGGCTCCGTTATTTTAACCATCACGTAAGTTCATGTTTCGGAATCATCTACGACCATTGATCCGCTTCACTTTTAATTCTCAACCGTCAGATCAATCGCCACATAACTAATTCCGCCAGACGCTTTGGATTTATCTACCATGCAGGTTTTGGCTCCAGAGTTACCCACGATCATTGATGTGATACGTCTTCATCTCGCCACCATTGGATCGAGTGGTATGTACTCGATTCCACCGGGCTCTATTGCTTTAACCAACACGCGACTTCACAAGGCGGATTAAATATAGACCGTGGATCTGCTCGAGCCAGATTGACAGTCGTTGATCTGTGTACCTTATTAAACGCTCGGACATACTTTATCTTCCTCGCACCTCTTAGAAAGCAGACATCGTATAGGCCGTTGATCTTCAACTCTTCACTTCACACCATCAGATCTTTTGACAACTTCATCATTTTTGCCTATCATCACATTCTTACAATATATCTTTTAACCAAAGCTCGACAAGCAACTTATTTTTTCTCCTTTATCATGGTCTTTTCATCCTCCTGCTAAATAACTATGTTAACAACTGGCTCCATCTGGGGATGATATCCTCCCTGTGAGGTATCAAAGAATTCGTATACCAGGTGCCTTCTTTTGATTTTTCATAATAACTTGTATAAAACTCATCTTTTGCTTTTCATAGATATATCATTTTTTTTATATATTTTTTTAGAAAAGGAATGGTAAGCTTCATGAATCTTAGGGCTTTCACTGCGAGCTTCAAATACACTCGGCTTACCACTCATATTGACTTGTAAAGAAAAATAAGTATTTACAAGCTATGATACAAATTTTACCTTCCTCCTTAGGACAGGTAATGCTTTAGATACCTTCCATTTACAAGGTTACTCTCCAGAAGAACCCCATTTATATATTCTAGCAGAAATGCATTTTTCCCTCTGTATCCAGCAACCACATAAGGTCCTACCCACATAGGATCAAATTTTCCATGCTTGTCTTCATTAGGAGCATCCCACTTCAAAACCAGGTCATCAATTTGAAACTGCTCTTCCTTGATTCTTCTGTCAAAAGTACTTTTCATTTTCTCTTGATGTGACTGCACTTTATCATAAGCCTTATTTCTTTTGTTCTTCCAGTTCGATGATCTGATTTATCCTTCGCTGTATGTGATTTGGTTCTTCTTGCTGATCTTGGAAATATCTCATAACTGGAACCCCTAATGACGTTGGAAAAACCACTTCAGCTCCATACACCAGTTGGAATGGAGACATGCCGATTACCCTTTTAGTGCTAATCCTATCGGACCATAGAGCATATTTCAGTTTGGTGTGCCAAGACCTCTTATTATCCTCCAACAGCTTCTTGATGATCCTTACCAGGCTTTTATTTGAAGATTCAGCTAACCCATTTCCTTGAGGATAATAGGCAGTTGAGTGATTAAGGCTTATATGGTACTTATGACAAAAATTAATCATTTTCTTGGATTTGAAAGCAGCTACGTTGTCTGTTACTATCCTTTTTGGGCACCCGAATCGAGCCAATATGTTCTCTTCAAGAAAATCCATGATCACATTTTCAGTGGCTCTCCTGGTAGGAATTGCTTCTATCCATTTAGTAAAATAGTCTGTGGCTGTCAAAATCCACTTGCGCTGACCTGATGAATTGGGGTTTATCTCACCAATAAAATCCAAACCCCACTGTTGAAAAGGAGCCTCAACTGTTATTGGATTCAAAGGGAGAGGTAGTACTTTCCTCTTACCGTCAAAAATTTGACATTGATGACATTTGTTGATTTCTTTATATACATCTGAAAATAATGTAGGCCAATAATAACCAGCTCTTAGGATTTTGTTTGCAGTCACTTTCCAAGAATGATGTCCTCCACAATCTCCTTGATGAAATTCTTTAGTAATTTGCTGAGCTTCATCTTCTAAAAGACAATTCAGCAACACTCCTCTAGGGTCTTTCCAATAAAGATATCGATTTATGATACAAAATTTAGCAGATTTCAACTTTACAGATCTCCCTCTTGATTTACTCAACCCCTCTGGTGCTTGCAAATTTCGGAGAACAAAAACAATATCAAAATACCAAGGAGATGCTACAAAATCAACCATTATTTCTATCTCTGTATCCAACTGATTAGCCTGGTGAGACAAAAAATTTATTTGCAAAGATTCACAATTTGAATTTGTCATCATTTTTGCCAACCCTTGTCCTTTAACCAGCTTCGTGGGCTTTATTTCTATGTCATACTCCCGTAATGTTGCTATCCATCTCGCCCTCCTGCCTTCTGGATCTGGTTGAGTCAAAATTGCTTTTACTGCAGCAGTTGGAACATGTGCAATTATATGTGAATGCAAAACATATACCCTGAAATCCTTTAATGCTTTAACTAAAGCATAGGCTTGCTCTTCCATAATGTCATATTTCAATTCTCCATCCCGTAACATTTTACTGAAGAAAGCTATAGGCTGTTCCAAATTTTCATCATTTTTCTGCAATAATACTGTTGCTATAGTATGTTCTGAAGCATATGAGAATACTGAGAAGTCCTTTGAAAAATCTAGACTTACCAGTACAGGAGCCTCTGAAATTGCTTTCTTGATTTCCCAAAAAGACTCCCTAGCTTCTGTATTCCATTTTATTTCATGACCCTTTTTCAACATGTTTGTGATATTCATCAAAATCTCAGCAAAGCTAGGTACAAATCTCCTCAAGAAATTTACTTGTCCCAGAAATGATTGTATCTCCTTTTTGCTTCTGGGCTCTCCTACCTTCAGAATTGCACTTACTCTTTCAGGATCAATCTTTATGCCGTCTTTAGATATTATATGTCCCAGCAGCTTTCCTTCTTCTAATGCAAAATTAGATTTCTTCGGATTGAGAGATATACCATATTTCCTACACTTCATGAAAACCTTCTCTAGATGACGCAGATGTTCTCTATTAGACTTTGAGTAGACGGTGATATCGTCCATATAGATCACCACAAAATTTCCAATTTCTCCTGCAAAGGCAATGTCCATAGCTCGCTGAAAAGTAGCTCCTGCATTCATCAGGCCGAAAGGCATTTTTGCATACATGAAAGTACCCCAAGGTGTAGTGAAAGTTGTTTTTTCTTGATCTTCAAGTAACATCTTCATTTGATTATAACCAGAAAAACCATCTAACATTGAAATTCTTTCAGCTCCCACCACTTGCTGTAGAATGTGATCCATTTTTGGTAAAGGATAGTTATCTTTCATGGAAACCTTATTCAAATTGTGGAAATCTATGCACAATCTTATCTCTCCATTCTTTTTTCGGACAGGTACCAAATTTGCAACCCATTTAGAAAACCTGAGTGTTACAATGATCTTGGCATCAAACAACTTCTTTATTTCCTTCTCAATGATGGGGAGCAATTTAGGGTTTATCCTCCTGAGTTTCTGTTTGAAAGGTTTCTCCCCGGGCTTTATAGGAATAGTGTGTTGTATGATAGACGTATCATATTCTTTAAGGTCTTCATAACTCCAAGCAAACACATCTATATACTTTTTCATTAACTCCACATACTCTTCTTTCTCCTTTTCAGGCAGTTTCTTGGATAACTTTATGATTTTAGGATTTTCTTCAGTACCAATATTTTTGTCTTCAACAGCATCTCCAACAGGTTTTACTTTGGGATTCTTGGCAACATCATTCTGATCAAAAAGATTTTCTAAAGAGATCAGACCTCTTGGTATGAAATTATTTTTCAGCTGGATAATATCCTTACCTCCCAAGGTGTTTCTTAGTTTCTTAGCATCTTCTTCTTTAGTTTCAATTTCTTCATCACTTTCAAGGGTCTCATCATTATAATTTTCAGTGTCAAAATGAGTATTCACAAATTCTCCTGAGAGTTCTAGGAACCTTCTGATCTGCATGTCATCTTCGAACACCTACCAATATTTGGAATTATCAGGAATAGATGGTCTATTCACCATTTCAATTTGGTACTCCTTTTTACCAGCCATAGGAGTGTCAAATTTTACAGCAGCCACGGCCAAAGAATCAGCTACCAAATTTTCAAGTCTGGGGACTACCTGAACTGTATGCTCTGTAAAGAAGTTTCCCAACATGTCCCATACTTCATTTCTATAAGCCCTCATGCGAGGATGTTTGGTTTGATAGCTTTCATTTACTTGATTTATTACCAACTTTGAATCTCCTAAGACCCTTATTTTTTGAGCTCCCAAGTCCTTCAAAGCATGCAGACCCAGTAATAAAGCTTCATATTCAGCCACATTATTTGTACATTCAAACATCAACTTATATGACAAAGCTTTGAAATCCCGAATAGGAGAAATTATATACACACCAGCTCCAGCACAGGTTTTTGCAACAGATCCATCAAAATACATAATCCACTGGCCTTCCCTTTTTTGTTTCGCTTCCCAAGCATCTTGTTCTATCATTTCTTTTTCCTTATTTTCCTCAGACTTCTTCTGCTCCTCAGACTTCTTTTGCAATGCTCCTTCCAAATCATGTGGGAAAGCATCATTAAAGAAAATAGAAGACCCCAAATCAATATCAACAACATATATGTGATGAATTTCAGTTTTATCTTGACTGCTCACTACATAAGGAGTTCTTTTTTCACTATATAATCTTCTGCTCCCATCTCGGACAGGAATTGTAGCGTAAGACATATCCATCTGTAAACTACCTTTCAGCTTAGAAGTCCAAGATATTGACAACAATACCCCAAACTTGGGTGGAATATTTGCAACTACCACATCCATGACTATAGTTTTGGATGGATACTTATTTAGAGTCACCACCATATCCTTAATCAAACCAAGGCATTTTACTCTTTTAGAATCAAATGAGTACAGGTCTTTGTAGGGTCTTGTTACTTCCAATCCTAAACTTTCTACCACTCCCTTCGGCATCAAATTATGGGACGCTCCTGAGTCCAGCATGGCATTATGAACCACTTTATCATGTACATTTAGACTTAAATAAAAAGGGGGAACCTCTTCACCGTCTAAATTTTCAACTTTGACCCAAATGAAATAGCAGGATTATCATCATTCAGCTCTAAAATGTCAGATTGACATTCACCTTGATTTCTGACCATTTTTGTGATAGTATCTCTGTATTCAGTGTTTCTCAGTAGTTCATTAAATGGAACATAGATTTTAAGCTTTGAAAGCTCATTTTGTAGATTAAAACCAACACTATTCTTTTCCACATCAACTGGAGTTGCCTATTTGATTCTTTTATCTCTTTGTGCATCATTTTCAACCTCCTTATTTACAGAAAGTTCTTTTTGTAGTTATTTTCCCTTTTCTCCATTCAAAGAACTAGAGGAAGGCTGATTTGGGTTTGCCTTCCCTTTATTTATGAGGACATCCCTGTTCCTCAATCTAATTTTCCTTTGCACATCATCCATAGCATGTAAATAACCTCTTTGATACTGCTCAGTTTCCATCTCAAAATCTTCACTTGCATCTTCCTGTGCAAACATATTATGTTCCTCTTCAGTAAGATATATTTCCGAATCCTGCTCTCCAAACAGATGAATCTCATTTTCAGGGGGATCTTCTTCATCAGCAACATAATTTTCAGGGAAAGGTGGACAGATGGGCTGTTCTTCTTGGTTTCTTGGATTTCTCTGGTCTCTTTGTCTATTTTGGGGAGGAACAGGGGGATTTGGTCTTCTGAAATTTGGATTCCTAATTTGGGGCTCCCCTTGCTCTCTGTTGAAAGGCCTATTATCCATGGTTAACCTATCCATCAACTTTTCCATGGTTTTCAACATCATTTCAAATTTAACATCAGCGGAAGAAGATGAAGTAGAAGGCACATTTTCTTCTTTTCTCCTCCTATCCATATCTCTATGTTTCATCTTTCCACTTGCCATCATGTTAGCTTCCACTTCTAGGGCATCAGTATACATGGCAGCAAGAGTTGCATATTTCCTTTCCCGCAATGAAAATGCAAAATCATTATCAAAGGCCCCAGCATAATGTAGTTTGGCAGCTGCAGGAGAAGGTTTTATATCTTCCGAAATAGAGTTGTAAGCCCTCATGAATCTGCTTGAGAATTCATGAACAGACTTGAAACCCCCTTTTTTAAGACTGTTATACTGAGATAAAAGCTGCAGAGGATTCTGTTTATCATCCCACCTATCCAGGAAAGCATTTTGGAAAGCCTGAAAATTCAGTATGGACCCATTTGGCAAATCTTTGAACCATTTCTTTGCCTCACCCGACAGACTCTGGGAAAATAACCGCATTTTAACATCAGGATAATCAACCTCTTCCAGGTCAATGAAATCTTCAAATTTGGCAACATGTTGTTTTGCAGTTATGTCACCTTCTCCATCAAACAAAGAAATTCTTTGGGAATAGTTTTGAGGGAGATCATGTAATACAGCGGGTAAACGCAAGAGAGCAAATCTGGCTGCCATTGGTCTAGGTGGATTCACAGGAACTGAAGAGTTTTGAGTATTCTGAGAGGTGAATGTTTCAGCTTTTGCAGTTTGTAAATCTCTCCAGAGAGAATCTAACAAATAAGACTCTAACCTACGAGGGTTAAACTCAATATTCTTAAGGTTAGACTCAGATTTAGTTCTCAACAGATTTTTTCCAGCCCTAACTTCCCATTCTGGATTAATATGGGAATCTTGAGATGATGATGCACCAAACAAAGGAAAACTTAACTTCTCTTTATTTTTTCTTTTAAACAACTTTTCTGGGTCTTCAAAACTTTTCAAGACTTCAGTATCAGAGTTACCTCGCGTGTGTCTTCTCGAAGCCAGAATGACTCTTGTAAGTTCAGCAAAAAAGTTTCACAGTGGAGTCGCCGGGGCAAATATACAACCTTTCTTTTTGATAGAATTCATGTTTTCCCACAGAAATCTTTCTTCAACTTTGTCATTCTCCCAGGGCAGATATGCACTTTTGTTCCCCGGCAACGGCGCCAGTTTGTTAGCACTCAGAATGTACCCAGGTTGTAAAAGGTAAACTCCAAGGTAACAGCAAAACCACTTTAGAAAGAAACTGGTTTTTTCTTTCAGAGAGGGATCTCTCAATACAGATTTTAACAAGACCAGATATGAAACAACACTTAAGAATTTGTAGATATGGCTGAAACAATCACATAACCATTGGGCATGGAGTCACATACATATAAGGATATCACAAAGACATATACATGAGATTCATTCAAAGGCAAGATAATCACATCATCACAGTCATTCAATTTAATCCAGGTGAAACAGAAGAGATGAGGAAACAACCCATTAATACAAAGCATCAAAGATGAATTTTGTATCAACTTTAGTAGAAAGATGTTTAAAATATCTGAAATGATGACTAGAGCATAAGCATATGAATTCTAATCACCCAACGCTGTATTTCAGATACGAAGAAGAAACAAAATGAAGTGTTACACTGGGAAAATACAATCACATAAAGAAAGAAGTACAGAATGTAATATCAATGATACATGAATCTATGGTAAACCTCATGCATTTACTTTGTTATTCAAAAATATATGTTCTCCAAAATTATTCCACAACACGATGGGTTCCAACCCCCATCTCATAAAAAAGATGCAAATATATACATAAAATAATAGGTCTTCCAAGAAGATCAATAACTGAATGATCGGCTTAATTTAGAGTCTTGTAACTGAATCCCTAACTTCTAGGAATAAATTACAGCTCCAATCCTAACAGATCATAAAGTAAAAATCAACTTGATGATAGGTCTTCGACCAGTCAGCTCCATGCCTTCGCCCAGTCAGCTCCTCGGTGTATAACGCCTGTCTCTAGGAATGAAGAATATACTTTGTCTTTCCAAACCGCTCCACGGCTTTCCACTGCTCTGTGCTTGGGGTATCACACTCCATCATTTCCTGAATTGATACTTCGAGCTCCATGTAAGCTTCGTATGACACCTTGGGAAATCTCTTTCTGATAATCAGGAATTTTTGTAGAATCTCGAAATCCTCTGTTAACATATCCACAATAGTTTTCCCTGTTAGGATTTTCTCCAAATCATTAAATTTGGAGTGGTCCATGCGGCTCTGAACAAGCAAGCTGTGATAGTGTTCCTGTGAAAACATCCATCCCTCCTCGTCCCAAAAGGAAGGCAATCTGTCTTCGAACAAGTCCTTAAAAACCTATTTAAAATTATTAACCTGCAAAAGAAATTCTTCTGATCTGTCTTGGACCGTCTATGATTAAGTGATGCTTATGGATGAACTTCTTTGCCCACAGCACTATTGATATCCTGTCTTTTATCCCCATATCGTGTAATTTCTGGTAGGTCAATGAATTTAGAAAATTCAGTGTGTTCAGGGCCGTAGTAAGCGGTCTTCTCTCCATATGTTCATTTACCAGCTTTAATCTTTGGTGGGCTAAATTTATCAGTATATTCAAATCATCAATAAAATTTAGATAGTGCTGGAATTTGGTAATCTCTATAGACAAGGTGTCCCAAATGATATGCTTTGCCCCCTGGAGAGGGCCTTTCCCGATGTTTTTCTCCTTTAGCTCATTGAGTTTTTTCTGCAATTGATTCCTGTCCTGCAATATTTGTTTTTTATTTTCACTTACCTTGGCCAGTTCAGATTTTATCTTTTCATTCTCTTCTTTCAATTCTTTAATTGCTTCATCTTTTAAGCTTACCTGGGACATAGGCACCAACAAATCATTTGCAGAAAAATCATCCAATGGATTTTTGATATTCACAATGGACAAATCTTCACCGGTGGGGGTCTGACTCATTAACTCCTCCATAATTTCTTTCTCATCATTTTGATCCTTTTTCATCAAGGAAATTTGGGATAATAGTTCATTCCGTTCGGCTCCCACCTGTCCTTTTCTTCCTGTAACTCAACAACTCTCCCTTTATATTCCATCATCTCTTGATGGATCTTGTCTTTTTCTTCTTGGAGAGCCAATAACTCAGAGGACTGAACATGCTCAGCACCTGGAATCTTCAGCTTTTTCTTTAAAACCTGGAGTGCATTGTCTTTTTCTTCTAGCATCCTCCTGACTGCCTGGGTGTTATCTGAACTAACAATATCTGTCTGTAGTTTCTTGATCTGAACGACATTTGCCTTATTCTCAACTCTTTCATGTTTCAATTGAATTTCTAATTTATCTATCAAAACTTGCAATTTATTAATCTTTACCATGGCTTATAATAAGTCTGAGTAAATGATATCACTGGTTTGTTTGTGAAGTTGTATCTTATCCGGAGTACTGATTTTGTCCAGCCGGATCTCCATTTCTGACATCTTCTTGTCATTTACCATAGCCATCTTAAATGTATTTCTTTCAGCATCTCTGGCAGAAACTAGAGAGGTTTTTGAACTGTATAAACTTCTCACTTGCGGGAGCAAATTTCTTGTCTCCTCCAGAGACTGTTTTCTCTTCTCCATATAGCTGGCTTTGAGTTCTTCCTTTGACTTAAAGATCGGGCTTGATTCTGAACCATCTACACCACCTGAACCATCTACACCACCTTCTACATTCTTAAAAGAAAACTGATTTACTTACACAACTTTCATTGGAACCAGAGCAACCTTTTTGAAACTATCAGCAATCTCTTCATTTAAAATTTCACCACCTTCAAACAATTTTGCCTTTTTGTGGGATCCGTCTTCGTCCAATTCCATACTCTCAACCTCAGAGAGGCTTCTCTTAATTACAATGTTAGTATTTTCTGATACTGTAACTGGTGCAGTATGTGTATCTTCCTTGAACTGTAACAGATTGGCTGTTTCAGCCAAACTTTCAACAGGCTGGTGATCAAACGGCTTGTTCTTGTTGGCTTGTTTCCTCAGGGATATAACATGATGGGGATCATAATTCACTTTTGACTCCTTTTGGAAATCCATATTCTCCAGCAATTTCTCTATGAATACTAAGGCGCCTTTACTTTTAAAAATGAAAGAGCCAACCTGTTGAGGCCTGGATGTTCACAGTCGACAACAGTAAGGGATTCTCCCCAATCAATGTTCCCAACTAGCCCGTTGACTTTTTGGAATAGGGAATCCGTCTGGTTTGCGGTCCGGCTACCGTAGGTCAAGTAACAAAACAAAGGCTTTACTGGTTGCGGCCCGGCCCACCAAGTTTTTGTATTTTGACTTTAAAGAAATGATATGCACGTGCCTAACTAAATGCAGGGTGATCAAGATGCAGGGAGAAGTCACAAAGTGATGCGCAGGTTCTTACCTCTCGTCTTGTGCTCGCAAGCAACCAAACCAGATACAAACATAAATAAACTAACTATCTAACTATCCCTAGGGAGCAAGATTATCGTTTTGGATGAGCAATAAATTTTCACATACATTAAGAAGAATCACAGATAGCTGCTACTTCTTCTACAACACATGAACACTTATAGATATTCAAATAACCAGATAGCCGATCATTTTATAACAACATTTATCGCTCATAGTGGAAATATACCCAGAAATTACTGAAGAACATTCAACAAGAACATAGGTTCAAAACATTTAATACTCTTACAGTAAATGAAACAACGCTGAAAACGAAATAGTTCCTCTTCAACATCATTCATTGAATTGCATCGATACATCCCACGTTTTACTCTTTCTAGCAGGCAAAATTGTAGTTTTCTTAGCAAAACGAAGTAGTTCCTCTTACAAGTAAACAATTACAAAATCTTCCAGCGGAAAAAAGCCCTTTTCCAGTCCTGCTCCTCGCTATTTAAACTACAACTGCTGTCTTCTGGGCTCCCCTCAGCGTGTGACCTTTCAGCGTCCTTGATGATTCAGTTTCTTCTTCTGGTCGTTGCGTTTTCCCAATCATTTTCCATAGGCGTTTACCTTCTGACCGTAACTGCTGAAACTGCCTCCTTGGTGCCTTTGTCATTCGTTTGTTTTGTCCTTTTCTTCGCTCTAAGCTGCTTTAGCGATCTATGGGATTCTCCCTGTAGACAACTTTGGTGCATTATCCACTAAACTGAGATATTAGGCATTGAAAATTTCAAACTATAATGATAAATCCACAAGGAGCTAGCCTGGTTCATTTGGGCGAGAACTCGCGGCAAAATAAATCGGCGGTCGGGCGATACTTGGATCGCACAGGAAAGACTTCTGCGACGGATGGGACAAGGATTCAGGAGCCGCAACGATGGAGGGGCACAAGAACCAGGTAAGTGACAACACGGGCAATAAAGGCAATCCGACGCCGAAGAGAAGAGCTTGAGTCGGACGTCGGACGACACCCGCGTCGGAGACTTACTTCATCCTCCCGGCCGCAACAGCGGGCAAGTGGAAACCTAGGAGCAAGCGGTTTAAACCAACAAATCGGGCGTCGGATGAAACTCCAATCAGGTGGAAAGTTTGATCGAGGAGCCGCAATGGCCGGTGAGATGGGGCTCAGCATCTTCCGAAAGAGGCCCGATCCAAAGAGAAAACCAACAGCGTTAAGGATCAATTGTAGCCAAAAATCATTTTTTCTCGTTAAGGAAAATTTTTAATGTTCCATGGGTAGTAAAACAGACAAACACGACTCAAACTAAACTGAACGAGGCGAACAGATTAGTGGGCATTCAATTTCAAGATAAAATGAACAGATATGCTCGAGGGTGCCAAGCCTTTAACAATCAATCCAAGCAAACAATGATGAGGAGGGGTCCCAGAGTTTAAGTAAAATAAATTCGGGGAGAACCATTGCGGTAGCAACAACTGGCGATTACCTGGGGAACCTAGATCTCTGGGTGATTATTGTCTTTGAGTAGCAGACTGTTCTGCAACAAATGCATCCATCGAATTCTTCTAGCTATCCAGATTTCTGGTATCACCCAAGTGTGTACCTTAATCATTAATGCCAGTCCTTTGGGGAAAAGGAAAACCAAGACCCTCAAGTCCAAATAACTATGCCGAGGCTAGAGTATGATTTTCATTACTACCTCTGTTTTCAGGTAGCTAGCAGTGTGGACACCACAGGATTGCAGCATGTAGTAAACAGTAGTATTCGTTTGTTCCTCATTCCCATGACACTTTAGCATTTTGGTGCTTTTGGACTTTTGTCCCTTTCATTTGAGTCTTTCTGTGCGCCTCTCTTACTGAATTTTAATTCAGGATCCTCTATCCCATAGTGCCCTTTTGTGTGAGTGGTGTACTTTAAGTCTCAGCTCACGGACGGAGAGGATCTTTTGGCAATTTAGCATTTATGCCTTAGTACTCGCTTTGATTTATGATGCTTTTATAGAAGTTTGACTCTTTATCTGCCTTTTGGCATTTGTTTCCTGGCATGGGATCATTTATATTTAATACGCTGTTCACCTTGCTTCCTCTTATGGGTCCTTTACTGTCACTCCTTAGAACATTTGAATATGATGTGGTTGGAGCCCCAACACAGTACTCCAGACTCTCTGAATCCAGTTTAATTCAAAGGGGTTGAGCAGGACTTCAATGCACACAATATTTTATTCGAGAAAACCGTTAGGCTGGAAGAATTCTTTGAGGAATACACAGGCTGATACTCAACATATTTGCCCTTCCCAAAAGACCTTAGTACCCTCCGGATGACCACCAGTTTGTTTTCCTTATTGAAGATCAAAACTTTAAAATTAAATCAAAAGAAAGCATGACTTGACAACGACCACACAACTTATTTATATACAAGGCAGAAAATTGAAGAAAAATCAAGAAAAGTAAGACTTGAGAACCAAACCATTAACTGGCAAGTTCTCCTCCCATCCCTGTAAATCCTGCAACTTATAAGTAGCAGGGCCAAGTTTGGCTACAATCTGAAAGGGACCTACCCATAACTGCTGGAATTTGGTATGCTTCCCCTTTTCATCATGGGGGTGATCCCACTTGAGGACTAAGTCTCCTTCTTCAAAGTCCTTTTTCCCAGCTTTATGTTTGTCAAACCATCTTTTGACTACTTCCTGCTGTTGTTTGAAACGTTCTCTAGCTTTGGATCTTGCTTCTTCTGCTTTTAGGAGATTATATATTCTTATTTGCAGAACTTCATCATCTGACCCCCTAGACTCTTGGGCTAGTATGGAAGACGGTAGCAGAATATTGGGAGGCAGGATGGCTTCCTTTCCGTACACAAGGGTAAAGGGTGACACTCCTATGGCAGACTTGGGGGTAACTCTATCAGCCCACAGGGCATTGGGTAAGGCTGAGTGCCAACTTCGCTCGTTTTCTATAACAGTTTTCTTCCGGATTCTAATGAGGTTTTTATTGGAGGATTCAGCCAGGCCATTTCCTTGTGGATAGTAGTTAGCAGAGTAATGTAATTTTATTCCTTTCTCATGAGCGAATGCAGTCAATTTAATGGATGAAAAGTACTTAGCATTATCAAAAACTAACGAGCTTGGAACCCCAAACCTGGTCATGATATGATCTTGTAGAAAACTGATGACTTCGTCTTCGTTTATCTTGCACAATGGGATAGCTTCGACCCAACGAGTGAAATAATCAGTTGCAGTAAGAATATACTTGTGTAGCAGGGAAGAATTTGGCTTTATCTCTCCAATGATGTCTATCCCCCATTGTTCGAAAGGCTCTGTGATCATTACAGGATTTAGAGGTGCTACTGCTCTAGGTTGTCTTCCATCACATCTTTGGCAAATATCACATTTTCTGATGTGTGCATGTGCATCCCTGAAAAGTGTTGGCCAGTAGTAACCGGCTCTGAGGACCTTGTGGGCTGTAGTGTCCCCTGAATAATGTCCCCCAGCTGGGCCGTCATGCAATTCAGACATTACTTTCTCAGCATCTTCTTTCTCCAAGCATCTCAGGAGGACTCCATCATAGTTCTTTCTGAACAGTACGCCTTCTATGATTTGATAGGAAGTTGATTTCAGACGCAGAGCTCTTCTTTGTTTGGAATTCCAATGTTCCGGTAATACCCCTGACTGCAAATAATGCACAAGGTCTCTATACCAAGATTCAGGAGCTGTGAATAAAGGGCAAACATCTGCTACATGCAACTCAGCTTCATCTTCCCATGCTTGTTCTTCATTGTTTGTTTTTCCAGTCATCAATTTGCATAACCCTTGACCTTTTACTATAGTAGCTGGCTTGAATTCGAGATCGTATTCTTGAAGTGTTGTTACCCAGTTGCCCCTTCTTTCTCCTAATTCTTTTTGAATGATAAGAGATCTTACAGCTGGGTAAGGGACTATTACCTTGGTACGATTTTTTAGTATATAAGGCCTGAATTGCTTTACTGCCTTGAATACTACATATGCCTGCTTATCAATGGTTGGGTAGTTTAATTCAGCCCCTTGTAGTCCAGTGCTCATAAAAGAAATTGGGAATTCATCACCCCCATCTTCCTTTTGCGTAAGTACGGCTGCCAATGAATCATCGGACGCAAATGTGTACATAATAAAGTCCTTGTCAAAATCTGGACTTTTCAGAGAGGGCGCATGTGCAACAGTAGTCTTGATTTTACTGAAAGCATTCTTTTCAGTTTCAGTCCACTTAAATTGTGACTTTTGCCTGATCATTTGCTGTAGAGGTTTCACAGTCCGAGCAAAATCAGGCACGAACCTGCGTACGAAATTTATTGTTCCCAAGAAGGATTGCATTCCTTTTTTATTATGAGGCATAGGGATTTGTTCAATAGCCTTAATTCTTTCTGGGTCTATGGATATACCTTTCTTTGAAACTATATGCCCCAGTAACTTTCCTTCAGTGACCGCGAACACGCACTTCTTAGGATTGAGGGAAATACCATATTTCTTGCAGCGTTCGAAAATTTGATTTAGGTGGAATGCATGCTCCCCTCTTTTCTTCGAAAATATGGTGATGTCATCAAGGTAGACCACCACACTTCACCCAATCAATCCGCAAAAAGCTATGTCCATAGCTCTCTGAAATGTCGCGCCAGCATTAATCAGTCCAAAGGGCATTCTTCTATATGCGAAAGTTCCCCATTTAGTTCTGAATGTCGTCTTCAATCTATCTTCCTCGGCTACTAAGACTTTATTGTAGCCAGAGAAACCGTCCAACAATGAAAACATTTCAGAGCCAGAAACCATTTGTAACAATTGCTCCATTGGAGGTACCGGGTAGTTGTCTTTATCTGAGGTGCGGTTTAAATTTCTGAAATCCACGCACAGTCTGATTTCTCCTGACTTTTTTCTGACAGGCACCAAATTTGACACCCATTCTGAGTGCCTGACTTTAAAAATAATCCTGGCATCCAACAATTTCTTTACCTCGCTTTGAATTAATGGCTCCAACTTGGGGTGCATTTTCCTTAACGGCTGCTGATACGGCTTGATGCCTGCTTTAATAGGGATGACATGCTTGATAATGCTGGTATCGTAGGTCTTCAAATCTACATATGTCCATGCGAAGACATCTTTGTACTGCTTAAATAAATTGAGGAACCTGTCTCTTTCTGCTGGTGAGCAACATTTGCCGAGGTTTACGAACTTGGGCTCTGTTTCAGTCCCTAAGTTTATCATCTCGAATTGTAGAGTTGAGCTGTGTGTCTTCACATTGGTGGGTCTTCTAAATTTTTCGTTCAAGTCAAACATCTTCTCTAACGTTCTGACCCCTTTGGGAATGAAATTGTCATATTTCATTTCGGCTTGATGTTCCTCATCATCGATGATGGCTCTTTTAAAGGTCTCATCATTTGTCAAGCACTCGATTATTTGCTGATCATCGTCAAATACTCACAAGTTGGTGATCATGTCGGATACTGATGGCCTGAAAAGCAATTCAATTGAGCATTTGTTATTGGTGGGAACCAACCTAGCGGCTGATGTAGCCAGAAGGTCAGCAGCTGCATTTTTTATTCTAGGAATTGAAATAATGTTAAACGCATGAAAACATTTAAGCAATTCCCATACCTCGTTTTGGTAAGATTTCAAATGAGGGGAAACACAGTGTATTTGATTTCTTATTTGCTTTACAACTATTTCTGAGTCCCCAAAAACTTTTAAATTACTAACCTGTAGCTCAATTGCTTTCTTGAGTCCCTGCAGCAGTGCTTCATACTCAGCTGTATTGTTAGTACACTCAAACTCTAATCTACAGGACAGGAAATGTTTATTTTTTTGTGGATCAATAAGGACGCAGCCGTCCCCTGACCCTTCTAATGTTTTTGATCCGTCAAAATATAAAGTCCAGAAAACATTATCTACTGAAAACGAATCTACTCCTACGGCTAAATCTACTATTTTACAGTCAATCTCATCAGCCTGAGAAAAATGAAGGAGTTCAGGCTGAGTGTCAGATGTATCGCTAGCCTCTTCCACTTGATAATTCCCTGGTTCTAGTTCAAGAAAGTAGTTTCCCAATACAGATTCAACTGGTACGTTCTTCTCATCCAATTGAGTGATGTTATACTTCATGTAAGGTTCTCTCAAAACTTTGATCTGATTGGGACTTCCTTTGTACGGAAACCAAAGGTGTGACCAATCTGAGGCGAAATACCCATTTAATTTAGTTGACCAATCCCTACTCAGGACCAGGCCGTAAGAATCTGGTATATCAGCCACTATGATGTTAATAACTTGGCATACTCTGTTATCAGATGCTAGGCGGATTAGTACGTCCTCCATTTCGCCAATCACCTTAACGTCTTTCCTATCTAATTGCACCACCCTCCACGTGGACAGCTTAGGCTGCCCATTTATTTTCTTACATACCGATATGGGCATGACATTAATTGACGCCCCTGAATCTACTAGACAATTGTGCACGTTATGATTAAAGACTTCAAATGTCAGGAGGAAAGGTGGATGTTTAGTTTTAGACATACCTCCGGTGCTAGATTCTCCGATTTCTTCTTCATCCCGGGGCTGGTTTTCAGTGGGCAGCTTCTCTTCAGGCGTTTCAAGTGCTTTCAACAACTTTTCTTTCTGTTGAGGTACTTTGCACATTTCGAACAGTGGGACGTTCACCTTTATCTTCTTCAAATCTTCAACAATGTCATATTCAATTTGTGGTTTAGTGTGTTGAGATTTTCCAGAGTTCGCATTCTCCTCATTTGGCCTAGGCAATGTTCTGTTCTGTTTAGGGTCTTGACTGGTAATGGTAAACTCCGGTACCTGGTCGGCCAATGATTTGTCTTGAAACTTCTTCCTGACATTTCTTTGCAGCCTTCTGATCTTTGGGAGTAAAATACTGTCATCGCTAACCGTCCCCTTACTCCTAGTTGTCATGTTAGCTTCACTGATCTCTCTGCGTCCCTGACTATTCTCTTCTTCTACGTCGAGTACTGAAACAGAACTCCATAAAGCCATAGTCTCTTCTTCCTGTTCTTTTGTAGAAGTAGAAGCCGCATTTTCTTTCTTTTCATCCTCATCTTCTTCTGTCAATCTTGAATCCAACATCTGATTCATGACCAATGTCATTGAATTTATCCATTGCAGACAGTTTCTTTCGGAATGAGGTTGTTGATGAAAGGTACATAAATTTTCCATTCCTATGTCTGTTAGATTCATGGATGCATTCTTTTGAGGAGGAGGTTGGGACTGGTTGTTGTCCTCCTTCTTCTTATAATATGGCCTGTAAAACTTTTGTGCTTCCTTTTCTTTCTCTAAGTCTATGATCTTGTTAGACAGCTTCTGCACCATTTTGGCCATACCTTCATAATCTGGTGTTTTCTCCTCTTTGGGCTTAGTAAACATCAAAGTTCTCCTTTTCTCTCTTGACTGTTCAGGATAATCTTCAATGCTTTCCCTTTATGCTTCCACTACTTCTACCTCTTCATAAGTCTCCGTCAAAGTGGGCTTAGTCCTACCTTTTGCAAACATGGCCAAATCAGGACCCAAAGATGATGTATAATACTCAATTAGGACCTTTTCTGAAGGTTTGTCTGCATCAGAGAAATTTTTTAGATATGCTGTAAACCTTTGTGTAAAACTGTGCACTTTTTCCTTCTTTTCTTTCTTCAAAGCACAAAGTCCTTTCATAAGGGCAGCGTGAGTCTTTTGGACCGCGTACTTACTTCTAAACATTCTTTCGAAGGTATCCCAATCTGGGATAGAATTGACGGGCAATCCAAAATACCAAGAGGCTGCGGTTCCTTTAAGGGTATGTGGGAAAAGTCTACAAACCACATCTTCATGCTCCCCCACCCTTAGTCCTTCTATAGCCAAATAAAAACTCTGCAAGTGGTCATCTACCAATATCTTCTCATTGGGGTCAAACTTAGGCAATAACTTTTCGAAGGCTTGGGGTAGGTCGTGCAAAGGTGGGGTCAGATTTAGAGGTGATCTGGCTTTCCATGCAGGTGGCGGGTTTGGAGGATTAGGTGGCTGATTTGCGTTCGGTGCTGCCATAAGTTGAGGTGGAGAGTGCGGAGGTGAACCAACAGGGGTGTGAACAGGAGAAATGTAGGGAGTCTCCAAGCCTTCTTGATTCAAAGGGAGCTCAACTTCTTGTAAGGCAGTCTCTACAAGCTCTTGCCAGTCTCCAACCAACACTGAATCTTCTATTATAGGACGGTCTCTCCTCTTGTATTCTCTTCTAGGCAACTCGGGAATGATAGGCAATCCTCCAATCTTCTTTAAGTATGCCCTGGTGTGTCTTCTCAGATCGTGAACAATCTCGTTGCGAACAGGGTATAGATGTTCTCTTTCTTCTTCTTCCGGAATTGAATTGCGTGGTACACTACTTTCAGAACTGTAACCAGTGGAATATTCTCGGGAAAACGGGTTTCCTCGGCCAGCCATGCACTGGCGGCCCTCCTTCTAGCGCCAAAACTGTTGAGGCCTAGAAATTCGCAGGCGACAACAGTAAGGGATTCTCCCCAATCAACGTTCCCAACTAGCCCGTTGACTGTTTGGAATAGGGAATCCATCCGGTTTGCGGTCCGGCTACCGTAGGTCAAGTAACAAAACAAAGGCTTTACCGGTTGCGGCCCGGCCCACCGAGTTTTTGTATTTTGACTTTAAAGAAATGATATGCACGTGCCTAACTAAATGCAGGGTGATCAAGATGCAGGGAGCAGTCACAAAGTGATGCGCAGGTTCTTACCTCTCGTCTTGTGCTCACAAGCAACCAAACCAGATACAAACAGAAATAAACTATCTAACTATCCCTAGGGAGCAAGATTATCGTTTTGGATGAGCAATACATTTTCACATACATTAAGAAGAATCACAGATAGCTGCTACTTCTTCTACAGCACATGAATGCTTACAGATATTCAAATAACCAGATAGCCAATCATTTTATAACAACATTTATCGCTCATAGTGGAAATATACCCAGAAATTACTGAAGAACATTCAACAAGAACATAGGTTCAAAACATTAAATACTCTTACAGTAAATGAAACAACGCTGAAAACGAAATAGTTCCTCTTCAACATCATTCATTGAATTGCATCGATACATCCCACGTTTTACTCTTTCCAGCAGGCAAAATTGTAGTTTTCTTAGCAAAACGAAGTAGTTCCTCTTACAAGTAAACAATTACAAAATCTTCCAGCGGAAAAAAGCCCTTTTCCAGTCCTGCTCCTCACTATTTAAACTACAACTGCTGTCTTCTAGGCTTCCCTAAGCGTGTGACCTTTCAGTGTCCTTGACGATTCAGTTTCTTCTTCTGGTTGTTGCATTTTCCCAATCATTTTCCATAGGCGTTTACCTTCTGACCGTAACTGCTGAAACTGCCTCCTCGGTGCCTTTGTCGTTCGTTTGTTTTGTCCTTTTCTTCACTCTAAGCTGCTTTAGCGATCTACGGGATTCTCCCTGCAGACAACTTTGGTGCATTATCCACTAAACTGAGATATTAGGCATTGAAAATTTCAAACTATAATGATAAATCCACAAGGAGCTAGCCTGGTTCGTTCGGGCGAGAACTCGCGGCAAAATAAATCGGCGGTCGGGCGATACTTGGATCGCACGGGAAAGACTTCTGCGACGGATGGGACAAGGATTCAGGATCTGCAACGGCGGAGGGGCACAAGAACCAGGTAAGTGACAACACGGGCGACAAAGGCAATCCGACGCCAGAGAGAAGAGCTTGAGTCGGACGTCGGACGAAACCCGCGTAGGAGACTTACTTCATCCTTCCGGCTGCAACAGCGGGCAAGTGGAAACCTAGGAGCAAGCGCTTTAAACCAACGAATCGGGCGTCGGATGAAACTCCAATCGGGCGGAAAGTTTGATCGAGGAGCCGCAACGGTGGGTGAGATGGGGCTCAGCATCTTCCGAAAGAGGCCTGATCCAAAGAGAAAACCAACAGCATTAAGGATCAATTGCAGCCAAAAATCATTTTTTCTCGTTAAGGCAAAATTTTAATGTTCCATGGGTAGTAAAACAGACAAACACGACTCAAACTAAACTGAACGAGGCGAACAGATTAGTGGGCATTCACTTTCAAGATAAAACGAACAGATATGCTCGAGGGTGCCAAGCCTTTAACAATCAATCCAAGCAAACAATGATGAGGAGGGGTCCCAGAGTTTAAGTAAAATAAATTCGGGGAGAACCGTTGCGGTAGCAACACAACCTTAAGTGGAAATTTAATGTTTGAAGATTTTTTGAAAGCACCAAAATGCTCTTCTTCAGACAGCAACCTCTGCCTCATGAATTCTAGTGCGAAAATCCTCGGGGTTAAAAAGGTGGGTAGCCTATAAGGATTACTGGTAAACCCATATATTCTTAACACAGTGGAATCTTTGTGTAGGAACTAGTCTCCAACCTGATCCTCGGGTGAAGACTGCATCAAACATTTCATCTCGTCCAAAACACGGGGCAATTCCTCATCAAACAACATTTTATACATTTCCGACATGATCGAATTAGCAAATTCGAACATGTTGATTTGCTTGGGCAAATCAGAAGAGCATAGAGTACTCAAAAATTTCAACTCAGTGACATTGGAGCATAACAGCATGTTTAGCAAGTAGGTCTGAAATCTAAAGAACCGAACTTTTGGAAACTCACTTAACTGAAGATGGATTGCTTCAGCAAGGTACTCATCTAGATTAAACATAGGAATTGACTGGGATTCAGAGCCTAAGGAACTCATTCTCAATAAAAAACCAAGGATGACGTCTCCCACGCGACAATCATCATCCAAACCTAAAACTTGACAGACCAGAGACACTACCAATTGGACTTCATTTTTAAAAATGTGCACAGGGTAAGGTAAGAAAAGACCATGTAGGGATTGACATTCTTTCAGAATACTAGACAGGAATTGGCAGCGGCTTTCAGTTTCACAATTATTGTAAAATTCAGCAAGGATCGACTCATTTATTGACTCACGATTAACAGGGTAATTTTCAGGCAAATCGAGGTTTTCTTGGATGACTGTGGCATCGACCTTACAAAGTATCCGGGACGTGGACTGACTCACGATAATTCTCTGGGAGGGAGAGTAGTTAATAGCACACCACTCTGCAAATTCTGGGAAATGGAGAGTTTGCTCGAGAGCGAAGTAATACAGAAAAGATTTACAAACATTCAATACATCGTTCCCTTGCGAATTTTAATGCCATAGTCTTTCCTGACTAACAGACACGCTTCCTGTAGATAGGAAGGGGTCACATATGCCCCTGTCTCTATCCACTAAATATTCTTCCTTGTCGTCTATAACCCTACCAGACTCTTGTAATTCCTTCCCCTGGTCCATAACTTAATTATCACTGGCAATTCAGATGGACGAACCACAGGGTTTAAACCTTACCTGTTCAACAGTAGCGATGTGTGCTCGAAGCGTGCCTGAAACTGACAAACGGAAGTTGACGAATCTGCCAGTCCTTTTCACCCGTCCCGAGCAGATAAAATAACCACGAGAGAAGTCAACCTTGCTTTTATAGGACCCCACTCCGGAACGTGCTTTGGGCAGTTTTCCATAAACCACTTTTGTCTCCGGAGTCTACCTCGTTCAGCCACGTGGACCAGCGGTTTATATTCCGCGACCACCCTCCTATTTATCTGCCGCACATTTCCATACTCCGGATCCCTTTGAGACCGTTGATCAAACTCATCTTTAATTTCCAACCGTTGGATCAAACGCCACGTACCTCATTCCGCCGGGCGTCCCGGTCGTAAACATCGTGCAACTTTTTTCCCCGAAGTCATCCTCATCCGTCGATATGATCGACCTTATCTCCCCGCCGTTAGATCGATAAGCAAATACTTGATTCCGCTGAGCTTCCCGGTATTATCCTTTGCGCAACTTGATGCTCCAGAATCGTCCACAGCCGTCGATGTGATCGACCCTTGTTTGTCAGCCGTCAGATTGGGTGACACCTACCTAATTTCGCTGGGCTCCGTTATTTTAACCATCGCGTAAGTTCATGTTCCGGAATCGTCTACGACCATTGATCCGCTTCACTTTTAATTCTCAACCGTCAGATCAAGCGCCACATAACTATTTCCGTCAGATGCTTTGGATTTATCTACCGTGCAGGTTTTGGCTCCGGAGTTACCCACGATCATTGATGTGATACGTCTTCATCTCGCCGCCGTTGGATCGAGTGGTATGTACTCGATTCCACCGGGCTTTATTGCTTTAACCAACACACAACTTCACAAGGCAGATTAAATATAGACCATGGATCTGCTCGAGCCAGATTGACAGTCGTTGATTTGTGTACCCTATTAAACGCCCGGACATACTTTATCTTCCTCGCACCTCTTAGAAAGCGGACATCGTATAGGCCGTTTATCTTCAACTCTTCACTTCGCACCATTATATCTTTTGACAACTTCATCGTTTTTTCCTATCATCACATTCTTATAATATATCTTTTAACCAAAGTTCGACAAGCAACTTATTTTTTCTCCTTTATCATGGTCTTTTCATCCTCCTGCTAAATAACTCTGTTAACAACCCTCACCTTGCCTTTTCTTCTCTATATAGTTCTACCACATCCTAGATTTTGTTGTTTCTCACCTACGACATAATAGTTTTTGTATATTATATTGAGGAGGTTGAAGTTGGAATTTTGTGAACAAGCTTTAAAGTACAGAAAAATGTGGACAACAGAAGTTTTCTACCATATTCCAAATGCTTCAGGTCCAGCAAGCATTCTTTTAGTGAGAACTTGGCAAAGGATAAACCTTTTTTCGTTCCTTTAGCTGGAAAAGTTAAAACAACAGCTAGATTTGAACTATGGGTTGGTTGTCTTCACATTCCTATAGATGATGTTGATAGTTCCCTGTGGCACAGATGTAGAGGACCAGTCGGACGCTTATTGAGCATGGCTAGTGGTTTGAGCTTTGTTCCATTTCTTTTTTTTGGGTTATTTTTTGTTACGACAGTTTTGACTCTTTTATTTTTAAATGATGATGGATTATTATATTTCATTTTGATTTAAAATGAGAAATACAATGATTCTCCTATTTTGAATACCAATTTTCAAATTGTGTAAGTGCTAATTGGATCATGAATATTGTTATAGTTTCAATTGTATAATTGTGTGATCAATTATGCATAGAAATTTCTGTTATGTTTTAAATTTAGGATTTGTTGTGTTTTAGCTTTTTTATATATTTGATATTTTGGGCAAACCCCCTATGCTGGGGATCCTAAAATCCCCTGAAATTTGGGGGATCTCTCCACATGTCCCATTGATACATCCCCATGGCCTCATGTCTCTGCATCCCTTAAACTTTGTGGAACAATGGTTACATGAGATGATTTCATTAAAACTTAAATCTTAATATTAACTGGCTTAAATTTCTATAAATTTCTTGATGGTATCATGAACTGAAATATTTCTTTTACCTTGCAGATCTTGTTTTAAAAGACAAAGTTTTTGTGTATGACCTAGAAAATCAGCAGATAGGATGGACCAGCTTTGATTGTAAGTTTCTATTTCTGGATCTGTTTTGAGTATATGAAATCATTTTCCTCATAACATCTGTATGTTTGCCAAATTAGTCTCATATCTACAGTCTCAGAGACCTATTCTTGATGCTTAGTCAATAATGTGATGCAATATTGAATTTATATTGTAGTGCTTGAGCTCTGTTCATTTCGCTTGCTAAATAAAGCTTGCACATAAAAACTAGTCTATATATATGCTTACATTATGGTTGTGTTTTCATTCACCCAAAGTGCAATCATTCAGGCAATAATAGTGATATTTGAACCCAAAACACTTATGGACATTAATTAACCAAGCTTCTATTAATTATATATTAATACAACCACTAAGCTCTGTGAACTTTCCCTTATACAAATCCTTGAGGAGAATGTTTGATTTGGATCTAGTAATATCATTTCCTTCATTCTTTATGACGCATGCACTGCTATTAGGGTTAGGTTGTGTTGAAACACCACTTACCCCATGTGGGATTTGTTATGCTTCTTGCTTCTTAGGGCATCTGTTCAGTTCACTGTAAATAATGGTTCATGGAGCCTTCCATGTCGTATAAATTGCAAGCATGTTTTTAAATATAACTAGTTTTTTGTTTTATTTTCAGTAATGTGTTTGCACATTGTTTGTAGGAATTTATTCAAAATGGGAAAGCAAGGAAAATGGTAGGATATCATGCAACTTGAAATGCAAGACCTTAAACACATGCTCACCTTTTCCTCCAAAGATATTCTTTGGTTTGAAATTGATCGATCAAATGGAAGTTTTGATCGTGTTGCAAAAATCCTGTCCCATAGAGTATTCGACTTCATTAGGGGGGAAGAAATGAACCCCGATGCTCCATGTAGTTTCATCCGATGGAAAAAGAAAGAATTAGGGAAAAATGATACTGCTTCATTGATTTATGAAGTGTAAGTATCTAAAGAATGTATTATTTATATGTAGTTAATGATATCGCATTTATAATTTGTTGTCTGTACTGACACTAGAATTTTTTTATGTAGTTATGCATGTTGTTATGGTCCGGAGGACAAAAGAGAACAACCAACTAAACTTAGGGCCCCATTTGCCAAGAAGAGGGGTTGCCAATGCCATTTTATAGTTAAGGTTATGGTTCAAAATCTTGAGGCTGCGATATTGACATATAATCTATACAAGCATGAAGACAAACAAGGATGGCCTTGTCATGGTTTGCATGACACTTCAGGCGAGGCCAGGTCTCTGCATAAGCCTAAGCTCTCAAGGGACATAGTCTTGTATGTCGAAAGTTGCTTTTTTTTTAGGTGTCAGTTGACTTAGTTTGCAAAACGCACATAAAGAAACATGTTAACTTCGATGCGACAACTCGAGATAGGGATTTATTCTTGAGCAAAAAGGATGTTGCAAACATCTACTGTCGATTGAGCAAAGCAAACTATCAGCTCCACAAAAAGGATGAGATGAGTGTTAATCTTTGGTACCAAAAACGTAAAGAGGATTTTTTCTTATACCAAAAGCCCAATGATGCAGGTGTGACTTTCATAATTGGAATCCAAACGAAATGGATGTTGGAGACAATGGTCAAGCTATGTCATAACAGCTTAATAGCCATGGACTCAACATTTAGTACTAATAAATACATGGTATGTGTGTTGTCCGTGTTTTTTTAATATGATTATCCAATATTAAGCCATTCAATCTATTTAATAAAAAACATTTTTCACTTCCTATCTTGTTTGAGTATGGCAGTACCAGCTTTACACACTAGTTGCATTTGATGCACAACAAAGTGGGGTTCCAGTTGCATGGGTTGTTTCATCGCGGAATACAACAGAACATTATTGCATTTTGGTTGGAGCAGCTTATGAGTAGGTGTTACCAGCGCCGTCCTAATTGGAAACCCAATGCCTTCATGGTTGATGATGCGTTGGCTGAGATAGCTACATTGAGGTATATTCATTATCATTACTATTCATTTTAACTTATCTTTTTTATGAAAAAGTGTCACTTTAACCCATCGAACATTGCAGGAGGGTGACACAGTGCGAAGTTATATTGTGCGTTTAGCATGTATGAAGGGCATGGCTAAAAAATGTCAATAACTTGGCCACTAGTCCAGACATGGCAAGTGCAATGTTCAGTAAGTTAGGTTATAATATGAAGTATTGTTCCAACGATGATGTGACTGCTACAATACAAGGATTTTTCAATGAATTTGTTGATGAGGGGAAATTCCTGGACTATCTCAACAAGAATTGGGTTTCCGATGATAAGGTTCATAAGTGCAGACGACTCTTTCTTGTGTTTTTGCTTAAGTGTTTGATAATTACCATATATTTCCACTGACTTGTTTTTTAACTTTCAAGGATGTGGGTGAAAGGTTGTCATGATTTTCTGCATGCAAATCAAGAGACCAACAATGCTGTAGAGTCCTACCATTGTTACCTGAAGACCAACTTTCTCTTTGATCAACGGAAGAAATGTGTTTGTCGAATGGATTGGTTATTATATGTGATCTTGACAAATGTCGAACCTGTGTATCGGTTCAAAAAAATTCTGAAAGAAGAAGGATACTTGAACAACTACAGGAAAGAGAAGCAGCTTGAATCTTCAATGGAAAGAGAAAAAAGAATCCCGAACAGTGATTGTTGCCCTCATGAGAGCATATCTCATGCCTATTGGGTGAGAAGTCAAACAAATCCTCATAAGAAATACCTTGGCACCTGGTATCATGCAAATTTTATAGCCTGTGATTGCCCATGGTCTATTCACGGCAACATGTGCAAGCATGCTATAAAGGTAGATTGGTTGTATTTCCCATTAGGAGATTCAAGCCCAGTACTAGATCATGACGCAACGCATGCTTCATTTGATACCCCTCACGGGATAGAGGCACCAAACTTACATGTAGATGGTGATATAACGTTTACAACCACTGATACTATTGATCCAGATGTTGAGGGTCTTCAATTAGCTAGGGATGAATTGTTTGGCTACCTAGACCTGCTTATAAACAGTCCTCCTAGTACATTGAGAACGATCGAGTAGTTGGTTGGTCTAGTTAAAAAATTGTTGGATGAGGCCAACATTCTTCATATTATGGATTTTGATTTCACTACTGGCTTGGGTGCTTTCAAGTCATCTTTGAAGAGGAAGAAAAGCTTCCTTAGCCCCAAAAAGAAAGGAAAAAGAATCAAGAAAACTAGCAGATTGGAAATTGATTTGAATATCCATGCATCTGAATATGATCCTTTCCAGTTTCAATATCTCAACAAGAGGGGTTGTCCTCGCTCCAACATTGCACCATCAATTGTCTCAGGTCAGTTGCATTTATTGAAAATATCAATGTGTTGTTGTTTTTTCTTTCTTCGTCATGTTGTTGATGTATCCATGCATACGCATATGTTGATGTGCAGTGCAGATGATTTCATAGGGGCAACAGTCTGCCGCGGTTGCTCCAAGGCAGAGACATAGGCCAAGGCAGCACCAGTCGGGTCTAGCTGCAAGCCCAGGTACGCTTCACGGGACTCTTTATTCAATGGATTTCAGGTGTCCAGGTGACTAGTGTTTTGCGTCACAATACTACCTTGATGATATTACATCACATGCACAGGTGCTTCTCCCACGCTTCTTCTGTCCGGGCAGCACGACTGGTTGATTGGGAGCACACCCATTGGCAGTTTCCAAGGTTTGGCACATGCCCTACTTTAGCAGTTGTTGTTTTTGCTTTCTTCACCATGTTGTTGATGTATCCATGCATACACGTGTGTTGACTTGCAGTATGGATGCTTGCAGAGGGGCAACAGTTTGTCATGGTTGCTCCAAGGTAGAGACATAGACCAAGGCAGCACCAGCCGGTTCTAACTGCAAGCTTAGGTACACTTCATGGGACTCCTTATGCAATGGATTTCAGGTGTTCAGGTGACTAATGTTTTGTGTCACAATACTGCCCTGATAATATTACATCACATGCACAGGTGCTTCTCCCAAGGATATTCCATTCGGGGAGCACGAGTGGTTGATTGGGAGCACACACATTGGCAGTTTACAAGGTTTTGTGCGTGCCCTACTTTAGCAGTTGTTGTTTTTTCTTTCTTCACCATGTTGTTGATGTATCCATGCATACATGTGTGTTGGAATGTGGTATGGATGCTTGCAGAGGGGCAGTAGTCTGCCGCGGTTGCTCCAAGGCAGAGACATAGACCAAGGCAGCACCAACCAGGTCTAACTGCAAGCCCAGGTACACTTCACAGGACTCCTTATGCAATGGATTTCAGGTGTTTAGGTGACTAGTGTTCTGCATCACAATACTGCCCTGACGATATTACATCGCATGCACAGATGCTTCTCCCAGGGATCTTCCGTTTGGGCAGCACGATTGGTTGAGTGGGAGCACACCCATTGGCAGTTTCCAAGGTTTGGCACGTGCCCTACTTTAGCAGTTGTTGTTTTTGCTTTCTTCACCATGTTGTTGATGTATCCATGCATACACATGTGTTGACATGTGGTACAGATGCTTGCAGAGGGGCATTAGTCTGTTGTGGTTGCTCCAAGGCAGAGACATAGACCAAGGCAGCACCAGCCGAGTCTAACTGCAAGCCTAGGTACACTTCATGGGACTCCTTATGCAATGGATTTTAGGTGTTCAGGTGACTAGTGTTCTATGTCATAGTACTGCCTTGACAATATTACATCACATGCACAGGTGCTTTTCCCAGGGTTCTTCCGTTTGGGTAGCACGACTTGTTGATTGGGAGCACACCCATTGGATGTAAGTGCAGAGCCCTTCCATCATGGTTGTAGGATGTGTTTCCGCATGGGTGGATGTAAGTGCAGATCCCTTTCATCATGGTTGTAGGATGTGTTCCTGCATGGGTGAAAGAGCAGAGTTTTTTTAGCATGGTTGTAGGATGTGTTCCCGCATGGCTAAATATAAGTGCTGAGCCTTTTTGATAGGGTTGTGGGATGTGTTCCCTCATGATTGGATGTGAGTGTTGGGCCTTTCTAATATGATTATAGGATTGGTTCCTACATGATCAGATGTGAGTGCTGGGCGTGCCTTTCTGACGAGTAGGTCAGATGTAAGTGTTGGGTGGGCCATTCTAATGAGCAGGTAAGATATAAGTGCTGAAGAAGACCTACATGGAGGCTAGGCCTACAACTAGCATGAAAAAGGGCTGGCTCTATAGAAATTCCTGTGACGAGAAGAATCATGAGATAGCACCCATGGTACTAATCTAGATCGAGTGATGATCTAGATCCAGTGATGACGATCTAGATCCAGTGATGATCCAGATCGAGTGATGATCTAGATTCAGTGATGATGATCCAGATCGAGTGATGATCTAGATCCAGTGATGATGATCCAGATCGAGTGATGATCCAGATCCAGTGATGATGATCCAGATCGAGTGATGATCTAGATTTAGTGATGATGATCCAGATTGAGTGATGATCCAGATCCAGATGAAGATGACTTGAAGACGAATATTACGAGAACTCAATGATGATCCAGATGATACAGAGAAGAAGACTTGTGCTGATAAATTATGTCGAGAGAATACCTTCCTAGTTAAGAGGGAGTGTTGATGTAATTGTAACTTCGGAATGTATTCATCCATATTTCTTATGTATTGTAAACTGATGTTTATTCCGGGATGTATTTGAGTCATGTCATACCCTGATGTTTATTCCGGGAAGTTTGTATAATATAAAAGTCATGTCAAGTCATTGTGGGTAACCCTCCTATTGGTCAAGGGTTAAAGTCCTCACAGTTGTGGGGCCCTTGGGTTATTAGACTATCCTAGTGAAATCGACCCTAGGTGAGTCATTGTAAGTCGAGGCAATAGTCCCCACCATTGTGTTAAGGATAAACCTCCTTGTTGGTCAGAGGTGGCAAAGTCCCCACAAGTTGTGGGGCACTAGGGTTATTAGACACTCCTAGAGATGTTAGCCCTAGTAAGTAATTATTAAGTGAGGCCGACATGATAGAGTGGGTTCCAAGTGAATGGAAGAATATAAATAGAGAGTGAGTATCTCTATTTACAACACACACACTCACTCATTGGGGCGCATGAGTGAGAGAGGAGAAGCTCTCTCAGTGTGAGAGAGAGAGACTGCTACTGTTGGGAGATCATCTTTATGTTTTCAGGTTTTACCTTTGGTGTTGATTCTATCTCTAAGGAAGTTGCGGGGTTTTCTCCTTTATGGTTTCCCCAAGGAAAATTCTTTGTGTCTCTTGTCTCTTGTGTTGTGCTTGTGTTTTATTGCTGTGCATGTTATTCTCTCAGTTAAAGAACCTAAGATCATAATGGTAGCTTAAATGATAAAAATCTAACAGGTAATAGTTTGCCACGGTTGCTCCAAGGTAGAGACATAGAGCAAGGCAGCACCAGCTGGGTCTAACTACAAGCCCAGGTACACTTCACAAGACACCTTATGCAATGGATTTCAGGTGTTCAAGTGACTAGTGTCTTGCATCACAGTACTGCCTAGACGATATTACATCACATGCACAGGTGATTCTCCTAGGGTTATTCTGTCCGGGCAGCATGACTGGTTGATTGTGAGCACACCCATTGGTAGTTTCCAAGGTTTGGCGTGTGCCCTACTTTAGTAGTTGTTGTTTTTTCTTTTTTTGCCATGTTGTTGATGTATCCATGCATACACATGTGTTGACGTGTGGTAGGGATGCTTGCAGAGGGGCACCACTCTGCCGCGGTTGCTCTAAGGCAGAGACATAAACCAAGGAATCACTGGTCAGGTCTAACAACAAGCCCAAGTACACTTCACGAGACTCCTTATGCAATGGATTTCAAGTGTTTAGGTGACTAGTGTTCTGCATCACAATACATCCCTGATGATATTACATCACATGCATAGGTGCTTCTCCTAGGGTTCTTCCATCTGGGCAGCACGACTGGTTGATTGGGAGCACCCCCATTGGCAGTTTCCAAGGTTTGGCGCATGCCCTACTTTAGCAGTTGTTGTTTTTGCTTTCTTCCCCATGTTGTTGATGTATCCATGCATACATGTGTGTTGACGTGCGGTACAGATGCTTATAGAGGGGCAGTAGTCTGCTGCGGTTTCTCCAAGGTAGAGACATAAACCAAGGCAGCACCAGCCGTGTCTAACTGCAAGCCCAGGTACACTTCACGGGACTCCATATGAAATGGATTTCAAGTGTTCAGGTGACTAGTGTTCTGCGTCATAGTACTGCCTTGATGATATTACATCACATGCAAAGGTGCTTCTCCCAGGGTTCTTTCGTCGGGGGAGCATGACTGGTTGATTGGGAGCACACCCATTGGCAGTTTCCAAGGTTTGGCGTGTGCCCTACTTTAGATGTTGTTGTTTTTTCTTTCTTCACCATGTTGTTGATGTATCCATGCATACACATGTGTTGACGTGCGGTGCGGATGCTTGCAGAGGGGTAGCAGTCTGCCATGGTTGCTCCAAGCCAGAGACATAGACTAAGGCAGTACTAGCTGGGTCTAACTGCAAGCCCAGGTACACTTCATGGGACTCCTTATGCAATGGATTTTAGGTGTTCAGGTGACTAGTGTTTTGTGTCACAATACTGCCCTGATGATATTACATCACATGCACAGGTGCTTCTCCCAGGGATCTTCCATCCAGGGAGCACGACTGGTTGATTGGGAGCATAGCCATTGCCAATTTCCAAGGTTTGGCACGTGCCCTAATTTAGCAGTTGTTGTTTTTTCTTTCTTCGCCATGTTTTTGATGTATACATGCATACACGTGTGTTGACGTGTGGTACGGATGCTTGCAGAGGGGCAGCAGTCTGTTGCGGTGTTGGCCGAATATACTGACCTAGGCCAACAACGGAAAGACAGTCCACACACTCAACTCAATGCAATATTGTGTATGTTTGGAATAAATGTCTCTCATAGGATCAAGGCCCTACTGCTTGCAAAATGTGCTCTCAAAATAGAGAGTCTCTTTAGGTGTAGAGGGTAAGTTTTACTTAACCAAATCTTCTAACAAATCAGGAAAATTTAACCTAATGACTAACTACTGCTGAAAACTATCCTAATCTAAGTACAAAAAACTAGTAGCTCCTAATTCTATCCAATAATGACTTAGATGCAATCTATCTATCTCAGCTGAGAGCATGTTTTGTTTGGCTTGACAACAGGTATCAGTTTATAAAATGATCTGTAATTCTGCATTTATTAGAGAAGTCTATCATCAACAGAAACAAATCTAGATTAACTCATAACAAGGTGATATCTCATTACAATATAATTTAAACAGAAAATCAAGCCCGTAATCAAGTAAATCTAACATAGTATTGAAATATGACAGATACAATCAAATATTAACTTGAAGACGAGTCAAGGTCAGCTTACACAGTCAATATTCATGTAGAAATATTTCATAATCAATTGAAAAGTCATGAAGAAGCTCACTTACTTTCAAGATAACAAATAATCATTTATATTTCAAGCCCATGTACTCATTCAAAATCCAACAAAAAATGATTTCACATATACTATATATATATATATATATATATATATATATGAAAACGGAATTTAACAAAAGAGAAACTTCATATAGGACAGTATGAAATGACTGAAAGACTTAGCTACGATCCTCAGTATTCTGTAGCAACTAGTAATCCTCAGAAACAGTTCTAAAAGAAACACAAGCATAACAGAATATATCATAGCACTGTAGAATATCAGTTCTCCACAAGTCTTTGGAATCGAACCGTGTACTTCTGTTTAGAATTTTGTTTATAAAGGGAACCACAAACTACAACTAATTAACTAAAATTCCTATTTCTAAGGAAATATATGGATTTTAACCAAATATGGTCCAAGAATGGCCAAAATCATAGGCATGCTGTTATGTAACCATCTGGAGAGAAAAATACGCCAAGAAGATTAACTTACTAGAGAAATCCAACATTATATTCTCCAGAACGTGTTAACAACATATTGGATAATCCATGCTAATAAATGCTTAGAAACAAAAGTGTAGAAATTGCAGAACAACAATCAGTTGCAATCCTAAAACAACCTCCAATGAGTTGTTAGAATAATCAACCCATAGTATTTACCCACTTAGACATTATTACATTTATTTTGTCTTATTTGCCTAGTCCATGAGTCCCACCATGTGCAAGTTGTCAATTGCCTATCCATAGAGGTCAAACTTGCCATTATTGACTCATGGAGCGCTTTGGAAAGTCCTGGGAATCAAATCTGCTTTATTCCTGGCCTCCTAGGTGCCCTTCTGCTTTTTCTGCTTTATTGACTGCTTTTCCAGTTTTTAAAGCACATAAGGAAAGCTAGACTAGGTGAGGTGAACTTGTTTTATTCCCCTTTCATCCTCCACTCTTTCCTCCATGCAAAAGCATGTATGAGCTGCCATTTGACCACTCTTTAGCTTGCCTATGCGCCCTTGCTAATTCGTGGGGTCCTTGATAGATTTGGGATCAGCTTTTTACACCTATGGGGGATTTGCCTATTTTGGGTAAGCCTGCTTTATGCTAGAATTGGATGCTTCCTCATGCATTTGATTTGCTCATGTATTCTACATATTCAGCAGCCTATGTTATTACAGGGTTGGCTATTGTACACTCAGTTAATATAATTTTGTGTTACAGCTCCATATTCAGTCTCCATTGTTGATAATTTGCATGATCAATTGTTAATTGCTGTGAGTGAAATTAATCTACTGCAGGCCTGAATTTATACATGAGTAACTACACATAGTCAAAAAGCACAAATGTAGGATGGCATTTAGCTTCATCTCAACAACTTCATTAACACCTATAAATGTCAAATAGAAATCTGTTTAGCCAAAATACAATGATGATCATACAAAAATTAATGAGATGTCTGCAGAATTTTAATTCTGCAGATATCTCTATTTAATAATCAAACCATGCACTAAGAGCCAAAGAAAAACAAAGTCAAAATATCACTAACCTGTGAAGGCCATTTCAAAATCACCTGTGTGCATAATTGAAGATTCAAAAGACAAAATTTAGAATTCATTGCAGACACAAAATTTCAAGTTTTTAAAGCCGATTCGACAGACAATCGAATCGGTACACTTCTCCTTGCTTCATCCAGCTTGGCTCTGAATGTGACAGCTCTGATCCTGGTAATCCTATTCTGCTTCTTCGACTTTTGATTCTTCAACAGAAGCCTTTTAACTTGTTCTTTATACTTCAACTTCTTTCCTCTCAACACATTCCACTTCTCAATCCAAGATATCAATTCACTTTTTAAACCTGTGATTTTATCCATGGCGATTGTTTGGATAACTTGAGCTTCCTTTAAGTTGGTTTGTAGAGACGAAATGACTCGGGCATGAGGGTTTTGATCAATTTGTTCTTTCAATTCTCTGTTCATGGCCTTTCGGGCTTCCTCAGCTAGGTAAGGCTTTTGATCAATTTTTTGATCACATTCATGGTTCACTTGCTGACTATCAATGACCTCATTTGCAGAGGCAGACACGTACTTAAGATCCAGAACAGATGGGCCTATGAGAATTGGGTTTGGGTGAATTTCTGAGGATTCACTTACCTCAACAACCGAGATATCCCCAATGCTCAAATTTCTTGTGGCAAGCAAGGCGACTGTCATGCTACGTGTGGTCCTACATATAGCTCAATTGCTCATCTGCCAGCTAGTCTGATCTTCAGTCTTTGTCTGCCCTATGTCAACCTATGAGTGAGGAGGGTTCTTGTTTTGACAGGGTATGGGGATTGGCAGTTTCCTTATTCAAAATTGAGAATTATCAGCAGGGACTTCATAATTTGTCTCAACCTTGACCTTTACATCACCGATATTCAGGGTTTGGCTAGGTTCGGCTATTTCATTACCCAAATTATCCTCAGAACCAGAGTCCTCAAGTTCAGGCTCGGATTATTCATTATTTATACACCTACGCCTAACCCTAGGCCTCTGTTTGGGCCATTCTTCATTAACACCGAACCTATTACACACGAGGAAGGAATCCCAAGTTTCACCTAGTTCTACTAATCGATAGGACACAAGGATTTTAATTAAGCCGTGATCGAATAAACTCCTGTCCTTATCCCCAATATTAGTTTGATATGTGCATGCCATTTTGTGCAAGCTATTCAAGAAAAAATAGGGCATATTTATAGGGTATCCTTTGAATATCATCAATAGCCAGACGTGATAGAATTGCGTTTGAGATAGCCTACCTTCACAAGTAACATACCTGATGATTAGCTCCAACAAAGCCCACCATTTCTTTATTAGTAGTCTAGAGGGGAAGCCGAATTTAAACTTGGTTTGCCGATGAGCTGGGGTAAGAAACCCCTTCCAATCGTCATTTTTTATATGCTTGCCTTCGTACCACCGCTCACCTATTTGTGGTAACCCAATGGCTTGGGAAATGAATTCCTCAGTCAGTCTTAGTTCAACATTCCCAACATGTGCATTAACTCCATCAAATGATTCTACAAACGACTTGGAAACTGCTACATTGAAACCATAAAACTTTTGCAAGAACTCCAACCATCCAACCCTAATTATTACCTCACGACACTCAAGGGCAGCATGCAAATAATCATCACCTATGAGTTCAAACCTGGAAACCAGAGCCATTGCAGCAAATACACAAACCTTTAGGTTTTTCGAAAACCAAACTAAAAGATACAGTCGATTTATCGACAGTCTAAGCATTACCATCAATATTCCACAATGCTCTATTTTATCAAAACACTGTGAATTTCCCTGCAAGTTCAGCATACTGCGAGTTGACAGGATAATGAGATTTGAAAAACAAACTTACCATATCATGATGATGTGTAGGGAAATCAAGTGAGCGAGTTATTAAGAGTGATGTTTGTATGATGAAAGATTGACAGATGGCAACCTTCAAGTGACATGAATACCAAAACCCTAGCTTCAATCACGACTTCAGCGTTGATCGATATTTTCATAATATCATGATGATGTAGAACAACTCATCATTTCAACACATGATTCAATGGTTTTCAAAACCCCAATCCTTCATTCATCGAATAAAACCATAATAATGTGACCATCTACAGATATAATTGATAACTTAAGATCAAGGTTATTATGAAAATGATCGAGAAATAATTTATAATGTAACCAAAACTATGTCAAAACCTAAAAAATCACTCTGGACCCTCATGGCAAACTTTAACACTAACTCATTTCAGAAATACAAATTTGAAATAAGGATAAGCGTATAGTAATGTATGGCTCATGAAAATTATATTAAGTACACTTTAAAACCTTATGACAAACAAGATGAGATGAATAATTCAAAAGTGATGAAGCTTTATTAGGTATCCTATATGAACTAAAAAGTAACAGTTATCACACCATGCAGTAGCTTGTTTGAACTAATAATAATAAATTCATTTGATTTTGAACATGCATGATTGATAAGTAGAATGAAAATAGGAGCTACTAACTTTTGTAATTATAGTTTTCCAGATGATAAAACGAAATGAGGGATTAAGATCATGAGAATCAAATTTGACATAAGCCGGTGCTAACCCTTGTGAATCATGAATCGATTAAACTTCTATCGGGAGTGCCTTAAGAATCAAATATTCTTAGGGCACTCCTAGAATATCCATGATGAGTGTTGATCCAGTTGAAAATATCAAATGTCAATTGAAACATTACCAATTTTTAAATTATTCATGTTCAAAATCCTCCGAAGGGTGTTGCTTGCCAACAATTCGTGACATGTTGGGACAGAACCAGTTATCTCTGTGGAAACAACATTCACACTTTAGATAATAAAAAAATAATGCCTTAAAAGTATCAAATCTCTGCCTAAGTGATCCCAAATTCAAACCAATCTGAACATATAATGAGACCTCAACAGATTTCTGAAACAATCCTATGGTTGTTAGCCGAGTGTTCTTGATCCTAATCAGACTTAGGAAAGAGTAAGATGACTTAACTCCAATGTAGATCTATAAGGCCAAAAACAGGTTAACCAATACCCGTATAGATATGGCTTCTTTAGAACATCAGTTGGTTTTCCCCTCATTCAAGCAAAATAGCAGACAATACTTCCTTTTTTTCTTTTATATCCTTTATTTATTTATTTTTCATGAACTCTGAAACCTTGTTAGTATATATACAAATCATATACACAGGGGTGAACACAAAAAGAATTAATTAGAAATACTATCTTAGCTTGGTGACCAAATAATGATAGTGAAGCGAATACTTATTCACTTTACACAAATAATATTACCAAAAGACTTGGAATATTAAATAATCCATAATAATATATAAATTGATGATAGAATGGATATGATGATAGATTACAAAGTGAGTGCCGTATATATATAAATTGGAAAGGCACTTTGGATACCATCCATGAAAGGATGCGTCATTTTAGAATAGTTGACTAATAACTATTTATTATTTATTAATTATGAATATCAATATGTATTAATATTAATAATTCATATTGATATATATATATATATATATATATATATATATTGTTTTTATTATTTAAGTTTGTTACATTGCCACTCCCTTAGAAAGGCTTTGTCCTCAAAGCCTTATAATGTTTCTGCATCATCTTGTGTGGTGTCACAGCTGACGAAACGTGTCGATATGAACTACTAAGAGTTGAGCACAACTTTTGATATGTGGATGAATCAATCCATCCCAAATTGATTTGTTGTGGACTGTTGGCAATCCATACTGATCTATCGTTAGGAGATTTGATCACAGTGATACCACTATCTTTTGACATTTCCCACTTTTTAGAATATCTGTTTTTATGGTAGGGGTGTCGATATGGAATTTTCACAATGTCATTGTCTTTTACGAGTGTCATTTTTTTAGCATTGATCTGAGTAGAAAGTTGTGCTTTTGTCTCTTGAGGTTTTAAGGCTTCGTTCGATATCTTTTCCAACTTGTTTTCTAACTACATGTTATGATTTTGAAACTTCTTAATCACTTCTACATGTGATTTTATGTCATCTTCAGACTTCTTAAGTTGTTCCTTAAGATCTTCATTATGCCTTCTGATACAACGATGTTCTTCCTGTTTGTCTAGAAGTTTTCCTTCAATGTTTTCTGTAGATTGTTCTGTCTTCTGACTACTTTTCAACTTCTTAATTTTTGTGACTAGTGTCTTGTTATGATTACCTAATCTGAAAATTTCTTCGGAATGGCTTGATAAAATGTTGTTGACTTTTGTCAGTTCTAACTTATGTGTTTTCTTACTCTCGTCATACTGCTGCTGGAGTTTTTCTTTTTGTTGTTTATGATGACGTAACTCTGCTCCTTGATTTTCTAACCTCATCTGGACTTGCGCCAATTCAACATCTTTTTCCATGATGAGTTTGTTTATATGCTTTATTTCTTCTTCTAATTCATTATCGCATCCATATGGTGATTTGTTGTCATTTTTTGACCTTTTGATCTGGTCTTCTAGGTTTTGATTATGAATTTTTAAACATGATATTTCTTTATCCTGATCAGATAACATTTTCTTGTTATCTCTTATGGTTCGTTCTAGCTGTCGATTCTGATTCCATAAGCGGTGATTCTCATCGTCTTTCCGCTCTTTCAACCACTTTTTCGTCTCAACCTCAGCTTGTAGACTTTTATTGATCGCCTTGTATTGTTCTAACTCGTCCACTGTTGTTTGTAGTTGTGCCTTCATTTCCAAATATGTAGTAGCCATTTTTTGTGACTATGTTTCTACTTCACTTTTGTCTTCATTTCTTCTAGAAGGGTAGATACAAAAGCTTTAATAATTCTCAATATGTCTCTTTTAGAAAAACTTTCTTCGACTATTTCTTGTTAGGTCAAATAACCTTTCTTTTTTCCAAAACTAATTTTTTTTAATAAAATAATAATAATAATAATAATAATTATTTTTAAACTTAAGTTATATAAATAATATATAACCTTCCAAATTCTAGTCCTTGACTTTTATTTTTTTCCAATACTTTTGTAAAATGCAAGTAGA
>LPNX010193715.1:228499-288499 GCA_001517045.1 Pseudotsuga menziesii
CTACACTTCCTGTAGACAGGAAAGGGTCATAGACACCTCTGTGTCTGTCTACCAGGAACTCTTCTCTTTCATCCGGGACCCGACCAGACACAGAAGCTTCACTCTGCTGGTCCATTTCTCAATTTATACTATCAATGGGGTGAAGAAATTACAGGAATGGGGTCCTACCTGGCTCGCTGTGAAGGCGTGTGATCGGAATGCGCCTTGGTACTTGACAACTGGAAGCACCCAAATCGACAGGTCTTTTTCGCCGGGTCCCGAGAAATAAAATAATCACGGAAGGTGCCAATTTTGCCTTTATAGGACCACCCGGATTTGACACGTGGGAGGCATTTATGTCCGCAACCACTACTTGTCTCTAACCCTCGTGCATCTTTCTTTTCCGGGTTCATTTCTGACCGTCGATCTCTTCTGCGTGAATTCCTGGCCCTTGGATCACATGCCACATGTCCCTTTCCGCTGGGCCCCCTTACTTTAACCGTCGTGCAACTTCGGGCTCCGGAGTCATCTGCAGCTGTCTATCAGTTTTGCCTTCGCGGGCGGGCCGTCGGATCGTGCTTCGCGTACCGATTCCGCTGGGCTCTTCCATCTTAATCCGCCGAGCGACTTTGCTCAGCGGAATCACCCTCGTCCGTTGATGTGATCTGCCGTCGTTCCTACACCGTCAGATCAAGTGCCGCGTACCGGATTCCGCCGGGTAATCCAGAATTATCCTCTGCGCTAGTTCTTCTTCCGGAATCCTCCTCGACCGTCGATGGGATGCCAAGCTTTCAACAGCCGTCTGATCTTGAGCCACGTACCCTATTCCGCTGGGCGCTGGGGGTTTATCGGGTGTGCAAGTCTCCAACCCGGAATCATTTTCCGTCGTCGATCCACCCTCCTGCGATCTCCAACCGTCGGATCGAGCAGCACGTGGCCATTTCCGCTGGGTGGTCTAAAGGTTATCGCGCATGCATGTTACCTTTCCGGAGACCAACACGCCCGTCGATCAATGCCGTCTTCAACCCTCGTCCGTAGGATTAGGAGGACCGTATGCGATTCCGCTGATCCCTCATTCCCCTATCCATCATGCATTTCCAGCCAGCGAATTTGACCTGGGCCGTAGATCATCTCCGAGCAATGTTAAAACCTTTGACGCGTGCAGGCTGTTAAGAGGCCCGAAAGTCCCTTATCTTGTTTGCATGTTCTGGATGGTGGAGAGGATATAAACCATTGATTTGCTTCTCCGTTAGACCATGGTTCAGGACTTTCTCGGACTAGGCTACTCTTTAGATTATCAAGCCTTCCCCCCTTTTGTACTACATCCCTAGCCCAAAATATTTAATCAACAAAATCTTACCTCCCATCAGTCTTGTATCCTTTTTTGTGAAATACAGGTGTTAACACTTGTGATGCTCAGCTATGGATCTTTTCAGAATTTTTAGCAAGTTCTTGTTTGTTGATTCAGCAAGGCCATTGCCTTATGGGTAGTAGTTTGCTGAATACCTAATTCTGATTCCCTTTTCTAGTGCAAATTCAGTCAATTCTCTGGAAGAAAAATAAGATGCATTATCAAACATGAGAGATTCAGTCACTCCAAATCTGGTGATTATATTAGTTTCAAGAAAATGAAATACCTGATTTGTATTAACCACCCACAGGGATTCAGCTTCAGACCATCGAGTAAAATAGTTAGTGGTAGTTATGATGTACTTATGCTGAAGGGAGGAGGATGGATTTATTGGCCCAACGATGTCAATTCCTCACTGTTGGAAAGGCCTGTCTACCACCACAAGATGTAGAGGAAAAGCTGGTTTCTTAACTCTTCCAGCTGCGGTCTGGCAATCTTGGCACTTTCTAACGAAAGCATGGGCATCTTTAAAAACAATTGGCCAAAAATAACCCGCTCTTAAAATTTTATGATCAGTAGTATCACCACCGAAGTGGCCACCAGCGGGACTGTCATGCAGTTGTGTTAAAACTAAATCAGATTTCTCCTTTTCGAGACAACGAAGTAAAATTCTGTTTGCATTTTTCTTGAAAAGCACATTATTTACCAATTGATAGGGTGCTGATTTTAATCTTACAACTCTTTTCTTCTTTGGGTCTAAATGATTTGGAGCGCTGCCAGTTTCAAGATAAGTGTGAATGTCAGTATACCATGAGCTAGCCAGGTCTGGGATAAAACAAATTTCCTTTTGGAACAGGACATCATCTAAAGGTATGTCATTCTGATTAGCAAGCATATGTGTTGATTCGAAAACTAGTTTACACAACCCCAAACCCTGTATGACTTGAGAGGGTTTAATCTCTAGGTCATACTCTTGAAGAGCAGCCACCCAATGTGCCCTTTTTTCTCCAAGGTCTTTCTATACCAGCAAGTTTCTTATAGAAGAAAATGGAACAATTACCTTGGTTTTTTATTTAAGGAGATAAGGGCAAAAATGTTTTACTGCTTTGAACACGACAAAATCCTGTTTATCCACTTCGTGATAGTTTAGTTCAGATCCTTTTAAATTCGAGCTCATGAAGGAGATAGGTACTTCATCCTCCCACTAGTTCTTCTGAGTAAGAACAGCTGCATAAGATATGTCAGATGCAAAAGTATAGAGAATAAAGTCTTTCTTGAAATAAGGACTCACAAGTGCGGGTGCCTCAGCTATGGCCTCCCTAATCCTGATAAATGACTCTTTTTCTTTATCCCCCCATGAAAAACTACTATATTTCTTAATCATATTCTGCAGTGAGTGCACGATTTTAGGAAAACTTGGAACAAATCTTCTTACAAAATTTATCTTTCCCATGAAGGATTGCATGGATTTCTTAGTAGCAGGAAAAGGAATCATAGAGATAGCTTCTGTTCTTTCTGGATCAATCATGATCCCCTCTTTTGACACTACAAACCCTAGCAAAATTCCCTCAGTTACTGCAAATATTGTCTTTTTAGGGTTAAGGGAAATATCGAACTTCCTGCAACGTTCAAGCACTTTACGTAAATGTGAGATGTGATCAGATCTGTTTTTGGAAAACACAGTGACGTCGTCCAAATAGACAATGACAGAGTGATTTATCAGACTTCTGAAAGCAGTGTCCATTGCCCTTTGGAATGTGGCCCCAACGTTTATCAATCTGAAGGGCATATTCCTATAGGCATAGGTTCCCCAAGGTGTCCTGAAAGTGGTTTTCAGCTAATATGTAGGAGAAACTAAGACCTAGTTGTACCCAGAGAAACCATCTAATAAAGACAACATCTGAGCACCTAACACCTTTTGGAGGATTTGCTCCATGGGCGGGACAGGATAGTTGTCATTTTCTAACGATCTGTTTAAGTTTTGGAAGTCTACACATAGAAAAATATCTCCATTCTTCTTCCTAACGGGAACAAGGTTTTCCACCCACTATGCATGGTGTACAGAAAATATGATCTGGGCAGTAAGCAGTTTATTCAATTCTTTCTTTACTGCTAGTTCTAAGGTAGGGTGCATTTTCCTTAGTTTCTGCTGGAACGGTTTTGACTGAGATTTCATGGGAATTACTTGTTGTATGATGGGTATCAAAAGTCTTCAGATCATCATAGGACCATGCAAACATGTCCTTGAATTCACTAAACAGTTTCAGGAATGCAGATTTCTCGTTTGGGGTGCAGTCTGATCCTAAGTTGATATTTTGAGGATTCACTTCCATGCCTAAGTTTATGGTTTCATAACGCATGTTGGAACTGTTTGTCTTGCAATTAGGCACTCCCTTGAACTTATCATGCAGGTCAGAAAAATTTTCGAGCCTGATAACTGATGTAGGAATCGAATTTACCTATTCAAAAGATTGATCGATGGGACGATGTGGGTGGATTACTGAGAAATTGTGTAGATCCTCATCATGTGTGATCTCATCAATCGTTGATTCCTTAAAAGTATCTTCCCTATTAAGAAGGCAATAATCTGTGAATCATCATTAAAGACACGCTAGTTAGTAATGTTATCTAGAATTGACGGTTTAAATAATAACTCAATAGAAAAAAACATTAGGGGAAAAATTCTCTGTGGGAATGAGTTGTGAAGCTACATTTTCCAACAAGTCAACTTCTTGATTCTGAAAATGAGGAATGGATTCGATATTAAAGGCATCAAGTGCTGAAATTAAATTCCATACCTCCTTTTGATAACTTTGCAAATGATTAGATAAACAATTAATGGAATTGCGGACTTGTCGAACAATGATTTCAGAATCTCCAACTGCAATTAGAACTATAACTTTCAAGTCCAATGCCATCTTGAGTCCCTAGATGAGGGCCTCATACTCGGCTATGTTATTTGTGCAAAGAAATTCCAGCCTACAAGATAGCATGAATTTGTTTCTTGCAGGGTCTAGGAGCATGCAACCTACTCCTGCACCTTCCTTTGATCTAGATCCGTCAAAATACAGATGCCAAGGCTTATCAACAAGGCTAATTACATCATTTACATTATTCACAGTGTTAACCAAACTGGGGGCAGCTTCCTGAAAATCACAATGCAGAATTTCTGATTTATTTACAGAATCTGTAAATGCAGATTAAGTGCAGGAAAACTCCCCAAATCAGAATCGTATATGTAGTTTGCTAAAATGGAATCACTAAACAAAACTGGTTCATTGGGAGCATTAATCTCGGTCATAGTGTGTTTCATGTACCTCTCCCTGTCAATTCTGATCTGATTTGGTCGCCCATTTTTAGGTAACCACAAATGTGACCAATTGGTCAAAAAGTACCCTTTTAAGGCCTGAGACTAGTCACGATTTAAAAACAACCCATAGACATCCGGTATGTCTGCTACTACATCAATAACCTAGAAGAGCTATGGATTAGTGGCCATTATGATAATTAGTCCTTTTAATTCTCCTACAATTTTCACCTTAGACCGATCTAGCTGGATAATTTGAATTTCATAAGGAGTGGGCTTGGCATTGAGCTTCTTACAGACCGAATAAGGCATAACGTTTGATGAAGCTCCGGAATCAATCATATAGTTATGAACATTCCGGTTAAATATTTCAAATGTTAGTAGAAATGGTGGAGTTGTAGATTTGGAGTTCTTACCTATCAGTGCATCTTTATCAGTGGTTGTTTTGATATTACTATTAAAATCTACTGCTGTTTTACTAGTTGAAGGATCAATATTATTGACTGAAGGTACAGAGGGCTGATTCTTTGTTTTAGTGGTTGATGGATTTGACAAGTTTGAAAGTACTGAACCTCCAGGCATGGGATAAATTTTCAATAAATCAAACATGCTGATATTTGCCCTCTTTTGCTTGAGATCTTCTATGAAGTCATATTGGAGATCTATAGCTTGAGTGGCAAACTGCTAATTTGAAGATTGGGGACTGTTATTGGGTGCTGCTGATGGTTGCGAATCCACAGGCCCTTTACTCTTTGTGTTATGGGTATGCTGGTTGACAAAGACAGAATGATCACTAGATTCCCCTTCTTTGGCTGAACTATCCCAGAAATGGCAATTAAGCGGGAGAGGATCCTCAGAAGTTTCCTCGGTTCCAGGTTGCTCAGGTTCATAATATTCATCTGACTCCTGATCGGTTGAAGAATCGGGTAAGGCATAAAAAACTCTTATAGTATTGAAAACTTCCTCATTAGTTGATATGTCAGGTAGAGTGTTCTGCTTGGCATTAGGGGATGTAAATGGTCAGTATGGGGTTTTGAAATCCCCCCTTTTTGAAGTATTTTCCCCATTATTTCATTTCAATATCACCAGTTCATTTGTAAGAGACCTAATTGCTTGTTGTAATTTTTCTACATCGAAAGCAGGAACATCTCTTTTATCCGTCTTGGTTCTAGCAGGGGTTTCGTTACGTTTATGAAGGGAACCATCAGTTTTGCCATTATTTTCTGGTTCGAATGTTAATGAATTCTTTTCAACCTTTATTGCCTCTTCGAAGGTTTCAACTAATGTGATTTTACCAGCTTGTTTCACAAACATACCCAGGTATTTAGGTAAAGCTAAAGCATAATTCTCAATTATGATATCTTATGGAGGTTGGGAGGCTACTGGTATCTTATTTAAGAAAGTAAGGAAACGTTGATTAAAATATTTTATCCTTTCTTTGCTCTCCATCCTTATTCTAGAAATTTCTAGTGCTAACACAGCAGGAGTTTTATCTTCACCAAACTTGTTCAGGAATGTTTGACTAAAATCACTCCAGCCAGTTGTGGATCCTTGAGTTAGGGAGAAATACCAAACTGTAGCTTTTCCTTCGAAAGTTAAAGGGAATAACCAACATACCACATCCTCTTGCTGGACATTCATAGTCTGAACAGCCAGGATGAATTTGTCAATGTGATTTTCGGCTAGACCCTTATCATCTAGGTCAAACTTAGGTAGCAGTTTATCAGGGTGTTTGGGTAAGTTATGTTGTAGTCTAGGGACAACAATGGCACCACGTCGCAACCATGGTCTATCAGCATTAGGATTACCTTGATCTCGATCACCCATATCTGGATCAGATTTCGGGTCTGATGAAGACACGCTGTTATGGTCACGGGGACTATAAGGTGGTGATTCAAGAGGTGAAGGGGGTAGATCAGATCCACCTGCAGATAACAATCGTCAGGAAGTGTTGTGACTAGCCACTCCTCTCAAAAGATCACTGAGATAATAATCAAGAGACCCTCTCAATGGTTCAAGGGGCTCTTCTCCAAGTGGATCAGCAGTTGACTCAGTTGCTGCCAAGGTTTGAAAATGAGTTCTGCTTGGCAGTCCGAAATTGATCGGAGGGATCCCTGTTTGGCGAGAATAGGCTCTAGTTAAAATTATACATGATTCCTCTAAATTTTTACTTATCTGCTCTGGGGAAACCGGTGAGACGGTTGGATCTCTTTCAATAATGGTCCTAACTGCATCTGAAAATGGGGTATTTACAGTTTCGGGTTGTGATGTAGAGACCGGGGTAGACAATGTTCCAAAAATTTAGGTTGATTATTGGTAGGAGTGTTAGGTGATCGATCAGCCATTAAGCTTTAAGCTTAAGCCCTCCTTCTAGCACCATTTGTTGGTTGAATATATTGACCTAGGCCAACAATGGAAAGACAGCCCACGCACTCAACTTACTGCAATCTTGTGTATGTTTGGAATAACTATCTCTCACAGGATAGAGGCCCTGCTGCCTGTAAAATGTGCTCTCAAAATAGAGAGTCTCTTTAGGTGTAGAGGGTAAGTTTTACTTGACCAAATCTTCTGACAAATCAGGAAAATTTAACCTAATGACTAACTACTGCTGAAAACTATCCTAAGCTAAGTACAAAAAACTAGTAGCTGCTAATTCTATCCTATAATGACTTAGATGCAATCTATCTATCTCAGCTGAGAGCATGTTTTGTTTGGATTGACAACAAGTATCAGTTTATAAAATGATCTGTAATCATGCATTTGTTAGAGAAGTCTATCATCAACAGAAACAAATCTAGATTAACTCATAACAAGGTGATATCTCATTACAATATAATTTAAACAGAAAATGAAGCCTGTAATCAAGTAAATCTAACATAGTCTTGAAATATGACAGATACAATCAAATATTAACTTGAAGGTGAGTCAAGGTCAGCTTACACAGTCAATATTCATGTAGTACTATTTCATAATCAATTGAAAAGTCATGAAGAAGCTCACTTTCAAGATAACAAATAATCATTTATATTTCAAGACCATGTACTCATTCGAAATCCAACAAAAAATGATTTCACATATACTATAACAATATATATATCTATATATATATCTATATATATATATATATATATGAATACGAAATTCAACAAAAGAGAAACTTCATATAGGACAGTATGAAATGAGTGAAAGACATAGCTACGGTCCTCAGTATTCTATAGCAACCAGTAATCCTCAGAAACAGTTCTAAAAGAAACACAAGCATAACAGAATATATTATAGCACTGTAGAATATCAATTCTCCACAAGTCTTTGGAATCGAACCGTGTACTTCTGTTTAGAATTTTGTTTATATAGGGAACTACAAACTACAACTAATTAACTAAAATTCCTATTTCTAAGGAAATATATGGATTATATCCAAATATGGTCCAAGAACGACTAGAATCATAGGCATGCTATTATGTAACCATCTGGAGAGAAAAATACGCCAAGAAGATTAACTTACTGGAGAAATACAACATTATATTCTCCAGAACATGTTAACACCATATTGGATAATCCATGCTAATAAATTCTTACAAACAAAAGTGTAGAAATCGCAGAACAACAATCAGTTGCAATCCTGAAATAGCCTCCGATGAGTAACTACGCATAGTCAAAAAGCACAAATGTAGGATGGAATTTAGCTTCATCTCAACAGCTTCATTAACACCTATAAATGTCAAACAGAAATCTATTTAGCCAAAATACAATGATGATCATATAAAAATTAACGAGATGTCTGCAGAATTTTAATTCTGCAGATATCTCTATTTAATAATCAAACCATGCACTAAGAGCCAAAGATAGACAAAGTCAAAATATCACTAACCTGTGAAGGCCTATTCAAAATCACCTGTGTGCATAATTGAAGATTCAAAAGACAAAATTTAGAATTCATTGCAGACACAAAATTTCAAGTTTTTAAAGCCGATTCGACAGAAAATCGAATTGGTACACTTCTCCTTGCTTCATCCAGCTTGGCTCTGAATGTGACAGCTTTGATCCTGGTAATCCTATTCTGCTTCTTCAACTTTTGATTCTTCAATAGAATCCTTTTAACTTGTTCTTTATACTTCAACTTCTTTCCTCTCAACACATTCCACTTTTCAATCCAAGATATCAATTCAATTTTTAAACCTATGATTTTATCCATGGCAATTGTTTGGATAAATTGAGCTTCCTTTAAGTCGGTTTGTAGAGACGAAATGACTCGGGCATGAGGGTTTTGATTAATTTGTTCTTTCGATTCTTTCTTCATGGCCTTTCAGGCTTCCTCAGCTAGGTAATGCTTTTGATCAATTTCTTGATCACATTCATGGTTCACTTGCTGACTATCAATGACCTCATTTGCAGAGGCAGACACGTACTTAAGATCCAGAAGAGATGGGCCTATGAGAATTGGGTTTGGAAGAATTTCTGAGGAGTCACTTACCTCAACAACCGAGATATCTGCAATGCTCAAATTTCTCATGGCAAGCAAGGTGATTGTCATGCTACGTGTGGTCCTATGTATAGCTCGATTGCTCATCTGCCAGCTAGTCTGATCTTCAGCCTTTGTCTGCCCTATGTCAACCTGTGAGTGAGGAGGGTTCTTGTTTTGAGGGCAACATACTCTTAAGCATAAGGGAAATAATCTTACATCTGAAGAAAGTGGATATTGTATTGTCTCTATAGTTATTCCTATTGACAATTTATAATTATGTCCATCTAAAATTCCATAGTATATTGTACTGTAGTTTGCGATGGGATAATGCATTCCTTGAATGAAAATAGAGAAGTTGGGGACAATGCTTATTGTTGATATGTTATAAAGGAGAGTGCAAAATAAGAAGAATAACATGTCAAATATTTATCAAACATCCAATCCATGCATGGGACTTTCTAAAATATTCCACATATGCCATGCTGGCAGAGTTATACTGGCAGAGTTTAATTATGCATATTTTTATAGACAACCTGCACACTAATATTTACATCCTTGATTATATTTTAGATTTTTTTAACTGCTTATGTTTAAATTTTATCAAATGCATACCTTTCAAGGTCTTAAGTTGCACTTTCTTGTTGTTGAACTTGTGCTAACTCCATTACATGGGACATTGAAAGTTTTTGTAGACATTAGGGTGACTTCATGGATGGCTAGTTTATACTTGCTTCTAGATGGCTATGCTTATAGACTTACTTTTTTCTAAACCTAATATCGCTCTGGAATTTAGGTTTGTTGAATTCAAATTATATTTATGTTGAATTCATACATAGTTAAGGAGTTGAGATCACTGGAAAGAGCATATATTCAGCTGGCAAACCCATAGCAGCTGATACATCATCTCTACATGCCAATATCATGAAGGACAAGATTGATGTTGATATTGTTTCAGAGATAAAAAATACTGTTGATGAGAACTGAAATACCTAATATGAGCAATAAATGCAACTCTAAAGTACATACATTTAGTCTCATTAAAACAACTATTGATGATTGTTAACACCGTTACTTAGCAGAGGAACGAAAAGGCCATGGTGAAGAAGAAATAATGGTTGCTTGTCAAAGTTTGGTTAAATATTATAGTATAAGAGTATGACGAAGGGCGAGTAAACAATGGTTTCTCACGGGATCCAACGGTGTAAAGCGAAGAGATGAAGATCAAAGGCCCATAATGTGTCCGCTATATAAAGATGTGAGAAAGATAAAGATGTAGGGGGTGTTCGATAAGACGTGAAAATCAACGGTCGTAGATACAACTTGATAAAATCTACGGTCTTTGTGAACTCCACCTTGAGAACTTGCACGTTTGATAAGACGAGGATGTTCGGCGGAATTGGGTACATGTCGCTTGATCCGACGGCTAAGAAATAAAGGTAAAATAGATCGATGGTCGTTGATGGATTCAGAGTAGGAAGTTGCGCGGTAGTTGGAGGTAAAGGGTGGTAATAGAATGGAAACCATGGTACACGTGGTCGATTGTGGTGCATTACGGAGGCAAAAACGGTTTGGTGGAAACTGCCAAAGGGGGGCCTCCGGAGTGGGGTCCTATATAAACAAAGTTGACTTGTTCGATGATTATTTTATTGGCACCAGACGAATGAAAAGGACCTATGTGCTCATCAACCTTTAACAGCCAATTTCAAACACACGCAGCCACAGTAACAGGTAAGGCTCGAACGCTCAAAAATCCATCCATCTAATTACCATTATTGACTGAATTATGGACCAAGGAAAAGATTTGCAAGGGTTTGGTCATATTTTGGATGACAGAGAAGACTATCTGGTTGATAGGGACAAAGGGGTGTGTGACCCTTTCCTGTCCATAGGAAGTGTATCAGTCAGCAAAGAGAGGTTGTGGCAATACAATTCACATGGTAATGATGTCCTGAATATTTGTAAGTTGTTTTTATATTATTTTGCTGTCGAGCAGACCCTGCATTTTCCCGAATTTGCAGAATGGTGCGTAGTTAACTATTCCCATTCTCAGAGAGTCATTGTAAGTCAGTCTACGTCTAGGATACTGTGTAAAATTAATGCCAAGGTCATCCGTGAAAACCTGAACTTGCCCGACAGCTACCCTGACAGTCGTGAACCTGTAAACGAGTCCATTCTTGCTGAATTGTACAAAAATTGTGGAACTGAAGTTCATTGAAAATTCCTGTCCAGTGTCTTGAAAGAAGGTCATTCATTAGATGGTCTTTTCCTGCCATACCATGTTCATATTTTCAAAGATGAAGTTCAATTAGTGGTGTCCTTAGTCTGTCAAATCTTGGGTCTTGATGATGATTGTCACGTAAATGAAGTCATCCTGGGTTTTCTATTAAAAATTAGTTCATTAAGTTCTGAGTCTCAGTCAATCCTTGTATTCAGTCTAGATGAATACTTGGCAAAAGTGATACATCTTCAATTAAGTGAATTCCCAAAGGTCAGGTTCTTCAAATTTCAAACCTATTTGTTGAACATGTTGCTATGTTCAAACGTCACCGAATTACAGTTTTTAAGTACCATCTTCTCTTCGGATTTGCCCAAGCAAATCAACATGTTTGAATTTGCAAATTCAATCATGTCAAAAATATACAAAATGTTGTTTGATGAAGTGTTACCCCGGGTGTTAGAAGAGATGAAATGCATGATGCAGTCCTCGCCTGAGGATCGAGTCAGAGACTGGTTCTTGTATAAAGATTCCACTGTTTTGAGGATATATGGATTTACTGGGGAGCCTTATAGGTTACCTGCTTTCCTTACTCCCATAATTTTTGCATTAGAGTTTATGAGACAAAGGTTGCATTCAGAGGAAGAACATTTTGGGGCCTTTAAGAAATCTTCAAATATCAAATTCCCTCTCAAAGTTGGTTCTTTTATTTTCAAAAATAAAGGTGCCCTGGTGTTTATAGAAAAATTGTTGGGAAGCATGGAATTTCAAAAAGAGACAAAGGTAAATTATGATCCCCATCATATAATTTCCCTGAGAAAGCAGGCAAACAAAAACAAGCCATTTGACCACCAAGTTATTGAAGGTTTGAGTGAAACAGCCAATTTGTTTCAGTTTATGGAGATTCCAAGATCTGATGAAGATGCAAGTACTTTACCAGTCGCAGTGTCTCAAGTGACAGAGGGTCCTAATATTGTAATTAAAAGAAGTCTTTCTGAAGTTGAAAGCATGGAAGTGGATGAGGATGGGTCACACAAAAAGGCCAAATTGTTTCAAGTTGGTGGAGTTTTAAGTGAAGAGATTTCAGATGATTTCAAGAGAGTTGCTTTAGTCCCAACAAAATCTGTAGAGGTAAATCAATTTTCTTTTAAAGGTGTACATAATTTAGAATCAAGCCCAATTTTCAAGTCCAAAGAGGAGCTCATGGCCAGTTATGTGGAGAAGCGAAAACAGTCCCTAGAAGAGACAAGGAATTTACTCCCGCGGGTAAGGAGTTTAAACAATCCAAAAACCTCCTTGATTTCTACCAGGGATATAGAAAGAAATACCTTTAAATTGGCCATGGTAAATGATAAAAATATGTCAGAGATGGAAGTAAGATTGGACAAGATTAGTGTACCCGACAAAATACAGCTACACAAGCAAACAAGCGACATTATTTATTCATATCTATTGCAAGCTATGATGAGAATCAATAAGCTACAAATTTTGGTAGACAAGTTAGAGGTTCAGTTAAAACGTGAAAAAAGTTGAAAATAAGGTCAATGCCATTCAAATTAAAAAGCTACAAGCAGACATTATCAGTTCAGGAAATGAAAGAGATAACACCCAAGCAATCAGAAGAATGCTGGAAGAAAAGGACAACACCCTCCAAGTTTTGAAGAAAAGGTTGAAGATCCCAAGCACATAGCATGTTCAATCATCCGAATTATTGGAATTGCAAGAGGAGAAAGACAAAATTCACCAGGAGATGATGGAGCATAAAGGAAAAGCCGTCAAATTACAAGAAGAAAAAGACAAATGGGAGATAGAGCGGGATGAGCTAGTAGCACAAATCTCCATGCTGAAAAAGGACCAGAATGAAGAAAAAGAAATCATGGAGGAACTGATGAGCCAAACTCCCACTGATGAAGACCTGTCTATTGTAAATATTGAGAAACCATTAAATGATTTTTCTGTAGATGACTTGTTAGTACCCATGTCCCAGGTCAGCCTAAAGGATGAAGAAATAAAAGAATTAAAGGTGGAAAATGAAAATATCAAGTCTGAGTTAGCCAAGATGACGGAAAATAAAAATAAAATATTGCAATACAGAAATCAGCTACAAAAGAAATTTAATGAATTGAAAGAAAGAAACATTGGAAAGGGTTCTCTCTAGGGAGAAAAGCACATAATTTGGGACACCTTATCTGTAGAAATTACTAAATTCAGGCACTACTTGAACTTTATTGATGATCAAAGAATATTGATCAATTTGGCCAATCAAAGACTGAAGTTAGTAAATGAAAATATGGAGGGGAAACCCCTTGCCACGGCCCAGAATGCTTTGAATTTCTTAAATTCAGTAACATACCAAAAATTGCATGATATAGGAGTAAAGGATAGAATAGCAATGGTGCTGTGGGCCAAAAAGTTTATCCATAAGCATCATATAATGAAGGCAGTCCAGGACAAAGCTGATGAAATTGTTTCACAGGTTAATGACTTCAAGCAGGTTTTCAAAGAGCTATTTGAGGATGGCCTACCTTCTTTTTGGGACGAGGAGGGATGAATGTTTTCGCAAGAACACTATCATAGCCTGTTAGTTCAAAGCCGCATGGACCATTCCAAATTTGATGATTTGGAAAAAGGCCTAACAGGGAAAGTGATTGTGGATAAGCTGATAGAGGACTTTGAAATATTACAAAAGTTCCTGATTATCAGGGGAGGATTGCCTAAAGTGTCATATGAAGCTTACATGGAGTTGGAGGTGTCCATTCGAGAGATGATTGAATATGATATTCCAAGCGCAGAACAATGGAGAGCTATAGAGAGATTCAGGAAAATGAAATATATCCTTCATTCATGAAGACAGGTGTTGCGCGCTGAGGAGCTACTTGGATGAAGCCATGTTATCAAGTTGATTTTAACTTAATGATCTATTAGGATCGGAGCTAGTAGTTTATTCCTAGGAATTAGGAATATAGTTACAAGACTTTGATTAAGCCGGTTATTCAGTTATAAATCTTCTTGGAAGATGAAAATCATTTTATGTATATAAGTGCATTTATTTTATGTGATGGGGGTTGGAACCCATCTTGTTGTTTAATGTTTCTTTGAGGACATATATTTTTGAATACCAGAGCGAATGCATAAGAATTATCAGAGATTCCTGTGTCATTTACATTACAGTCCGTATTTCTTTCCTTATGTGATTGTGCTTTCCAGTGTAACGCTCCATTCTGTTTTTCTTCATATCTGAAACACAGTGTTGAATGGTTAGAATTCATAATGTTTATGATCTGATCATCATTTCAAATATTTTATACATTCTTCTACTAAAGTTAATATAGAACTCATCTTTGATGCTCTGTATTAATGGACTGTTCATTCTCTCTTTTGTTTCACCTGAACTAAATGAATGACTGTGATGAAATGATTATCTTGCCTTTGATAAAATTTTATGTATATGTCTTTGTGATATCTTTTTGTATATGTGACTCCATTTTCCCAATGGTTATGTATTGTTTCGACCGTTTATACAATATTTGAGTGTCGATTTATATCTGGCCTTGTTAAATCTGTATTCGAGAGATCCCTCTCTGGAAAGAAAAGCCAGTTTCTTTATAAAAGTGGTTTTTGTTGTTACCTCGGGATCTACTTTTCACAACCTGGGTATATTCTGAGTGCTAACAATGACAATATAGCAGCCACCTCCAATCTTAAATATGAACATGAGGTTAAACTTTCATCTGTCAGTGGACCTACAAGTATCAATTATTCATTATTGGTAGAAGAAAGGGAAGTTCCTAAAGGAAGGATGGCTAGAGCATCTAAATCAGACAAGCTGTCAAAGGATGGTGATCATATAGTAAAGGACATTGGAGTGGTAGTTGCAGTGGTAGCTTTGAAAATAGGGAATGTAAGCTGGAAAGTCAAATTTCATCTACTGTTGACGTGAACAGTCTTAACAAGATTTCATGGACAATGAATGGAGCTTAGTTGAATGAGCTGAAGTAATGCCACTGTTACTTCTCACTATTTGATTACGCTGCTAGTGGAATTTCAATAACAATATGCTGATAGGAAATCTTACAGTAATTCAATTTGATTCATCAATTTACATCAATTACAATTTGATTTATCAATGTTACAGGAAATTATCCTCTAAGTAAAGATTTGATTCATCAATTTATGTTTCTAAACAAGCACTATTATCCTTCTCTAAAATAAAAATTTGTTTATTTTTTACATTTTGATTATTTTTATCATTCAAATAAGGTTATGATTGTTCACAAAATTGTAATTTATATCCCTTGAAAAGGAATATTTCTAATGTATTAATTAATAATTACAGCATCAACTTAACCAAGTTTAAATTTCTCCCGCCATATTTATGTGAAAGCATATATTTATATTGTTATAATATAGCCCAAACTTAACCAAAACATAAGATCATGATCACATCTCAACAATCCATTGAAAGTAAAAGATGATTGAAAACACTTTTCCTATTAATATTGGTGAATGTTTTTTTATCACGGAAAAGATAAATAAAATTTTACAAAAAAAAGTTGTAGCTCATTATATTAATAAATGAACCATATTATTCAGTGATTATTCATAGGCCAAAAAAGTTGTACATATATAGCATCAACATCAATGTCTGATAGAGATCATAAATCATCATGTCTAGAAATAAACACATGTTTATGCTTATACACATACATATTTTCCTGCTTTATGCATTAACAAGTACCAGCAATATTGTGCACAACAAAAATGTAAACAGTAACCAAACTGTGCACTATAAAAAGTATCGGTAAGTATGTGAAGAGTATTCCATCTACTGACTTTCAGCAAAGAAAGGATCAACTAGGGTGTGGTCTTGGGTCTAGCTCATTGATATTGTCATCAACCCCTTCCCACAAATGCCAACTTCCTTCACCAACATGTAGCCCCATCTTAGAAAATTGATCTATCGACATGTTCCTTTCCATGTATATATGTCAATACGATATGTTCTGAAATAAGCTTCCTATTTTGATGAGTTCTCCATATAAAGGATTCAACATGATGTTCTTTGGAGGCTTTTCATGTTTAACCAATCTATAACCAGTATAGAATACCCATAAATTTGGAGCTTTTGAACCCCTTTTGAGATAGCCAAGAGCATAACTAACTTCAGAGCCATTAGTTCAACTCGATTGTTGGTACTTCTCCCAATTCCAGCTGCAAACATGTACCAGTGAGTATCATATATAGAAAATTCCCCCTAGCTCCTCCCTCCATGTATTAACTATGTAAGGGTGGGAAATAAAGACATGATTTTTATTTTCAGATTATTCATTGCAGAGAGGAAACCTACTTGGACCACAACCAAACTTTTTAATTAGATTAGCCCATACTAGGACCTTACCAAAAAGTGTATGACACACAACAATTTGTGTTGGCAATATGGAAGATGTCTATATTGGTATTGATGTCAATATATGAGATGATGGAGATTTGGTGAACTAATGATTGTGGACAGACACATTTTAGTGATGATCATTGATGGCAAAATAAGATGAGAGGCATATCCTTGTTGACAGAACCATGGATGAGGCTGAAAGCTCTGTCAGAGCAAGTGGTGAAACTAAGAGACACTCTATAAAAGAAGTGTGCTTGCAATAATAATGCAAAGATAGAAATTGATAGGTTTTCTCAAAGACTTTGCTATGAGGCTCAAGACATGCCACTTCTTCAAGAAGCTTTGAGTTTCTACAGGCTAGTGTGGACTAATTCTTAGAGCTGTGGTGCAACAATTACGTATTGCAACAAGACCAGAAGTTTGCACATAGGGGCTTTATGTGCTTTGCAATGTTGCAACAGGGAATGAGTTTCACAAAGATGAAGTCATGCATTTTTTTCAAGCAATCTTACCAGGAAGAGTGTATTCCTTTGATTAGGTTTTTGCATTACATGAACAACTCTCAATTTTGTGTGGCAACAGTATGGTGAGAGAGAAGGTATTGAAGATGTTATTGTGGGAAAGAGGAGGTTTCAGTATGAGAAGAAGGTTAAGAAGAACCCGCTTAATTATGATGTCTGGTTTGATTCTGTAAAGTGGCTGGCATACAGCTCCCAAACAGCTCCGATACAGGATGCCAAACAACTCCCATACAACTCAAAAAGCTCCCATAGATAACACTTTGAGATGATAGCGTAGGGGAGCCAATGTCTAAGCTTTCTTGTAGATCTCTAGCAAGTTCTTCATCGTCATCCACTTGAAAACTTCCCCCTATGTTATTCACCTTTTTTTGTTCTTCTTCATATAGAGAAAGTGTAATAGCATGATCCAAATCCTCATTTCCACTATGTCCATGCCCATCCAAGGTCCCAGAAGGCATATCCTAATATCTATTTTCATTGGACAATACTCCTTGATATTGCCCCTCTGATATCCTATGATTGGAGCCTTTAAAAATTTTACTGATCCACTTCATGACGTGTGATTGTTTTTACACATCACCCAAAACAATATGATCTCTACAGATAGCTTTACAAAATCAATGGGATTAAATGAACCTCTATGGGCCTCCTCCTAAATGGAAGGCACCCAGCAAAAGCTAAACCTTGAAATGATGATTCAGAAGCTCGAGAAAAACGCATCAGGAATCCTGGAAATTGTTTGCATAGAAGATATGGTGTTCGCAGTGGATATGAGATGCGTAATAGTGAGGGTGTTTCAAAGAAATTCAACCAGCTTAATACTCTAAAGTGCAGAAGATACATGAGCCGTCTGATCATAGGATCGACGGTTGTGATTTGTTTTCCCATTGGGATTTATCCGACATTGACTGGGAGGAATGGTTTATATGGGTTTATATATCCCATTCTTTCATACTCTATTCGACGCATAGAGAAAAGGTATGGTGGGGGATCTGGGTGTTTGGAATCCATGAGAAGATCACCAGCTCGGAGCCTGGGACGGCCTGTTAGGCCCCCTACCTTTTTCCATGCATGATGGCAAATCTGTTTGATGACGTGGATTTTGACATGGGAAAGACACATTTTCATAGAATTGAGCCTGTTAATAATCTGGGAAGACCATAGAGAATGAGAATGGTTGTGACTTCACATCTTCTAGTAAGTTTTTTGGGTTCAATGAACATGTCTAAGATCCAATTACCTCCAATCCTAGGCCTTCTAGCAATATTGCTGATAGCCTGTTCCTCTGAAAGGCACAATCCTCTAGTTTCTGGCATGTGATAGCTTCCTTCCTTCTCACCCTGCATGGTTTCATTCAATGCTTTCCTTTCAACCAGCAACATTGGAATTTTTTGGTCTTTTATCATACTCATGCCTTCATAAAAGTCTCTAATTTCAATGTAAAGTGGTTGGAATTCGTTTGTATCCATAATTGTTGAATCCAAGCATTGAAGACAGAGTTTCCGACCATCATCCAACTTAATATATCGTACATTCCTTTCCTCCATACATTCACAACTGCAACATCGAGGAGAGTTATCATGTTCATGTGAAGGACAATACCTTTGTCCCCAAAATGGATGGGCTCTATACTAAATTAATCCAGCTCTATTTGTTGGGATAAAATGGTTGCAGACGTCACATTTTGGATGGTATATTTCCTTATAACAATATTTGTGGTATGGATCATTTCCTGACATGGAAAACTCATGTTTAGAAATAAGCTCGCCACAAACATGACAACGAAAACACTGAGGATGACAAACAACTCCCATACAACTCAAAAAGAGCCCATAGCCTATCTCAGTATTGCACCCAACACAAATATTGTATCCTGTAGGATAACCATGTGACGAAGGATAGATAGCACTTTGAGATGAATACGTAGGGGAGCCAATGTCCAAGCTTGCTTGTAGAGCTCTAGCAAGTTCTTCATTGTCGTCCACTTGAAAACTACCCCTATGTTATTTGCCTTTCTTTGTTCTTCTTCAGATAGAGAAAGTGTAATAACATGATCCAAATCCTCATTTCCACTATGTACATGCCCATCCAAGGTGCCAGAAGGCATATCCCAATATCTATTTTAATCTGACAATACTCCTTGATATTGCCCCTCTGATATCCTATGATTGGAGCCTTTAAAATTTTTATTGGAGCCTTATAAATTCAACCGACGTAATACTCTAAAGCGCAGAAGATACATGAGTCGTCTGATCATAGGATCGGCCGTTGTGATTTGTTTTCTCATTGGGATTTATCCCACATTGACTGGGAGGAATGGTTTCTATGGGTTTATATATCCCATTCTTTTATACTCTATTTGACGCGTAGATAAAAGGTATGGTGGGGGCTCTGGGTGTTTGGAATCCACGAGAATATCACCAGCTCGGAGCCCGGGATGACCTGTCAGGCCCCCTACCTTTTGCCATGCATGACAAATCTTTTTGATGACATGAATTTTGACATTGGAAAGACACGTTTTCATAGAATTGAGCTTGTTAATAATCTGGGAAGACCATAGAGAATGAGAATGGATGTGACTTCACATCTTCTAGTAATTTTTTTGGGTTCAGTGAACATGTCTAAGATTCGATTACCTCCAATCCTAGACCGTCTAGCAATATTGATGACAGTCTGTTCCTCTGAAAGGAACAGTCCTCTAGTTTCTGGCATGTGACGGCTTCCTTCCTTCTCACCCTGCATGGATTCATTCAATGCTTGCCTTTCAACCAGCAGCATTGGAATTTGCTGGTCTATTCTCATACTCATGCCTTCATAAAAGTCCCTAATTTCAATGTAAAGTGGCTGGCATTCGTTCGTATCCATAATTGCTGAATCCAAGCATTGAAGACAGAGTTTTCGACCATCATCCAACTTAATATATTGTACATTCCTTGCCTCCATACATTCACAACTACAGCATCGAGGAGTGTTATCATGTTCATGCGAAGGACAGTACCTCTGTCCCCAAAATGGATGGGCTCTATACTCAATTAAGCCAGCTCTATTTGTTGGGATAAAATGGTTGCAGACATCACATTTTGGATGGTAGATTTCCTTGTAACAGGATTTGTGGTATGGATCATTTCCTGACATTGAAAAATCATGTTCAGAAATATGCTCTTGACAAGCATGACAACGAAAACACTGAGGATGCCAAACAACTCCCATATAGCTCAAAAAATGCCCATAGCCTATCTCAGTATTGCACCCAGCACAAATATTGTATCCTATAGGATAACCATGTGGCGAAGGATAGATAGCACTTTGAGATGAATGCGTAGGGGAGCCAATGTCCAAGCTTGCTTGTAGAGCTTTAGAAAGTTCTTCATCATCGTCCACTTGAAAACTGCCCCCTATGTTATTCGCCTTTCTTTGTTCTTCTTCAGATAGAGAAAGTGCAATAGCATGATCCAAATCCTCATTTCCACTATGTCCATGCCCATCCAAGGTGCTAGAAGGCATATCCCAATATCTATTTTCATTTGACAATACTCCTTGATATTGCCCCTCTGATATCCTGTGATTGGAGCCTTTAAAATTTTTATTGGAGCCTTAGAAATTCAACCGACGTAATACTCTAAAGTGCAGAAGATACAGGAACCGTCTGATCATAGGATCGACGGTTGTGATTTGTTTACCCATTGGGATTTATCCCACATTGACTGGGAGGAATGGTTTATATGGGTTTATATATCCCATTCTTTCATACTCTATTCAACGCATAGAGAAAATGTATGGTGGGGGCTCTGGGTGTTTGGACTCCACGAGAAGATCACCAGCTCAGAGCCCGGGACGACCTGTTAGGCCCCATACCTTTTGCTACGCATGGCAAATATATTCAACAACGCGGTGGTTGATATGTCATAGAAACGGTGGTTCATTGCTGTGCGAGGTGGCAGGCCATGTGGCAATAGTAAAGTGAATAAAAGCTGAGGTGACAGATGGGTACAATGATGTGTCGCTACAATCTCCTTTATTCTGCTACAAATCCCAAATTATTACTTCAATATCATTCTTGTCTCAAAGGGTTATTCTGCTACAAAAATCCCAAATTATTAGTTAAATATCATTCTTGTCTCAAAGGGTTATTCTGCTACAAATCCCAAATTATTAGTTGAATATCATTCTTGTCTCAAAGGGGTAGAATTATAAGAGATTATATTGTCACCTCAGGAAGTCTATAAAATTATGTTAATCCAATCCAAGGATCTTGACCTATCCTGATCTTCTCCTATTGCCAATATCCCATGCAATCCAATCCCCAATAACCCCAAAAGCCAAGATCAAAGGCTTCCATATTATATATGTAGCTTCACTAAATAAAGATAGTCTGTTCTTTAACTTAGTTATATCCCTTACGAATCCATTAAAAAAAAGCAAGATATCATCTACAAAAAGCATATGAAAAACAACAATATTTCCACCTATTCTGATCCCCTTAAGAGTCCCATTTCATCTAGCATGGTGAATTTCTCTACTTAGTCCTTCCATTATCAAGAAAAAGAGAAGTGGATCTAGGGGACACCCTTGCCTCAAGCCTCTCCCATACCTAAAAAAATTGAAGTTGCACCGTTAAGCAAGACTGTAAAAGACATTGACTGAACGCAATAGAGGATCCAATCTACAATATATAGATCAAAACCAACATGTAGCATAGCAAGTCTAAGGTAGGTCCAATTGACCTGGTCATATGCTTTGGAGAAGTCAATTTAATAATGAATGTAGGCAAGTTCTTCATCTTGAATTTGTGTAAATATTCCTGGGCAATCCCCATTGCATCATGAATATGGTGTCCTAAAAAATCAAATTGTTCAGAGGACACAATTGTGGAAAAGATGCCCCTAATCATGCTTGTAATAATCTTGGCAATAAGTTTATATATGCATTTACACAATGAAATTGATTTGAAATCCTCCATATTGAAGAAACATGAGCTTTTAGTGTTCTCGTTATTCATGAAAGACAGTTTCCAGATGTATGGTTTTCCAAAATTTACCATAAGTGATTGGGATGCAAAATAATAAGTTAGTCCACTAGACATTGAGTTGCTCTTTTCTACTTGGATTTTTTTATTATATTCTTGATATACTCTTTCTTTTTTTAAAAATTGCTTAGGTTGATTTGGAGTTTTTTTTCTTAATAAGGTCTCTTCTTATGCCAATGCCATTGTTCAGGATGTCAAGCATTACTCTCATCCGAAACACTAGTTACCATCTTGAGCTCCTCTTTTCTACCTAGAGGACACACAAGCTCCACCACAAGATCCCTTATAATTTATTGACTAATGACATTCGGTTGAGTGTGCTGTCAAACCTATTAAATGTTGGGTGTGTGTCATATGATCTTTCCTCAGTGACTTGGGTGGCTTCCTTAGTATGACCTAGAGGTGGAACTATGAGGTGTTGGTCTAGAATTTGATGGGATAGACTTGTGCTCATGCCTTGGAGGAATAAATAGAATAACACTTGGATCATTACAAATTACAGATAACAAAGAGTTCAATTTCTCCCAATTTAAATAAATAAAGAATTTACTCAATCCTACCTGAACCTTGTTACTTTTTTTTGGTTATTTGGTTTGTTGGATTATATCCTTTGGCTCATTGGACGAATCCCCATTGGCTGTCATGTTGTCATAGTTGTAGAAACTACATGATTTTAAGTTGAAGGGTAGAGGTTTGAATGATTCTTCCATAAAACAAACTAGGCACCAAATTGAATCTCTCCCAAAGTTGTTGCTGCTGGCAGAGTTCTACTGTAGATGGATAATAGGGACATTAGGGACAATAGGGACCTCATATCAAGTTGTATGTTGAGGATGGCATTTCTAAAATAGATATATATGTATATGTATTACTATATGGATGTAATTTCTTCCAGTCGGTGGAAAAAGGGGATTAGATAAATGGGATCAAAACGAGATCAAGATTATTATGATAGATCTTAATAATTTTGTTTTGCAAAATAATCTTTCGTGGCTAGTTAAAATAATTTTTAACTATTTACGTGGGTTTAATTAATGGAATGGACAAAAAAAATAACCTTATTGATCATAAAACTAATGGAATAGGCTGGAAAGGACCAATGATTTCACTAATTGTGGACATAAATGTGCATGTGTTAAAATTGCAAAAATTCTTGCAGAAAACTGCAAAAAAGCAGAATTTTTTTTGAGAGAAGAACAAGTGATTACATGCATATCAATGGCCTCAAAGTAGGAGAGGAGGGTGTTGATGCATTTTTAAATCACTTGAGTTTCTTGGAGTTGAGAGCTCAAGGAGAATCCTGAGAAGGAAAAAAAATCCCTAGGACAAAACTTTGTAGAAGCCCTATTCTAAGGCTCTGATACAGGTTCATCTGAGCACCAAGTAGAGAGGATACTGTCGTAATGTACACACTTGTTATATAAACATTTAAATTATCTATAGATAGGACTGCAAAACTGTGGGAGAGCAATCAAAGTTTGACCAAGTCTTGAATAAAATACAATAATTTAGGTGAGTGATCTATTTGGACCAAGTCACCTAACATTTCAAAAGATAAAATTCAAAATATAAAATAGATACAGCTCAAAAGTGTACTGAAGTACAACTACAATAGATGTTCAAAGATGATCAATAGGCTAAGTCTCACCAAAGGCCAATGTCAAATGATTCAGATTTGGCAACAACTTGAGAAACCAAAAATGAATAGCTAGCTGAACAATGACATGGCAAACTTAACAATAAATCAACATATTAAAGAATGTAATAATTCCTAATGGTATGTCAACAAGCAATGGAGCTTAAAAATGTTGGAAATAACTCAACATTAACTAGACATTAGGTTGGAAATAACTTGTTGAGGTTCCTCACAGTTGGTGAGACTTGCTAATCTATTGTTTTGCATCATTTGGTACTTCCAACCAAGGATGAAAACTGGGATGACTATGGGAGCAAAAACAAAGTGGTATTACAAATAGGTAAGAGAATTTAAGGCAGATGTACCTGTGAGGAAGGTGAAACAATAACATTGACAGTAGGGTTAATTGTGAACTGTATATTGCCGTGACATGATGGGTAAACATATTTGGGAATTGGGTATTTTAAAGAATAAGGTAATGTCCTGGTTAGTTCCTCCACTCGTAAATTTGCTGCAAAAATTACACTAGACCTTACCTCTATGGAGGTTGTTGCAACTCAGCAGAACAAATCTTATTTTGCCAGATTTTTTAGTGTTTTAGAAATTACTCATTAAGTGTTTTATCAATAACATAAAAATATTCAATAAGGTTAGTTTTTTGTCCATTACATTAATTAATCTTCCATGGCCCTTTCCTGCCTATTCCATTCGGCTAGTTAAAAAGCTAGAGATGATTTCCTGCCCAATTTTCTTTCCCATTTATAGGTAATCCATACCACTTAATTTTCACATATAAATTGAACAAAGAATAAATTGATAAGATAGATTGGACTAACAATGACATTTGTATTGTGATTTTTTTAAGGGCTCATTAGAATAACAATGATCATTTGGCAGATTGCAAGTTTCTGTAGACGTTAGGGTGACTTCATGGTTGCATGTCATGCCAATTATTTTGCTTTTTTCATGAATATTTGTTTACCCTTAGGCAGTAGGTCATGTCACCAGGAACACTATACACATCTGGAAAGAATTAATAAAAAAACTGGCAAAGAGATTCTAGAGATACTATATTTAGAAAAACATATGCAATATCATAACCATTTTGGACACGAAAGTACATTCCACCATAATTATATAAAATCATTGTACACTTAATAAGAGTTGTGATACAGCCATGCCATAATAGGCAGTACAACAAGAATAAGAAGAAAACATCCATGCCATGGAAATATATATAGATTTTCAAGAATGACTCCTTTTGGAAGGGTCTTTAATGGGAAGACATCTTGGACATTAGAAGTTGCAACTGCCCCTGCTCTTGAAACTATATCTATACACATCCTCTTGACCTCAGCTTGGTAATCGATGGTTATATATATCATGTTGTCTAAGGCTGATTACAGAAGCGTAACTATTTAGGATAAAACACATTCGAAAAAGAACACTATAGTTGAATCTGAAAGGTTTATTACAGCGAGAATTACTTTAATTCTGTCCAACCTTTACATGTCAGAGATTATCATCATACTCTTCATTCAGTGAACTGGAAAATCTGCATTTCATCATACATTATGCAATCTGTATTGTAGGAAAATGACATTGATTATGTCTGTCAAGTCAGTTAAAAGAGTACAGAAAAGGTATGCTTTTCCAGATTAATTTTATACTAAAATTGATACATAACATTTAATAATAAAACTAGGTTGAAACCTACAAAGACTCAGGCAATTTGCAGGAAGTTTAAAGGCAATTTATGGTTCAAGACAAGTTATGTGTAGTTTACAGGTCTTAGTTGCATTAACCTTAATGGACCATATGAACAACTTACAATTTATAGCCTACAATTTATAGCAGTTTGTAGGTCTTAGTTACATTAACCTTAGTAGATATAACAAATAATAATAAAACTGAAATGATGATCATTAGTATCATAAGAAATAGTTGATCACCTTCAAAGAGGTAAGGTTGATACATAGAATTAAATGATAAACTGTATAGAAGACTTGTACACACATGGTAAAAGATGAACTGATCTTATCAAAAAACTTGTATTTGAAATCACTTTGTGTCATTGAATAATGTTTTAAGTATTTTACAGAGAACAGTAATAAGTATAGGCCTTTCATTTACATAATATCGAATATGTACAAGATAGATACATTCTTAATGCAAACAATGGTGAAATAAGGTCTGAGTGCGAGGCTTGAGTATGCACTGATAGATACATTCTTGGCATATAGTATCAGGTTATCAGCAAAAACTCCTATACCATAGATAGACAAGAAACCATTCCATTAAGTGCCCAAAGTTTCTTGCTGTTGTGACACACAAAATTACCCAAAAGTGCCCAAAATTGCTTCTTTAATGCCCATGATTAAAAGTGATGTTGTTTGAATCTCTTTAAAGGTACAGGGAATCTTAGATGCACAAATTATTGACTAATGACAAGTATTAGCATGCAACAAAATTCTCATATTGCAACAAAATTCCAAGAACAGAAATTTGGATAGAACCAGTCAACCTCGCCTTGGATTGGAAAGCTACCTATTAAAAGAAAACAAAAACAATATTTGTAAATGTGAAAAATTAAACAATATACAAAACAACATACTTTAATTTGAAAAAATAAACACAAAGTACAAACAAAATAACACTTCACACCTATTTCTCTTCATAGTGCATGCGCCTGGCCTCTTTGTTTTGGCGATAGAATGTGAATAGAATGAAGGGTGATGGTATTTCGATTTCTTATCCTTTGTTTTATTTGGGGTGAGAAAGGTCCGTTTGTGACCCCTACGTTGTGTATTTGCATTTTGGGCCTTTCCATGATTAACAACAGTATTGTCCTCTCCATCTCTGTCACCTTCTTCATTTAGCACATTCTGGACATTTTCTTTTGGAGTCTTTTGGACATTTTTATACATTAGCGGGCCTAAACGAACACAATTGGGTGTGTTGTCAAATATTGGTGATCCTAAAGGAACAATAGCAGGTGTCCTGTCAAATATTGGCCTACCTAAAGGAACACTATCAGGTGTCTTGTCAAATATTGTTGGGCCTAAAGGAACACTACCCGGTGTCCTATCAAATATAGGCCTATAAAATGAATCAAATGAACACTGAATAACATCCACATCTTCACCAACATCAGGGGTTTGACTCATTCCTTCTCCTTGTTCAATGCATTCATTCATATTTGATGAAGATGGGTCACCAACATATACAATATTTCTCTTCCATTATAAGGAAACAATGTCATTAAAATGGGGTTTCAATAAAGTATTTCCAATGTGTAACAATACAAGGAGCGCTTATACAACTTACAGTGAGTGTCTCTTCAACGGACATGATATTGTCCTCGGGAATTTGTGAAGAGTTGGATACATTTCTTTGTTGCAATGAAAGAATGTCTTAAAAAAGTAAGTTTTTTGAAATACCTTGCAACATTGATATTATATACAACAAAACAAACATTAATTTGAATAGCAATTGGAAAAAATTACAATACAAGGACCGGCTTATAAAAATTACACCGAGTGTCTCTTCAATGGATAGGATATTGTCCTCAGGACTTTGTGAAAATTCAAATGCAACATTTAAATCAATTGGAGTCTTGTCAAATGATGGTGGGATGAAAGGAACATGTTCACATGTATTCTCACGTTTTTTAATGCTTTCCTGAATGACACCTCCAGTTGTCATGTCACACAAAGAAAATTCAACATCTTCAGAAATATCAAGGGTCTGATTCAAATCATATGTAAACAATTGACCCACAGATATATTATTTCCCTATAGAAAAGAGGAAATATTGTCAATAAGATGGATATTAATTCATGCATTTTCAATGTGTATCAAAACATGGAGGGGTTTACGAAACGTACGCTGACTGTATCGTCAACAGACATATAATAATCCTTGGGCGAATCAGAAGAGCTATCTAAATATCTCTGTTACAATGATTGGATATTCAATATATGTTAGTTCTCCAAATGCCATGCAAGACTGGAATTGAATAGGACTTTGAATAGGAATTGAAAATTCCTACTGGCAGTGACTCATTGAAGATTTTTCTTAGGGGCTCCTAGTCTTTATCTTTGATAACCTTCTTACGAACAATATTCATAAGTGCATATTATTTTTCATTGGATTTTGCATCGTATTCAGTAATGATTCTTTTGATGCTGCCACTGCATCTTCACTCAACTCATCTGCACCTTTCACCCCCTATTACAAGAAAAACAAGGATAATAAGCTAAGCCAGGGTCCTTTTTTTAATATGTCTAGAAATAAAACATCAATACAAATATCACACCTCACTTTGGACCTCTCTTTGAATGGCAGTAGTCTCCATAGCCTTCCTATTCTTCTTAAACCAGTATTCAACGTCGTATTTTTTTCGCTTGCGTTCTTTTTCCATTCTTGATGCAGAATGAAGCTTACAGTTATGGCCCTGCGGGGCATCGACATGCAATGTTATGGGTTCCCACCCATGTACTTGCTCATGATGTTTATTAAATGCACAACACTTGCTGCGTCGCAAACCATTGCACTCAACTCCCAAACGGTAAAAGAAGTTGTGGCCATTACTTTCCTTGATGACTTTATAAGTCAAGTCTTCCTGAGATGGTCAGCCAATAACATATTTAGTTCATGTAGCTCAATACATCAATAAGGATATTGGATTGTTCAAATATAACATGAACCTGTATTATGGCCATAGTATCAGAAGGCCAACTTTGGTTTCACAAGCCTCCAAGCAAACAAAACCCTGAAAAATAACAACATTTATACTCTTAGTAACAAATGTTATGCAAGACCATCCTTTTCTAAAATCACAAATAAACAGTACAATATAGATGTTCGATTTACCATGCACATAAAATATTATTCCAGGAAATTCCAAAACAACACATAATCATTGGACAAGGACTCAAAACACCACATAATCCCTCTAGAGCAAACCTTTGGCCTTGGAGTGGGATGTGGTTTCCATTGGGACATATTATACACATGTGATAGGTTTCAGGGCTTTGACCATGCTAGGGGAGGAAATCAAGGGCTATAGGATTTCGAGCAAACAACAAGCTCCTAATATTCTTATTGATAATACCTAGTAGATGGTTTCTGCAAGACAAAGAAATCCAGAAGAGACAGAGTTCCACGGGGGCAGAGTTCCAGGTGGGGCAGAGTTCCAGCCGAGGCATAGTTCTTAGGGCTCAAAGGTCATGACAAGGTACCGTTACAAGGATTTGTGCACCAAGAATGGATCTCAAGGCCTTGATCAAGGATGAGGGAGGAGATCAAGGGACTTATATTCCAAATGAAGCTTCCTGGGCTCATGGGCCACGATGAAGGCCTTAAATCATCCCACATCCAAATGATGAGCAAACAACAAGCTCCTAATCTTCCTACGTATAATACCTAGTAGATAGGTTATGTAAGACAAATAGTTGCAGTCGGGGCAAAGTTCCAGTTGGGGTAAAGTTCCATGCAAGGAAGAGTTCCAGCTGGGGCAAAGTTCCATGCAAGGAAGAGTTCTAGCGGGGCAAAGATCCATGTAGGGAAGAGTTCCAGATGAGGCAGAGTTCCATGTGGGGTAGAGTTCCATGCGCAACAATGATCCAGCCGGGGCAGAGTTCCAGTTGTGGCAGAGTTCGAGGCAGGGCATAGTTCTTAGGGCTCAAAGGTCAAGACAAGGTATCGTAACGAGTATTTGTGCACCATTAGGACATTTTATACTCCAATGATAGGTTTCAGGGCTTTGACAATGCTAGGGAAGGAAATCAAGGGCTATAGGATTTCATTGAATCTTCTAGGGTTAATGGGCCATGAACGAGGTTCCAAACCACCATATAAGCGAAACAAGATACAGATAAATGAACCAAATAGATCAACCAAAAACCAAGAAGAAATTTACAAAATAGAAAATCAAGCATTTCCATTATGCCATCACTTTGCAAAGTTTGAGCCGGGGCAAAAGTACCACCATTGAGGTTAAGGTCAAGCTTTTCATCCAAATGATGAGAAAACAATAGGCTCCTAATATTCCTACATATAATACCTAGTAGATGGGTTCTGTAAGACAAATAGTTGCAGTTGAGGAAAAGTTCCAGCCAGGGTAAAGTTCCATGCAAGGCAGAGTTCCAACTGGGGTAGAGTTCTAGCCAAGGCAGAGTTCCAGCAGGGGCAGAGTTCCAGTCGGGGCAAAGTTCTAAGCAGGGAAGAGTTCTTAGGGCTCAAAGGTCAAGACAAGGTATCGTAACGAGTATTTGTGCACCATTAGGACATTTTATATGCCAATGATAGGTTGCAGGGCTTTGGCAATCCTAGGGAAGGAAATCAAGGGGTATAAGATTTCATTGAAGCTTCTAGGGTTAATGGGCCATGAACGAGGTTTCAAACCACCATATAAGTGAAACAATATACATATCAACGAACCAAATAGATCAACCAGAAACCAAGAAGAAATTTACAAAATAGAAACTCAAGCATTTCCATTATGCCACCACTTTGCAAAGTTCCAGCCGGGGCAAAAATACCACCATTGAGGTTGAGGTCAAGCTTTTCATCCAAATGATGAGCAAACAACAAGCTCCTATTCTTCCTATGTATAATACCTAGTATATGGGTTTTGCAAGATAAATAGTTGTAGTCGGGGCAGAGTTCCAGCTGGGGTAAAGTTTCATGCAAGGTAGAGTTCCAGCGGGGGAAAAGATCCATGCAGGGTAGAGTTCCAGACAGGGCAAAGTTCCATGCGGGGCATAGTTCCAATCGAGGCAAAGTTCCAGGTGGCCATGGTTTTAGGTTGGGAAAAGCTCCAGTCAGGGTAGAGTTCTAGCCCGGGCAGAGTTCCAGCCGGGGCAGAGTTCCAGGCGAGCATAGTTTCAGGTGGGGCAAGTTCCATCCAAGGCAAAGTTTCAGCCGAGACACAGTTCCATGCGGGGTAGATTTCCATGTGCGGTAAATTTCCAGCCGAGGTAGAGTTGTAGCCGGGGTAGATTTCCAGGTAGGGTAGAGTTCTTATGGCTCAAAGGTCATGACAAGGCACCGTAACGAGTATTTGTGCACCAAGAATGGGTCTCAATGCCTTAATCAAGGTTGAGGGAGGAAATCAAGGGACTTATATGCCAAATGAAGCTTCTTTGGCTAATGGGCCACGATGAAGGCCTTGAATCAACACACATGTTGTAGATTCGAACATTGACCTTTGAATGGGATATAGATGTCATTAGAAGGTTTTGCACAATAGAGATTTGTCTAAGGCAACCACATAATCTCTCTAGAGCAAACCTTTGGCCTTTGAGTGGGATATGGTTGCTATTAGGACATTTTCTGCCAGGGCAAAGTTCCAGCCAGAACAAAATCACAGCTCCCTCTAGAAAACTTAACACCACCATTGACCTATCATCTATGGTTTGATGAAAACAACCCTTTCCATATGTAAGAAGATGATCTAAAGTGCCCAACACTCTTTGTATACTTTTAATCCCATTGCATTCAAACTGTTTGAAGGAATGTAAGCACATGGCTATATTCCAGGCATCATAAGCTTCAATAGCCACATCAAAGGGATTTGCAGGAATGAAAAAATCGAGGTTGAGGTCAAGCTTTTCATCCAAATGATGAGGAAACAGCAAGCTCCCAATATTCTTACGTATAATACCTAGTAGATGGGTTCTACAAGACAAAGAAATCCAACCGGGCATAATTCCATGTGTGGCGGAGTTCCAGTTGGGGCAGAGTTCCATGCGTGGTGGAGTTCCAGGTGGGGCAAAGTTCCATCCGTGGTGGAGTTCCAAGCAAGGCCAAGTTCCAATCGGGGCGGAGTTCCAGCCGGTGCAGAGTTCCATCCATGGTGGAGTTCCAAGCGGGGCAGAGTTCAAGCCCGGGAAGAGTTCTAGTTAGGACAGAGAATGGACACACCAAACCAGGAACCCTACATGCATCAACCTGCTTGGTTCCAAAACAAGATTGCCAAGAGACAACTAAGGGTCCTATGGTACCTTATAGGGTCTTACTCAATTCAATATTTTGTCACTAAGATCAACACCCATTTTTTGAGAATAAAATGGCTATAGTTGTCAATGCCTCTGACCTTCCTAATACCTAATTTTCTTTAAGATCGTTTGTAGACTCAATCTCATGGGAAGAGGCAAGTGCTTGCCTAACCTATAGTTGTTAGCTTAGTCTGATAGAAGCCATGAAAGTTCCCATGATCATGCCTTCCATTTACATGGAAATGATCAACAAAAAGGATCTTGACCTAGTAGTTTATCTTCAGATTCCCCCTTCAGCATTCAGGGGAATATGGATGTTGTGCGAATTAGAGCATGATTTTATTGCCCATGTTAGAGACATTCTTAACACCTCACTTTCTTTGATATAATTTGTATACATTATCTAGGAGCAACAAGCAAGTGCTTGCCCTATCCTATAATTATTAATTGTAAGATTGAGGACAACAAATAAACCATGATGTGGGAACCACTTGCATGTGCCATAAGTTTAAATTTTGATACCTATCGTCAATACCACACATGAAAGCTTGTGTTTTCTGCAATAAATTGTGTACAACACATGAAAATTTGTGTTTTCTGCAATAAATTGTGTACCTTCCATCTGCTATAGGCGAGTGCCCACCATTGTTGGGCATACAGTTTGAATCATTCACCACTCGTTTTGTTGTCAATATGTTGGTTTTACTTATTGTTGGGCATACAGTTTGAATCATTCACCACTTGCTTTGCTGTCAATCTGTTGGTTTTACTTTTAAGAAGTGCAAAAAACCCGAGAATAAGTACTTAGTGATTGAATGAATGAAATTTTTTAATAATGTTCACTAGGCCTAGCAATCGACCAAAAGAATCACAGCTCTAACTCTTCTCTATAAAATGGATGACTAAACCATCTCACCCATCATGTGTTCAATTCAAGTGCAACACCCATGGCAGATTAGTTGAACTCTAAGGAGGGGAATTCTCCAACTATAGCTAGAGGAGACAATCTTAACTAAACAATCCAGTGTTGTTACCTACCATTTGTGGGGGCAGGCAACACTCCATGCAGAATTTGCTCGGGGACCCGCAAGATGCTTTATTAATTTCATCTGACCATGGGGGCAAGGAGAACTTTCATCCGAGAAAAATTATAATAGACGTTCAGTAATTTAATTAGGAAGGGAGTTACTTACTCAACCAAACTAGCGAGCAAACAGGACAGGCTTCAGACTGCTACTAGGATACAATGGATGCCTAAACAGCCAGCTAGGATATTACTTTTATAAAAAAACACTTTACTTTATTAATCTTAGGAGGGAGGTATGGGGAAAATAAGGAAGAGAATAGCTCTGAAGAGGTAAGAAGGTCAAGCACTTTCCAAGAGATGGTAATTTTACTAGTGGAAGGGTGGCCTATCCATAGGGAAACTTTACGAGTTAAAAGGTGTCCTTGCCCTTTGTCCTTATCATATGTTAAATTGTCCTCTTAGAACCTAGCTTTATCATATTGTAATTTATCCAGCATAAGGATGGCCTATAGTGTGGTAGATTATCCTCTAAGAACCTAGCCTTATCATATGGTAGATTATCCTCTGTGAACTTAGCCCTATGATGCTGGAATATGTACCTTTAGAGGCTGGCCCTAGCCTATCAATTCTCACTCAATAAAATGGCCTTATCTCTGGAATACGGATTCAACACCAGTCATACTCGTAAGTAAAAAGGTTGGTTCCTACAGACTCTGTATTTACTATCAAGCATTAAATAAAATTACTATTAAATATAAGTTTCCCGTTACATTTGTGGATGAACTTCATAGTGCTAAGTATTTATCCAAGTATGGTCTGAAATCAGTCTATTACCAAATAAGGATATGAGAAGAGAACATTCCCAAAATAGCGTTCTTTACCCATGAAGACTTGTATGAATTTTGTGTAATGCCTTTTGGAATATTGAACGACCCAACTACTTTCTAAGCAGTGATGAATTACTTATTTTGTCCATACCTACGGAAGTTTGTACTTTTTTTTGTTGATTAGATATTAGTCTACAGCTAAAATTGGAGCTTGCATCTCAAGCACATAGAGACAGTCTTTAAAATAGTATAAGATAATCAGTTTTATGCAAACAAATAACAATGAATTTTAGGGAAGGAAGAAATATAATTCCTGGGCCACGTTGTATCAGTGAAAGGAATAAAGGTAAACCCAAAGAATATTGTTTCTATTACTGACCTGACCGCCATAGATCCCAACCTTCATATTATGACATTTGAATGAGACCCTTTTTTAAGCCCTTAGCAAATATCACTTTTGGCTTGTGTTCTAGCAGTGGTATTTTTAATGCATAGTTGTGATGTGCTAGCCCTTGTTGGAAAGCTTATCATTTGAAAGGCCCTAGCTTTCCATCGTATTTGGTTAGATAGACCCTACCTACTTGATCCATTCATTTTTAACGCATTACCTAGCAACCTAGGAAGATGCCAAACTTTTGAAGATTGTTGTCATTCAAAGTTTAACCCCACTCCTAACATTTATTTCACTATTCTGAAAGGTTTGCTTATGTTAAGTCACTTGGCCTTGATATGCCATGTGCCCATCACTCTTTAGAAAGAAGATGCTACTCAAATATGGGTGAGTTTTGGTTTAGTTTAAATGCCTATTTTGCCAAGTCTATACCCAACTCATAAAGAATGAAATATTTTTTATTTCATATAAACTTTCTTTTAGTTATTTTCCTAACATTGGTAATGTGGTGTGTTGTTCACAATGGATGCACTACAGACTCTTGTAAATGGATCCCAAGAAACAAATAAAGAAGAATCCGAAGGGAAAAGGGCCAATAACTGCTAAGATGGAAACTTAACCAAAAGAGACAAAGATGTCAGTTTACACTAACACCTCACATCACACTGGTATAGACAATTCCCATCAATGCAGGGAATTATTTTTGTTGATCAAGGATGGAGTAGGACTTTCATCTTCATCTGAGACAAATAAAACTCAGCAAGAGGATAAAGAATTTTCAAAGGTCATATATTAAAAATGTTGTTGCAAGTTCAGGGCTTTGAGCCTGTGTTGAAATGGTTCAATGGCTCATAAAACATACCAATGTCGATGTGAAGAATATACACAATGAGCAAGGAAGATGTATAGCATCATTCATGCCCAATGAGTGGGTACGATAGTTTACTCGTTCAAAGAACTACTATGAGATCATCGGTGAATGGAATGAAGAGGGCATAACATTCAAATCCTGAAATGCAATCTCATATCCTACCACCAACCTCAAGGTGCCATACATGTACAAAGTGAAGTTAACCAGTAGGTTGTAAGGGGATAAACTATCCACACAGTTGAAAAAGGCCTGGATGTGGATACGAAAATTTGAAACTTAGAAGCTATATTATCTCACACACTGGCATATGTAATTGGGATATATAAATATCATACATCAAATATGCAACATAAGTTTAGATTTTTTTTGTTTGTATTCTAGACATTCTCTGTGCCTCCAACACATTCCTCAGGATAGGATGGGTTTGGAGGCTATATTTGCCTCCATTAATGTATATTGTCAAGTTCTACAAGAGAATAAGTGAATGCACCACTACACTAAAATCTGTGATCAATTCTTTGCCCCATTGTATGAATTGAGATTTTGCAGACAATGTTCAAGGCTTTCAGATGAAACCATACAAGTTCTATGGTAAACCATGCAAGTTATACGGTAAATGGGTTACTACTAACTGGCTGAAAAAACTACTTATCTCATAATATACAGAGCAACTAAGGATCCCCATACTCTGCTAACTTATGTACCAGTTTTATCATTTGAGAAATCGCTTACCAAACAACCCTACATGGACTCAATGCTTACCTATTTCAGCAGCAAAACTCTTTTCCATGTCGAATCTTCTACTATAAATCTTGACTAGAATAAGATGTTGTTAGACAAATGCACTAAGTTTAAATTTTGATAGATATAAAATTCTTGTGTATGATAGATTGATTATTATTTTTGGGATCGAGGGAATCTTAATAGATTTAAGTTCTAATTCACATAATATCCATATTCTTGTGTTTTTTTAGGAGATTTAAAATATATCATACAAATAAATCAAATTGGAAATTTTAACCTAACACATACCCTACAGACCAAATTTACTGAAAATACCCTACATACCAAATTGACTGAAATAGAAAGATTTATCTTTTGTAGAATCATATACCTGGTGCTTTCTGATATCATACCAATCAATCAAATTGGAAATTTCAACTTAACATGTACTCTACATAATAAATTGACTGAAATATAAAGATTTATCTTTTAGAGAATCATATACCTAATACTTTCTGATTTATCATACCAAACAATCAAATTGGAAAATTCAGTTCATCATATACAAGCCTATAATTGGTTTGCAATACCCTTAGGGTTTACTGGTTTAACCTATAGTTGGGTTACAATACCCATAGGGTTTACTGGTTTAACCTATAGTTGTCTTGAAATAACCATAGGGTCTACTGATTTTTGCATTGATTGAAAAATATTGAAAACACCCAAATGGCTTTAGATGTGATAGAAGCCTGTCCAGGGTCAGAGCTGTATTTTGTATGTTGTTCCTCTGATCTATACAGTTCAGATGGTGAAAATGGCTCTAAAAGTCCCTTGATACTTTCGGTCCTAGCTTCTCTGCTTGAAAGGGTTGTGGCCAGAAACGAGAGGCTGTTATTTTCTTCAGGGATTAAGAAATTCTCAAGAGAAGATCTATGTGTTTTCTTTGCAAGTCAAATACTTGCCATGAGCATACAGAAGTACTTTGAGAGGATCTTCAAATATGCACACTACAGCCCTTCTGTGTTCGTTGTAGATTATGCTTATATATATCATCTTATGCTCAGTTATCCCGGGTTTCGCTTAACATCACTTAACATGCACAGGCTTCTCATCACCAGTGTCATGGTTGCTACTAAGTTTCTCGATGACTTGTAAGTTTACTGTTCAGAAGACTTTGAATAGTTTACTTTTCAGATTGCTTTCTAAACAAGTAACTAGGCAGTAATGGTGTTTTATAATTTTAAAACAATTAGTATAGATAGCCATTTTCTCGACTACAAACCAAAATGTTTTTTTTATAGTTTTATCAACTCCCCTTATGCTTGCTTCATAATAAAGAAATAGCATGGAGGAAAATGTTAACTATCTTGTTAAACTTTTTGTTAACTAGTTTTTATTCAAGTTGCTAATATGTTTTTATGTGATTGATTCAGGCATTACAAGAACGCATACTATGAAAAAGGGGGAGGCTTTCCAACCCAAGAAATCAATAGTCTAGAGTTTGAATTTCTCTTCATGCAATGATTCTGATTACAGGTGACTGTTAGTGTTTTTCAATACAAATATCACACCTCACTTTGGACCTCTTTGTGAATGGCAGCAGTCTCCACAGCCTTTCTATTCTTCTTAAACCAGTATTCAACGTCATAATTTTTTTGCTTGGGTTCTTTTTCCATTCTTGATGCAGAACGAAGCTTGTAGTTATGGCCCTGCGGGGAACTGACATGTAATGTTATGGGTTCCCACCCATGTGCTTGCTCAGGATGTTTATTTAATGCACGACACTTGCTGCGTCGCAAACCATTGCACTCAACTCCCAAAGAGTAAAAGAAGTTGCGGCGATTACTTTCCTTGATGACTTTATAAGTCAAGTTTTCTTGAGATGGTCAGCCAATAACATATTTAGTTCATGTAGCTCAATACATCAATAAGGATATTGGATTGTTCAGATATAACATGAACCTATATTATGGCCATAGTATCAGAAGGCCAACTTTGGTTTCACAAGCCTCCAAGCAAACAAAACCCTGAAAAATAACGACGTTTATACTCTTAGTAACAAATGTTATGCAAGACCATCCATTTCTAAAATCACAAATAAACAGGACAATATAGATGTTCGATTTACCATGCACATAAAATATTATTCTAGGAAATTCCAAAACAACACATAATCATTGGACAAGGACTCAAAACACCACATAATCCCTTTAGAGCAAACCTTTGGCCTTTGAGTGGGATGTGGTTTCCATTGGGACATTTTATACACATGTGATAGGTTTCAGGGCTTTGACCATGCTAGGGGAGTAGATCAAGGGCTATAGGCTTTCAAGCAAACAACAAGCTCCTAATCTTCTTACTGATAATACCTAGTAGATGGTTTCTACAAGACAAAGAAATCTAGGCGGGATAGAGTTCCACGGGGGCAGAGTTCTAGCTGGGTCATAGTTCTTGGGGCTCAAAGGTCATGACAAGGTACCATTACAAGGATTTGTGCACCAAGAATGGATCTCGAGGCCTTTATCAAGGATGAGGGAGGAAATCAAGGGACTATATGCCAAATGAAGCTTCCTGGACTCATGGGCCACGATGTAGGCCTTGAATCATCACACATCCAAATGATGAGCAAACAACAAGCTCCTAATATTCCTACATATAATACCTAGTAGATGGGTTATGTAAGACAAATAGTTGCAGTCGGGGTAGAGTTCCAATCGGGGTAAAGTTCCATGCAAGGCAGAGTTCCGGCTGGGGCAAAGTTCCATGCAAGGGAGAGTTCCAGCGGGGCAAAGATCCACGCAGGGAAGAGTTCTAGATGAGGTAGAGTTCCATGCGGGGCAGATTTCCATGCGCGGCAATGATCCAGTTGAGGCAGAGTTCCAGCCGAGGGAGAGTTCTAGGCAGGGCAGAGTTCTTAGGGCTCAAAGGTCAAGACAAGGTATCGTAACGAGTATTTGTGCACCATTAGGATATTTTATACGCCAATGATAGGTTTCAGGGCTTTGACAATGCTAGGGAAGGAAATCAAGGGCTATAGGATTTCATTGAAGCTTCTAGGGTTAATGGGCCATGAACGAGGTTTCAAACCACCATATAAGAGAAACAAGATACAGATAAACGAACCAAATAGATCAACCAGAAACCAAGAAGAAATTTACAAAATAGAAAATCAAGCATTTCCATTATGCCATCACTTTGCAAAGTTCCAACTGGGGCAAAAATACCACCATTGAGGTTGAGGTCAAGCTTTTCATCCAAATGATGAGAAAACAATAGGCTCCTAATATTCCTATGTATAATACCTAGTAGATGGTTTCTGCAAGACAAATAGTTGCAGTCGGGGCAAAGTTCCAGCCGAGGTAAAGTAAGTTCCAGCCGGGGTAAAGTTCCATGCAAGGCAGAGTTCCAGCTGGGGCAGAGTTCCAGCCAGGGCAAAGTTCTAGCCAAGGCAGAGTTCCAGCCGGGGCAGAGTTCTAGCCGAGGCAAAGATCCATGTGGGGCAGAGTTCCATGCACAACAATGATCCAGCCATGGCAGAGTTCCAGCCAGGGCAGAGTTCCAGCCGAGGAAGAGTTCTAAGCACGGCAGAGTTCTTAGGGCTCAAAGTTCAAGACAAGGTATCGTAACGAGTATGTGTGCATCATTAGGACATTTTATATGCCAATGATAGGTTGCAGGGCTTTGACAATGCTAGGGAAGGAAATCAAGGGCTATAGGATTTCATTGAAGCTTCTAGGATTAATGGGCCATGAACGAGGTTTCAAACCACCATATAAGCGAAATAAGATACAGATCAACGAACCAAATAGATCAACAAGAAACCAAGAAGAAATTCACAAAATAGAAACTCAAGCATTTCCATTATGCTATCACTTTGCAAAGTTCCAGCCAGGAAAAAATACCACCATTGAGGTTGAGGTCAAGCTTTTCATCCAATTGATGAGCAAACAACAAGCTCCTAATATTCCTATGTATAATACCTAGTAGATGGGTTCTACAAGAAAAATAGTTGAAGTTGGGGCAGAGTTCTAGCTGGGGTAAAGTTCCATGCAAGGCATATTTCCAGTTGGGGCAGAATTCCAACTGGGGAAGAGTTCCAAATGGGGCAAAGTTGCATGTGGGGCAGAGTTCCAACTGGGGCAGAGTTCTAACCAAGGCAAAGATCCATGCAGGGTATAGTTCCAGATGGGGCATAGTTCCATGCGGGGCAAATTTCCATGCGCGGCAATGCTCCAGTCGTGGCAGAGTTCCAGCTGGGGTAGAGTTCCAGTCGGGCAGAGATCTAAGCTGGGCATAGTTCTTAGGGCTCAAAGGTCAAGAAAAGGTATCATAACAAGTATTTGTGCACCATTAGTACATTTTATACGCCAATGATAGGTTGCAGGGCTTTGACAATGCTAGGGAAGGAAATCAAGGGCTATAGGCTTTCATTGAAGCTTCTAGGGTTAATGGGCCATGAACGAGGTTTCAAACCACCATATAACCGAAACAAGATACAAATCAATGAACCAAATAGATCAACCAAAAACCAAGAAGAAATCTACAAAATAGAAACTCAAGCATTTCCATTATGCCATCACTTTGAAAAGTTCCAGTCGGGGCAAAAATACCACCATTAAGGTTGAGGTCAAGCTTTTCATCCAAATGATGAGCAAAAAACAAGCTCCTAATATTCCTACGTATAATATCTAGTAGATGGGTTATGCAAGACAAATAGTTGCAGTCGGGGCAGAGTTCCAGCCGGGGTAAAGTTTCATGCAAGCTAGAGTTCTAGTGGGGGAAAATATCCATGCAGGGCAGAGTTCCAAACGGGGCAGAGTTCCATGCGGGGCAGAGTTCCAACCGGGGCAGAGTTCTAGGCGGCCATGGTTTTAGGTGGGGCAAAGTTCTAGTCAGGGTAGAGTTCCAGCTCGAGCAGAGTTCCAGTTGGGGCAGAGTTCCAGGCGAGCATAGTTTCAGGTGGGGCAAAGTTCCATCCAAGGCAAAGTTTCAGCCAAGGCACAGTTCCATGCACGGTAGAGTTCCAGCTGAGGTAGAGTTCCAACCAGGGTATACTTCCAGGTAGGGTAGAGTTCTTATGGCTCAAAGGTCATGACAAGGTACCATAATGAGTATTTGTGCACCAAGAATGGGTCTCGATCCCTTAATCAAGGTTGAGGGAGGAAATCACGAGACTTATATGCCAAATTAAGCTTCTTGGGCTAATGGGCCACGATGAAGGCCTTGAATCAACACACATGTTGTAGATTGGATCATTGACCTTTGAATGGGATATAGATGTCATTAGAAGGTTTTGCACAATATAGATTTGTCTAAGGAAACCACATAATCTCTCTAGAGAAAACCTTTGGCCTTTGAGTGGGATATGGTTGCCATTAGGACATTTTTAGCCAGGTAAAAGTTCCATCCAGGACAAAATCACAACTCCCTCTAACAAACTTAACACCACAATTGACCTATCATCTATGGTTTGATGAAAACAACCCTTTCCATATGTAAGAAGATGATCTAAAGCACCCAACACTCTTTGTATACTTTTAATCATGCTGCATTCAAACTATTTGAAGGAATGTAAGCACATGGCTATATTCCAGGCATCATAAGCTTCAATAACCGCATCAAAGGGATTTGCAGGAATGAAAAAATTGAGGTTGAGGTCAAGCTTTTCATCCAAACGATGAGGAAACAACAAGCTTCCAATCTTCTTACATATAATACCTAGTAGATGGGTTCTACAAGACAAAGAAATCCAACCGGGTAGAATTCCATGCATGGCGGAGTTCCAGCTCGGGCAGAGTTCCATGTGTGGTGGAGTTCCAGCTGGGGCAGAGTTCCATCCATGGCGGAGTTCCAAGCGGGGCAGAGTTCCAGCTGGGACAGAGAATGGACACACCAAACCAGGAACCCTACATGCATCAACCTGCTTGGTTCCAAAACAAGATTTCCAAGAGACAACTAGGGGTCCTATGGTACCTTATAGGGTCTTACTCAAGTCAATATTTTGTCACTAAGATCAGCACCCATGTTCTGAGAATAACAGGGCTATAGTTGTTAATGCCCGCGACCTTCCTAATACCTAATTTTCTTTAAGATCGTTTGTAGACTCAATCCCATGGGAAGAGGAAAGTGCTTGCCTAACCTGTAGTTGTTAGCTTAGTCTGATAGAAGCCATGAAAGTGCCCATGATCCTGCCTTCCATTTACATGGAAACGATCAACAAAAAGGATCTTGACCTAGTAGTTTATCTTTAGATTCCCCCTTCAGCATTCAGGGGAATATCGATGTTGTGCGAATTAGAGCATGATTTTATTGCCCATGTCAGAGACATTCTTAACACCTCACTTTCTTTGACATAATTTGTATACATTATCTAGGGGCAACAAGCAAGTGCTTGCCCTATCCTATAATTATTAATTGTAAGATTGAGGACAACAAATAAACCATGATGTGGGAACCACTTGCATGTGCCATAAGTTTAAATTTTGATACCTATCGTCAATACCACACATGAAAGCTTGTGTTTTCTGCAATAATTTGTGTACCACACATGAAAATTTGTGTTTTCTGCAATAAATTGTGTACCACACATGAAAATTTGTGTTTTTTTCAATCAATTGTGTACCTTCCATCTGCTACAGGCGAGTGCCCACCATTGTTGGGCATACAGTTTAAATCATTCACCACTCATTTTGTTGTCAATATGTTGGTTTTACTTATTGTTGGGCATACAGTTTGAATCATTCACCACTCGCTTTGCTGTCAATCTGTTGGTTTTACTTTTAAGAAGTGCAGAAAACCTGAGAATAAGTACTTAGTGATTGATTGAATGAAAATTTTTAATAACATTCACCAGGCTCAGCAGTCGACCAAAAGAATCACAACTCTAACTCTTCTCTATAAAATGAATGACTAACCCATCTCACCCATCATGTGTTCAATTCAGGTGCAACTCTGACGGCAGATTAGTTGAACTCTAAGGAGGGGAATTCTCCAACTATAGTCGGAGGAGACAATCCTAACTGAACAATCCAGTGTTGTTGCCTACCATTGGTGGGGGCAGGCAGCACTCCGTGCAGAATTTACTCGGGAACCCGTAAGATGCTTTATTACTTTCATCCGACTGTGGGGGTAAGGAGAACTTTCATCTAAGAAAAATCATAATAGAAGTTCGGTAATTTAATTAGGAAGGGAGTTACTTACTCAGCCAAACTGGCGAAAAAAGGATAGGCTTCATACTACTTCCAGGATATAATGGATGCCCAAACAACCAGCTAGGATATGACTTTTATAAAAAAACACTTTACTTTATTAATATTAGGAGGGAGGTATGGGGAAAATAAGGAAGAGAATAGCTCTGAAGAGGTAAGAAGGTCAAGCACTTTCCAAGAGATGGTAATTTTACTAGTGGAAGGGTGGCCTATCCATAGGGTAACTTTACGAGTTAAAAGGTGGCCTTTCCCTCTGTCCTTATCATATGATAAATTGTCCTCTTAGAACCTGGCTTTATCATATTGTAAATTATCCAGCATAAGGGTGGCCTATAGTGTGGTAGATTATCCTCTAAGAACCTAGCCTTATCATATGGTAGATTATCCTTTGTGAACATAGCCCTGTGACGCTGGAATATGGACCTTTATAGGTTGGCCCTAGCCTGTCAATTCTCACTCAATAAAATGGCCCTATCTCTGGAATATGGATTCAACACCAGTCATACTCGTAAGTAAAAAGGTTGGTTCCTACAGACTCTGTATTTACTATCAAGCATTTAATAAAATTACTATTAAATATAAGTTTTCCGTTACATTTGTGGATGAACTTCACAGTGCTAAGTATTTGTCCAAGTTTGGTTTGAAATCAGTCTATTACCAAATAAGGATATGAGAAGAGAACATTCCCAAAATAGCCTTCTGTACCCATGAAGACCTATATGAATTTTTGTAATGCCTTTTGGAATATCGAACGACCCAACTACTTTATAGGCAGCGATGAATTACTTATTCTATCCATACCTGCAGAAGTTTGTACTTTTGTTCGTTGAATAGATATTAGTCTACAACTAAAATTGTAGCTTGCATCTCAAGCACATAGAGACAGTCTTTAAACTAGTATAAGATAATCAGTTTTATGCAAACAAATAACAATGAATTTTTGGGAAGGAAGAAATACAATTCCTAGGCCATGTTGTATCAGGAAAAGGAATAAAGGTAAACCCAAAGAATATTGTTGCTATTATTGACCTGACCGCCATAGATCCCAACCTTCATATTAAGACATTTGAATGAGACCCTTTTTTAAGCCCTTAGTAAATATCACTTTTTTCCTGTGTTCCAGCAGTGGTATTTTGAATGCATAGTTGTGATGTGCTAGCCCTTGTTGGAAATCTTATCATTTGAAAGGCCCTGGCTTTCCATCGTATTTGGTTAGATAGACCCAACCTACTTGTTCCATTCTTTTTGTAACGCATTACCTAGAAACCTAGGAAGACGCCAAACTTTTGAAGATTGTTTTCATTCAAAGTTTAACCCCACTCCTAACATTTCTTTCACTGTTATGAAAGGTTCGCTTATGTTAAGTCACTTGGCCTCGATAGGCCATGCGCCCATCACTCTTTAGAAAGAAGATGCTGCCCAAATATGGGTGAGTTTTGGTATAGTTTAAATGCCTATTTTTCCAAGTCTATACCCAGTTCATAAAGAATGAAACATTTTTTATTTCATATAAACTTTCTTTTAGTTATTTTCCTAACATTGGTAATGTGGTGTGTTGTTCAAAATGGATGCACTGCAGACTCTTATAAATGGCTCCTAAGAAACAAATAAAGAAGAATCCGAAGGGAAAAGGGCCAATAACTGCTAAGATGGAAACTTAACCAAAAGAGACAAAGATGTCAGTTTACACTAACACCTCACATCACACTGGTATAGACAATGCCCATCAGTGTGGGGAATTCTTTTTGTTGATCAAGGATGGAGTAGGACTTTCATCTTCATCCGAGCCAAATAAAACTCAGCAAGAGGATAAAGAATTTTCAAAGGTCATCTATTAAAAATGTTGTTGCAAGTTCTGGGCTTCGTGCCTATGTTGAAATGGTTCAATGGCTCATAAAACATACCAATGTCGATGTGAAGAATATACACAATGAGCAAGGAAGATGTATAGCATCGTTCATGCCCAATGAGTGGGTACGATAGTTTACTCGTACAAATAAATACTATGAGATCATCGGTGAATGGTATGAAGAGGGCATAACATTCAAATCCTGAAATGCAATCTCATATCCTACCACCAACCTCAAGGTTCCATACATGTACAAAGTGAAGTTAACCAGCAGATTGTAAGGGGATAAAATATCCACACAGTTGAAAAAGGCCTGGATGCCTCTCATACACTATTATAAAGGATGCGAAAATCTGAAATTAAGAAGCTATATTGTCTCACACACTGGCAGATGCAATTGGGATATATAAATATCATACATCAAATATGCAACATAATTTTAGATTTTTTTTTTTGTATTCTAGACATTCTGTGTGCCTCCAACACATTCCCGGGGATAGGATGGGTTTGGAGCCTCTATTTGCCTCCCATTAATGTATATTGTCAAGTTCTGCAAGAGCATAAATGAATGCACCACTACACTAAAATCTGTGATGAATTCTTTGCCCCATTGTATGAATTGAGATTTTGCAGACAATGTCCAAGGCTTTTAGATGAAACCATACAAGTTCTATGGTAAAACATACAAGTTCTATGGTAAATGGGTTACTGCTACTTGGCTGAAAAAACTACTTATCTCATAATATACAGAGCAACTAAGGATCCCCATAATCTGCTAACTTATGTACCAAACAGTTTTATCATTTGAGAAATCGCTTACCAAACAACCATACATGGACTCAATGCTTACCTATTTCAGCAGCAAAACTCTTTTCCATGTCGAATCTTCTACTATAAATCTTGACTAGAATAAGATGTTGTTAGACAAATGCACCAAGTTTAAATTTTGATAGATATAAAATTCTTGTGTATGACAGATTGATTATTATTTTTGGGATCGAGGGCATCTTAATAGATTTAAGTTCTAATTCACACAATATCCATATTCTTTTGTTTTTTGAAGAGATTTAAAAGATATCATACAAATCAATCAAATTGGAAATTTTAACCTAACACATACACTACAGACCAAATTTACTGAAAATACCCTACATACCAAATTGACTGAAATAGAAAGATTTATCTTTTGTAGAATCATATACCTGGTGCTTTCTGATATCATACCAATCAATCAAATTGGAAATTTCAACTTAACATGTACCCTACATAATAAATTGACTGAAATATAAAGATTTATCTTTTAGAGAATCATATAGCTAATACTTTTTTATTTATCATACCAAACAATCAAATTGGAAATTCAGTTCATCAGATACAAGCCTATAATTGGTTTGCAATACCCTTAGGGTTTACTGGTTTAACCTATAGTTGGGTTGCAATACCCATAGGATTTACTGGTTTAACCTATAGTTGGCTTGAAATAACCATAGGGTCTACTGATTTTTGCATTGATTGAAAAATCTTGAAAACACCCAAATGGCTTTAGATGTGATAGAAGCCTGTCCAGGGTCAGAGCTGTATTCTGTATGTTGTTCCTCTGATCTATACAGTTCAAATGGTGAAAATGGCTCTGAAATTCCCTTGATACTTTCGATCCTAGCTTCTCTTCTTGAAAGGATTGTGGCCAGAAACGAGAGGTCGTTATTTTCTTCAGGGATTAAGAAATTCTCAAGAGAAGATCTATGTGTTTTCTCTGCAAGTCAAATACCTGCCATGAGCATACATAAGTACTTGGAGATGATCTTCAAATATGCACACTGCAGCCCTTCTGTGTTCGTTGTAGCTTATGCTTATATAGATCGTCTTATGCTCAGTCATCCCGGGTTTCACTTAACATCACTTAACGTGCACAGGCTTCTCATCACCAGTGTCATGGTTGCTACTAAGTTTCTTGATGACTTGTAAGTTTATTGTTCAAAAGATTTTGAATACTTTACTGTTCAGATTGCTTTCTAAACAAGTAACTAGGTAGTAATGGTGTTTTATAATTTTAAAACAATTAGTATAGATAGCCATTTTCTCGACTACAAACCAAAATGTTTTTTTTTTATAGTTTTATCAACTCCCCTTATGCTTGCTTCATAATAAAGAAATATCATGGAGGAAAATGTTAACTATCTTGTTAAACTTTTTGTTAACTAGTTTTTATTCAAGTTGCTATTATGTTTTTATGTGATTGATTTAGGCATTACAGGAACGCATACTATGCAAAAGTGGGAGGCTTGCCAACCCAAGAAATCAATAGTCTGGAGGTTGAATTTCTCTTCATGCAGCGATTCTGATTGCAGGTGACTGTTAGTGTTTTTCAAAGCTACTGCTCGCATCTTGAAAGAGAGATTGCATTGGGTGGAGGCTTCCAAATAGAGAGAACACTCCTTCGCTTATCTAGATCTCCATCAACAACAGATAATATTCCTGAAGTTAAATCATGGAGGTAAGACAAGAAGAGCAAGAAGTAGTGATTGGCCATCACTTATAGCTATGCTAGATGCTGAACTTAATAATTAGAGCTATGGAAATGTTTAAAATACAATTAGACAAAACAAATTTGTTCTGATTCTGCTTCCACTGTTTTGATAGTCACCTCCCAATCCCACTTAGCAACGATGGGATTTATACTCTAGCCCAGTGTTGGAGAGACCTTAGTATGGATATGTGTAGAGAGTTCATCAACGATGAGTACCGACTATTAGCGTCTTGCTGGAGAAGATCTGAAGAAGGATAGGTCATGTTGGGGAACTGCAAGATTCGTTATGCCACACACCAGTTTTATACTCTCTAAGATTTTATGTAGACTATCACTTGGTTGAAGAAGGAAGCGGCTGCTGACAGGTATCCATCATGATAAGGATGAAAGCAGGAGTCCCTTGTCAAGATACCTGCAAAAAGAAAACAACCTAAGTAACTCAAAGGGAACGACTGCTTGAAGTAAGTAACTCAAAATGTTGCATGTGTCTACCTGCGATGACTGCTCGAAGGGAACTTGCATTCCTGAAAGGGAACGACTGCTGTTGATAAGGTTGAAAGTAGGAGTACCCCGTCAAGCTACCTGCAAAAAGAAAACAACAGCTGAAAAAAATTCCATGGTATCCACCACACAGAAGGAAGAGTAACTCAAAATGTTGCATGAGTCTACCTGCGACGACTGCTCGAAGGGAACTTGCACTCCTGAAAGGGAACGATCGTTGCCTGCACTCCTGAAAGGGAATGACTGCTGAATGCTACAAGATTTTAAAGACTGGTTCGGTTTTCTGAAGGCTAGCCATCAATCATACTCACTAATGGCAAAGAGGTAATGGGATCATTGCAGGTGCAGGGCAGGGGAAGGTGGCAATCATACTCGCTAATGGTAGAGAGATAATGGGATCATTGCAGGTGCAAGGGGTGGGTTTACGAAGAGGGGGATCATTGCAGGTGCAGGAGTTGGGGTTTGAATGATGGTGCAGTGGAAGGAGGGACTAGGTGGCAGGGTAATGGCATGGGGTGGGACCTCTGGGATGGAGAAAATGGGGACGGAGATATGGAGACAGTGAGGGGAGGAGTCTAACGACGGAGGGTGTAATGGAGAGGAAGCAATGGGGAGATGAAAATGGAGAGGAGGGGTCATCGGCGGTGGTCAGAGTGCCGGCGCGACGATTGCCGCCAGGGAAAATTGTCATGTCGGTAGCTTAGTCCTTATGTATTTGTCTTCTAACAAAATACGCAATTTCTTTGGGAACGACACAATCGAATGACATAACTTTCTCAATACACCATAAACAAGCCAAAAGGGAAATCTATAGCATCCCACATACAACATAAAAGAATGCCATTGGACAATAAAGAATGTCAGTCGAAGCAACCAGAACCATAGAGGACGATACCAACACCTAACCCTGCAATTAATTTCATACGCGCCTAAGTCTGCATTAAATAAAGGTACAAACTGCCATAATTAGCTATGATGATTCGACAACTATCTGAATGTTGAACCTGCCGATCCTTTCATTACAGTACATGCATCTTACTACGCTCTTAGCATGCTTTTTCCACGCCAACACCACCCCCAATGAAATTAATGTGATCTTGATGTGGACTAATATTTTATTATAGCAACGTACACATGTTCCATATATGATGACAACATGGCGCTGTCAACATTGGGACACAAAATTCAACATCGTCTACAACCAATTATGTGTGAGATAAATAATTTTTCTATAAAAAAAAATTTAATAAAAAAAATTATAACTATGCTAAACATTATAGATGAAAAAATATTTATTTAAAATTAGTACAGTCAAATTAATATGTTTGGCACGACATAAAAATTAATATATTAATAAAAATAAATTTTTTTCTTCATATTTTTAAATAAAAACTACGAATCAATAAATAATATCATTATCATTGTTTTTAATTACTTTAATTAAAAACTATAATCATTGTACTTATATATATAAGTATAATTTTTCAAAAATCAATACATATAATAAAATAATATAATTATCCTTTAAATAACATATTGTCCTTGTATATGTTTATTGATATAATTTCTTATACAAATTGATATTAATAAACATATTGTCCTTTTATATATATTCTCATTAGAGAGTATTTAAATTATTTATATGCATGGAGGCCTACCCAATATTCCACCATTTCCCAAGGAAGCATGAAAGACACACACATTAAACAATATATCTAATGTCTTACTTGACACGAAAGTTCGCTTACAATAAGAACCACATAGTATAGGGATCTTGGTGGGGATCAAAGATATTTGGTAATAAAGGAATAATAATTACAAAGTAGGGAAATTTCGTAATAAAGGAATAATCTATGTGGGGAGTGAATATATTTGATAAACAAGAGCCACGAGGTGGCAATGTCCCTGACATCGCCACACACTATTGCAAAGAGAAGGTGCAACTTTGTTTTCAACTATTAAGTAAGCAAGTAAGTTGACTTGCTTTTTTTCTTTTTTTTGATATTTATATAAATTTGAATATGATTTCTCTACTTTTTAATATAAGCAAAAAAAAATCATTAACATCTTTATAAAATATATAAAAGTAGTGTTGGGTCTCAATAGACATTAACCATTATAAACTAAGTAAGATTAGAAACCAAGTGAGTGAGTCTCAATAGACATTAACTACTATAAACCAAGATTATAAACCAAGTGAGTCTCAATAGACATTAACCATTATAAACCAAGTAAGATTATAAACGAAGTAAGTGAGTCTGAATAGACATTATCCATTATAAACCAAGTAAGATTAATCCATAATTCTATTATAAACCAAGTAAGATTATAAAGAAAGTAAGTGAGTCTCAATAGACATTATCCATTATAAACCAAGTGAATGAGTCTCAATAAACATTAACCATTATAAACCAAGTAAGTGAGTCATATAGACATTAACAACCATCATCATTCGATGATCCAGGCATTAACCATTATAAACCAAGTAAGTGAGTAGACATTAACCACCATCATCATCCGAAGATCCAAGTGGGTCTCATAGAGATTAGGCACTATCATCAATAAACATTAACCATTATAAACCAAGTAAGTGAGTAGACATTAACCACCATCATCATCCGAAGATCCAAGTGGGTCTCATAGAGATTAGGCACTATCATCAATAAACATTAACCATTATAAACCAAGTAAACATTAACCACCACCATCATCCCATGATCCAAGTGGGTGCCATTATAAACCAAGTAAACGTTAACCACCACCATCATCCCACTTGGACATCCCATGATCCAAGTGGGTCTCATAGAGATTAGCCATTATCATCATGATCCAAATGGGTCTTAATAGAGATTAGCCATTATCATCATCTCAATATAGATAAGCCATCATCATCACAATAATTAGTCTCATAGCCATAGCTTTAACCCTAGCCGTCTTAGTAGAGCTTAACCATTATCATTCGAAACTTAACCATCATCATTTGAAACTTCTTTTTGTGTGTAGTTTATGAAATAAGCTCTGCCAAAACATAGAAGTAAACTTTATAAGCTCTGCCAAAACATAGAAGTAAACTTAAGAGTCATGATCGGTCATAATCACTTAGGCACACTGTGTAACCTTAGCACTTCTTGAATGAAGATGCAAGCAATATCACATGCTCAATGAGTAGAGTATTAACCAGAATGAAATGGGCTATTTTTTTTAAAGACAATTAACTCCTACTAATAAACCTAACATTGATGTCAATTTAAGCTCTATTTGAATTTGTATTTAGAGGTTAAGAAGTACAAGGTCAATTCAAGGAATTATTTATAAAGGGAGAGGGAGGTCTCATAAACCTCAATATGCTCAGTTTGATTACACTATTTCAAGAAGATGATGAACCAATAGTAGGTGCAGGTAGTTGTGAGGCAGATAATTGATCTCACTAAAATTGTTTAGCCTAGTCCAACCAACACGGAATTGCTGCAAGGATAAAACAATATATTGGAACAAGAAATTTTGCAAGGATAAAACAATATATTGGAACAAGAAAAGATGCAAGATCTTAAGTGATGCTCCAAATCCACCAATTAAAATATTTGTAAAAGTATTAAGACAAAAAAAAGATTAGACATGCAAGTCTCTAGGCTTGGATTATTAAGGCCAAATTGTATGAGACCAAGATGAACATATTTATAAAAATGATACAACCTATAGTGTATATTTTCTTCACTGATAAGAGCAAGCATAAACATGATTAAGGCTAATTAGAATAAGCATAAGCATGTTGATAAAGAGTAATTGGAATCTTGGGAGAAACACATATAATCTTTTGAATAGCTATGACATATACTATTTCTTAAGATTAAGTATAAGATTGATAGGAAATGAAAAATAAACTTCCACCTTGTAAGCCTTTGTTTTATCTCCAAAAAAAAACTTCACACATTGTTTCTTAACACGTTGACACATACTATTTCTTAAGATTGCAATATTTCCTTTATCATGTCTATATGAAACAACCATTTGTTTATGCAGTCATTTATATAGTCATTCATTTGGACACTCTTCGACACAATTCTATTTCTTAAGATAAGTATTTCATTATCATATCTATACGATAGAAACATCTAGTAACACATATTTTGATTTATAGCATATTCTAGTAAAATGAATATTGTTTAAAAAGAAAATGGTAGTTTCTTTAGAAAATAATAGTATGGACCCTAAACCATTAACATAACATTGGTTATGATAAAAATTAAACTTCAACCGTATCCTTTGTTTTATGTCCAAAACACACATAATTTCTCATTACTAAATATCCAATGAACCAGAGTGAGCAAGTTGGTTGAATCTTCCATAAAATATTTACCCGTTATAGTACTGCATTCAAGTGGAAGGTGATTGCAATTAAGACTGGTACAAAACCACATCTCACTTCTCCATTAAAAGCACAACGCTTATAAAATAAAAGATGCATTGAAATAAAGGGCCATCAAAATCACATCAAAATATAGCCCCATTTTGTCACAAAATAACCCAAATCTGGTCACACTTTGTAGTACAATATCTCACTACATTCCTCACTAAAAGCCTCCTTCTAGGTAAAAAAGATTTGCAACTATGAGAAGTTTCATTTCTAAACATTTACATTCCAGTCAAAATTCAACTATTCAAAGCTTATACACTATTTATGCTTAGAAAAGGGATCCAAAATAATCAAAACAAGCAAAAATTCTCATCGCATAACTTTTCTGATTATAAAATCAGTAATTTGTCTTTTACTAAGTGGCTTGTTATTAAGACCTTGCATTCTTTGCATGAGGCACTTCTAGTTTCCATTTAATCCAAATAGTTTTGTTGAGCACTACACACTTATGCAGCTTGACATCTTGTTGTTCATGGACAATAGTGTAATTTATTTCTTTGTTCCATAGCATATTATGTCAAAGTTGTATGCATATCATTTTCTCATTATTTTGAATTTTCTTTATCGCACTCTAAAAACCCTTATGCCTATAAAAACATCACTTTTTATTTTTTTTTGTTGTATGCTACTTACTTGTTAAAGTATTTCGTTCTTCATATGGGACATTGTAGTTCTGAAGTGATGGATTGACTTTTGGTTGGAGGGTTGCGTGTTTCGTTTGCACGTCGCTACATTCATCTCTCTAAAAACACAACAGCTACACTGCAGTCCTAACTAACTCACCGCAGGACAAGGTGACACATTTTTATAAAACTAAAATGAGGCACATAGTACATATCAATGCAGATTGCATTGTGCATGCAAAAACTAATCATTTTCTCACCCAGCCATGAACACCGCGTTCCTCCTGCATGCCATATGTCACTCATGAGTTCATGAACATGACGTGCCTCTGCATGCCATATGTCATTCCTAAGTATACTCCAGCTACCAAACCTGTAATACAGCAAACAAAATATTTATAAATAGGTGCTTCATATAAGAATCTCACTCACATAACATAAAGCAATCAAAGAAATAAATTCATAAACAATGATCTCTTTTATCAAATATTGGTCCTTTCAGAACCACCAGAGTAAAAAGATTCAAAAACCCTTTTTTCCAATAATCTACCATGTTGGCAGAGCGAAAGCGGAAGGAAAACAAAAAAGCAGAAGCTCATTATGAAAGCAACTAACACCCTTTGCAAATGACCATAGTCAAGGCTACTGGTAGATGGTTCTCATACAAAAGTAGCACCCGAAAACAAGCCCAGTACCAGACAGAAATATCTAACATAGCTTTCACATAAAGTTTTAACTACCTATTTTCACATTGCAGTGACCATTACAAAAAAAAAACCACACCTCAGAAACACTATAATCCAATCCAATAGTGCAGGTCCCAGAAAATAAGTGAAAATGCAAAACTAACAAATTACAACCAAAATGTTTCACACAGAATAACTCACCCCATTGTAGAGATTGTTTACAAACAGAACACTTCTGAAAACATAGACAGATAGATTTCTAATGAAAGAAAAAAGTTTTTGACATAAAAAAACAACAAATGGAAGTTTTTGTTCGGGGAAATGAATAGCCCCAAATATTTTTGAAAGCAATGGCAGGAGCACCTGGAAAAAGACACAAAAGAATGGTTGCAGCAAGAGCACACTGCGAATAGTGGAAGGAGACCGATCCATGCGAAGGATGGAACACCCACCAAGACCAACAGTTCCTAGCTAGTTGCAATCACCTCTAGCAAGACGGGACTTCGACGGCCTCCTAAGCGCAATCCTCAAATGCTTTCAAATTCCTACAACGAAGAAGACGCAAGCACAGGTATTATGGCAGGTAACTGCATTGAAAGACAGAGTTCACGAACATATAACTGCAGAGAAATAAAAGAACAAGTCCCCATATCCAAAAGGATGGTCAAGCTGCAATAATGGTAAACATGACTACCTAAATAAATGTCTTGAAGAAATGTCCATGTCGTGAAGGACATTCACCTCTATTATCAATTTAAATATAATTTTTTTATTTGGGTTGCAGAGAAGGCAATGCCATCTCTATAGGATCTATGAGGTCTCCTATTATGACTTCGAATCGTTCATCTCTGTTCTCGAGCTTAGCCCCGCGTCGAAGAATTTCGATTAAAGATTTAAACTTTAGCAGGAACATAAGAAGTCTAAAGTACAGTTTGAGAAAATGAAGCATTAAAAATCCATGGTTCATTAATGCATCTAATCCATAAAGAATTCACAACATTCTCAAACACGTATTGACACGTATAGCATGTATGCATGGTCTAAACACACATATGGCAGAATTCACAATCTTATATCATAGTAAATGGTCTTAGTATTGGCACGCATCGCATGCATGGTCTAACCACACAACAATTGAATAGGCTGGCGATGGTCATATCATGTGAATGAGGAAAATATAACGAAGAGAAAAAAGAAAAGCTGAAGCAGCAACAGTAAGGCAATGTTGCTAAGGTAATTGACAAACTAAGATCTGCACTTATTTTCCTATATGAGAGTTGCTTTTGTGTGTATGAGAAGGTAATTGATAAACTAAGATCTACACTTATTTGCATGTATGAGAAGGTAATTGACCAACTAAGATCTGCACTTATTTGAGTGAATGAGAGTTGCTTTTGCATGTATGATAGTTGCTCTTAGCTGCCCTCCATGAATTGAATAGTAAAGTTTGGTTCTAAGATCTGTACTTATTTGCGTGTATGAAAGTATAATAGCTCTTAATAAAATTAAAATAAATAGTATTGCAAATGGATCGAATCGGAATAGTTGTAGAGCTAACATCCATCAACGAGAGTTCAACAATAGTGAACAAAGAGCCACTCGTCCATTGACGACATCATGGAAGCAACGTTTTATTTGAGTCCAGAAAAAATTCAAAATAAAAGCAATAAAACCATAAATTAATGGAGACGCGCGGTTAGACCTTATTGGTGTCCCACATCACCGCTTTCTTGACGTTGTTGTGCCGTAATACCTACCGAGCTTTGGAGCCTTCGTCGCCTCCTATGATGAAAATGCTTTTGAGGATGAAATCACACATCATGATTACAAATTAGAATCATGAGAACCAAGCCTTTGCCAACATTCATAGGGATACAACTCATGGATATTACCAGATGAAAATTACTTAATTACTTAATTACTTACTTTGGTTCGAGTGGCAGATGAGCGTGGGATGCACTAGTAATTTGTGATAGATAAACTCCTCCACTTCTGCACTTCGCAATTTTTTGTCTATAACAAGCGGCTGTCTGCAAGAGCAAGCAAGCCTTGTTGACGTTCAGAGAAAAGGTAATTCACAATCTTTATTTTATATATTTCTAGATAGTGTACTACGTATATTTACCTTGTCGAATGGTTCTGTATCGAGCAACACGAAATAACAGTAATAAGCTAATATAATGGTTAAAATCAATAGGCAATGAAATTGTTGTTACAAACTTGCTCAAAACAATATAAGTTGGGGAAAATTTGAATAAACTAGTACAATGAAGTTGGGATACAAAGCTATCCTAGACTATGTATATAGATCAGTTTGATCTATTAAAAGGTCTGAAAATCAAAACACTTCCATTATCACGGACCACTTTATTTGTGATTGTGCTAGTTATGTGACGAGGCCATGTATGTATTTTGGATTCTATAGTAGGTAAAAGAACTTCACCAAGGTTTGAAGATAACCTCATTAAAAGGATGGTGATTTCTCTCTACAAAATATTAAGTGGCTTCTCACCTAGTCCACGATGCCGTTACATGTATGACAACATTGAGGGAAAGGTACTTACTATAATTCTCCAAGATAATAGCTTCTTGGTCTAAGCACTTAGTTCATATCACAACACATTGCACAATGAATTTTTATTTCTAGCAATATGTTTCAAATGTGCATCTTCCCCTTTAAATAATAAAGATATAAGTTGCTTTGTTTCATAAGAAAAAATATGGTGTCTCAAAGTGAAGATAATTACATTTGCCATTGCATTGGCTGCCAAGGAAGCTCGGAATGTTTTCAATCGCGTTGCCATTGCATCACAGGTGAATGCTTAGCTCTATTGCAAGCATCTTGAAATGTTTTTCATCTCATAATAAATTGATCATTGATGTCTATAATTATATTGATAAGTCGGGCACCTATCTATTAAGGCTGTATATTCTATTAGTTATTTTTCAGGATTTGAGGTAGAAGAAGACGGGAGGTAGAAGAAGACTTCTCTAATCTTAATTTAACACCCAAAAGTTAAAGTTATGTGACAGGAAAGTGTCTTTGTTATGGGGCTAGTTTACTGCGATTGAAAGGGCCATCTAAATGAGAATTTTGTTTTGCATCAAGGCAGGTTGGTAGATTAGAAATTCTTGCAATTCCTCCAAAATTGCATAAGTTTAAATTACAATTTAATAGCAATTGTTAATAGATTAGTTTACTCCAATAAGAGATATATATAGCATTTGGACTCTTCATGATGTGCGTTTTGTTGAGACCTTGTTTTTAAATAAACAACAAGTGTTTGCAAGAAGAATCCATGGTGTGTAGGATTTGGTTATCGATGTGTAAGGTTTAGTTATCTATACATAGTAGTCATTTTGTTGATAAAGTCCACTTTTAACTTAATTATTTAATTTTAACCAAAACTTTAAAAGTAATTAAATATAATGCATAAATTATCCACATATATAGTAAATTTAGTAACTTTATTAATTCTTAAACGACATATTACATTGGCGATGTCTACTCTATCTATCCACTATTTCACTATTCTGTAACTCAAACTATCGACATATATAATTAGAAGTTTAATAATATATCATTTTTTTAACATGATTTTTAGGGTTAACTAAAGGCTCGTTGCCTTGTCGTAAACAACCAGTTAGCAAAGTTGAAATAAGAGACAGTTACAATGCTATGCAAAATTAAATTGAAGTCACGAACAGATCGTTAAACTGTTATTTGCAAATTGATTTAAAAAATATTCACTTGAATTGTGAGGCCAATACTATAGTTGAGACTCTGTATGAAGCAAAGGAGCTATCAATAGAGTCTTCGTTATACTTGTCAATTTATAATAAAAGATCGTTACACTCATGCATTTAGAGCTCAATCTTACAAACAAACTATGTGTATTTTAATTTATTAAAAGCACGGCTCTGATTCTGACCATGTATTATGAAATTGACAAACTGCCCATGTTCTTCATTCCTTCCTACTGAGAGACAGATGCTTTTTCACTTATATCTTATAAAGATGTAACATGATACTTATAATAAAAGGATTTAATCACTAAAGCTCTCAGTGAAGGACAGCCTCTCATTGATCAGAAGGATATAAATTTTATGCGCTCAAATCATCATTTCAAGGTATGTCATGGCATTTATCTGAAAATCTTGCCAGCTTTGTGAAAGTTTTGAGTATCCAATGTGTTGTTCAGTTGATTTTGCTGTCTTATTTGCTCCATTTTCGATGGATACTCTATGTTTTGCAGGACGCAGATTCATCAACCATATATCTAGATATAGTTCCCACAGAATAGGAGATAACATGTATTTTAGGCTTCCACTGAATTAGAGATTTAAGCCTTGTAACTAATAATTTCACTCACATGATTCCTCATTGAATATTTGTGGCTGGCTATAGTTTCCCTAAGATGTCCACATCCCTGCCCATGTGCAACTTATAACTATCTTGTTTGACAGTGTCCATGGTCGATTATTACCCAGATTTGCAGGGTAACTTATTCCCTAGATTGGCCCTGGATCACAATTGGCTAACTTGAGACCCTCCTGGGTAATGATGCAAGTCAGTTTTCAAAGTGGGGATTTCAGTGCTATTTTGCAAAAAACGAAGAGATTGAAGAGTGAAATAATGAGCTACCTCATTGTTAACCCCCGAGAACAATAGATCCACCATCCACGTCTTCAAAACATTCGTGAATGGAGCCAGGAGCATTAATGTCTCCTTTTATGTCATTCAATTGTTTTAGGACTATGTTGTATTGTGATTTACATTCCGTTGATGGTCATCAAACTTTATATAGTTACCTGCAATCTTTATCAAGCTGAACAACTGGTCGGTGTTGACAAATGGCGTCTCAAATGGATTGCATGAGGCTAATTGGCGGAAAATTAAAGCTGTAAGAAATGTTTCACAAGTTGTTTGACAACTTCTATGCTTCTGATAGTATGATTTTTCTGTAAAAAATAACAAAAACCATCGAATTTTTTTGTGAAGACTTAATGACAAACAGAAAATGATAAGAACATTTTTTTTTGGAAGGCGATATTGAACAGTCCATATATGTTTGCTGAAAGTTGAAAATGAGCCAAGAATGATATAAGGCTGATGCCCATATATGTTTGCTGAAACTTGAAAATGAGCCAAGAACGATATAAGGCTGGTGCTCTTGGCTGTGAAATATTTGCTTCCGCATCTTATTTCTGTATTTTAGTAAGTAACTTTGAAAGCAAACCTTTTTTTCAATTTATTATGTTCATGAAAACGTCAGGTATCGTTCTATTGTGATCCTTCAAAGTTCCTTACGAAAAATATTCGTCATTCTTCCAATTTTTTTAAGGAAAACTTCAATCATATTTTTTTTGGGTAATTGTTGACCATTAGGAGTAATTATGTCCAAGTTGGTTCTCCAACATTCAAGCCTCTAATTTGTCTCTACTGATTTGCTCTACTGCTAGCTGTACAGATAGACCAGAATTACTAGAATCCATGTAAATATGTGATTGTATCTCGACAGCTATAGTTTCCTTATAGTTAGTCAATCAGTCATAAACTATAGGATCTAAAGCTTTGTACGGTGGCTATTTATGTCTAGCTAGTAATAGAGAAAATTATCGGAGTCTTCTCCTCACAAAATCTGTATTTTTGACTTGGTATCAGAGCGGGTATTATTATCCATTCTATATCATCACAGCCTGAATCCTTATATACCCCTCGCACCATGACTGATGAATCATCCTCTGTACCAGTGATCCATGTTCAATCAGAAAACCCTAGTTTCATAACTAATGTCATCCTCACCGAAACCAATTATGATGTCTGGTCTCAAATCATGGAAATGCAGATTGCAGGGCGTGAGAAACTTGAATATCTTACGAGTAAAACATCTCTGAAGGTTATTGATCCTTCTTATGCGAAGTAGTATGCTGAAAATCAAAAGGTCAAAGGATGGTTGTTGACCTCTATGTCACCGGAGATTATGAAACGCTATCTTAGATTGCCTACTACACGTGAAATCTGGAGTGCTCTTGCCAAAGCATTGTATGATGGGGTAGATGAATCGTAACTCTTTGCACTAAATCAACGAGCATTCTCTACCAAATAGGTTGGTCGTCCTCTTTCCACCTATTATGGTGATCTGATAGAAATTTTTCAAGAGCTAGATCATCGTGATAAAATTGTCATGAACAATCCCGATGATGTTATTGCCTATAAAAAATAAGTTGAGAGACTGTGGGTGCATATTTTTCTGAATGGACTAGATGCAAAATTTGAAAAAATTTGAGGTGAGATTCTCAGGAGGGATCCTGTACTAGATCTTGAAGAAACTTATGCGTATGTTCGTTGTGATTCTGTTCGCCGAGCTGCATTGAATGGTGAACCTGAACATTCAGAGCCATCTACTATGGTAGCTCGCCGAGTCAAGTATCAACAATGACAAACAAACCTGAAA
>LPNX010193715.1:293499-317428 GCA_001517045.1 Pseudotsuga menziesii
TTGAACGACGGTAGATCAGCAATAGATGAGATTAAATGGTAGATCAAAGCCTAAGAAATACCTTAATATTGATGGGGACTTAACAATCCTCCTTTCTATGAGAGGTAGCATGAAGTTTGTACCATGTAATGCGTATTCATTACTTGTAATGTCTCATGGTGGCAATGGTGCCAATCTCTCTTTCAGTAAATCCACTTTGTCATGGGCACCAAAATCAGCAAAAGGAACCTCCTCCTATGGAGCCCGATGAAGTCAACAAGAGTTAGCAATGTAAGGAGATTAAGTTTTTCTTATGACCAATTTAAACGGTCAGGATGGAAACTCAAGAAGGGACAAGCAGGTGATCAAGCCAACTTCTTGTTGCTGTTAATGTTGTGATTGGAAAAGGAAGAGAAGAAAATTGTTGCTGTTACTGTTGTGATTGGAAAAGGAAGAGAAGAAAGGACACGGAATATCTCCGCCAAAAGCAATGCCCAACTGTAGTACCTCTGCATACCCCAACTCATCCATACGGTAACCCTTCGCATATGTCTCCTGCTTATACTCCGAGTATCTCAATTTATGCACCTTCTCCCGTTACTTATTTCTTCTTCCTCCTCAGCCTTCATTGAAATCCTCTCTATTGACCAGGCCACCCGCCTCGGAGGGAGAAACCATCCGACAAAAGTGCCGAGGCAGAATTTGACGGTGCCAGTAACCATGGAGAGGAGCCAGTAGGGAAGACGTGGATATCCCATAGCCTGAACCAGCCTCTCCTCAAGCACGCAATATTCGATATATCTGGCAGTGGGACAAAAGCGACCGGGCACAATGGAAAGCATCAGGTCCACCTATCATCTGCGACCTTCCTGTTAGAATCGGAGTACACCATTTTTTAGGCTTCGTATTGAAGACCGAATTCCTCCATTTCCTCCACCGTCTACATGATATCTTTAATGCCCATCCGAATTCTGATGCTGTGCCAGAGCACGAAGTTCGCCGTAGTCTCCTTTTCATGCGTGCAGTGAGCTCACCATGACGAAAGGCAAGAACGTTGAATTAGACAGAGATATATTCTCGTCAAATTCCACACATGGTGCTTCTTTAAGTGAAGGAAATCACAAGATCTTTGGGTTTTCTCAAAAAATCTAGACCCAAAATCCGACTTCCCGTGGAAATATATATGCCAAGGTAAATGGCGAACAACAAAAGGATCCGGCATTTGTTACACGGCATTTTTTTCCTCTTCATAACGGAGAGCTTTCTCAAGTCCTAATGTCGATGCCGACGGAATGTACAGGAGGAGATCCTTTGACAGAATCCCACTGGACTCCACTAACTTCCCGTTAATCAGAGAGTTCAGAAACTCGCACAAAACAAGCAAAAAGTAACAAGCCTGTCAAGAAAAGTAGACAACGAACACGATCCAAAGCTCACAATATCGTGGGGTAACATTCTACAGGCGTACTAGACGTTGGGAATCACACATATGGTAATTTATACAATAATGAAGGATTTGTTGTATGGTTTTTACAGAATTCTGAAATGTATAGGTTTTTTTGTGTGTATATATTAATATACAGAGACTAACACAATCAACAATGTTTACAACACCTGGTTGCCACGCAAAACCCAAGGCCACCTTACCTGTAAGCCAAACTTGGGTATTAATTAAATTCAAATACTTCGCAGCCACAATAGCTCAAACTCTCGATTCTCGAACTCCTCAGTAGCCACAATAACTGAGTCTTACACCTGTCACTCTACGTGCTTTACGTGTTTGTTTCATTGTATTTTACTCATAAAAAAACATACTAAACATACTGGGAGTAATACCACCTGTAGAGGACCACGTACATACGATATTGCCATACACTATTATACCCATGTTGATGTAAATTTTAACCATGGCCTTTAGTAATATCACCTGCACATGATGACCTACACACGATTACACTACTACCCATGCTAATGTCATTGTGCCATTGGGGGGTCCTCTGGCACAAGACCCTAGAGAAACTTCACCTGCACTAACCAATGAATAGGCACAAAAATAGTTTAAAAAATAAAAATAAAAAAAAATACATAACCTTAGTCTAAATTACATATTTTTGTTAAAATTATTACAAATTACTCTAAATAATAGTCCTGATTCATATATATCTCCTTGTCGGAGACATAAAAAAACTATAAAAACATAATATTGTGTCATGAATTATTATTCATAAGGTATGTGAATGTTATCCAAACAAGTTAGTATTTATATATATTTTTGATAAAAACTTTATAGAATCATAGATAATTTTGAAAGTTATAATCTTTATATTTATAATTGATACTGTAACATTGACCTTAAAACTAATTTATACAAAATAGTACTTAGAGTTTATATAGATTTTAACAACTCAAAGAAAGCTGAAAAAATAACAACTTAATGGTCTAGTGTGTTTTTCAATTTAACATGCACCTTATTTATACATTATATCAACAATATATTAACAAATATACTAGATGAGAATGTTTTAATTGTAAATTCATTCAATTTCTATAATGGGTATCCAATTCCACCTTCATTTTTAATTTTATCTTTGTATACTTCAACTTGAGACTCTTAAATTCCACCTTCATTTTTAATTTTATCTTTGTATACTTCAACTTGAGACTCTTACTACCAACTTGATCAATCACTATGTCCATAGCATTCATATTAGATATTTTAAGCATAGTATTGTTCTTTCCACCTTGGAACAAAGATGGATGCATTCCTCCTCCTCCTATTCTAAAGATAGCAACATCCAGAATTTCCTCTATAAACAATACTATGTTCAATGTTGCCTTTTGGATCTCTTGAAATTTGATTAATTTAGACAACCCATTTCAATCCCTTGATGGAATTCAACATCTAAATATACAAAACTAATAAATCCATGGCATTATAGCCTAAAAGTTACCCTACACAAACGAATGGAGGTTCTCCTTGGTCATGCCCATGAGTTCTACGTTAGGTGCCGCAATGCTAAGCATGTGGCCGGGTGCTTAAATATGCATGCAATCCACCCACATTGGTGCAAGCCATAACCTTTATTGGTTCTTGTTCTCAAGAACTAATTTTCCATGGTTTTGCTGGGTGCTATGGTGTAGGATAGATGGGTTGAGTTCTTGGCTCCACTGGCATTCATTCTCCTCAAATGGATGGCCACATCCAAGCTATTGAGATAAATTTGGAAACCCACATGGAGATCATTCATGTCCATGCCATGATAACCATTGAATTCTAAAATTTCTAGATAGAAAATGTGGTTGTAGAAATCATTGAAACATTCCCACCAACAATCGAAGAGACATGACAGTTAAGAAGGCAATAAATTTTACAGCATGATTACAAAGCCCGAGAAATACAAGATTTACATCATGTCTATTTACCAAACAAAATTTCAACTATTCACAATTTTGATTTTTGCATGAAATAAGGTCTTGCCTAGTTACAAGATATAGTTAATTTTCCTGTCTCTAATTCTCATTATATTTCTCTTTGTTTCCCACCCTCGAGGATTCCATTAGGTCAAAAGAAATAGAAACTAGACTAAAGAATCCAATGAAAATATTTTGGCAATGAGGGTCTCATATTAGATCCAAGAAAATAAATTTATGGTAAGGTCATTGATATTACCCTTCTAAATATTTTTTCTCCTTGTGTTTTAAATTGTGCCCACCAACCCTAGCTTGGATATGAAGAAATGGGTAGAGACAGAGGTTTGGAGGGAGCCAACATTAGGAAGGGAGCTTAGTAGGAGAAACATCAAGTTTATATTGGCCTCACAATTTCTTAAATCCTCTGTGTTTTCCTCATCATTTATGAATATAACCAAGCAAGTATTCCACTCCAATGATAGTCATAGTGTCACCTAATAAGTAGTTTCTATGACTATGAATTTATTTTAATCTGAACCACACATTTTTGAGTTCAATTGCTTGTGCTAGCTACAACAATAGGTTTTTTTGCATATATTATTGAATTACAAGGACAAATCAAGGTATGCACTTATATGATTAAAGATGTAACTATTTGGAGACTTCTTGCACAACGTTGAATATGTTTTGAACAATTATGAACAAAAATGAATATTATGGTGATTTTAAAAGAATAAACCAATCAATGAAATTCAAAGTATTTCCTTAAACATCAAATATTCCTCAATTTTCATTTTGTTATAATGAATAAAATCAATATGAGAAGGATTATCTAATACAATGTATATTATCTTGTAGGTTACATTCTCTAATAATGGGAGGATTGTGTACTATCCTACAGATTCCAAAGATATGTAGGGGAAGATTGACATGCACTGTAAGGTTGCCACACATGAATTGAGATCATTGTTAAATTTGCGAACCATTGATCTACAAGAAAAATTGAAAGTTGTAGGAATGGAATTATGCAGTGGAATAATCAAAGAGAATGTACATTGAACATGAAATTCATGCCACAAATTTCAGATAAATCGGACAAGAATTGCTGAGATAATCACAACATTAATATTTATTCATTAATCAATAATACAATGATTATACAATAAATAGAATTCCAATAATCTGGATAGAATTTGAATCTACCAGATCAAGCTGATTGAATAGCTAACTCAGTGTGTCTAAATCACTGCTGGAGCTCACTAGTCTAACTCCGTATGTCTAAATCAGTCTACAATCGGTTAAATGATGAGCTAGGTGGGAATAAGGTGCCACTTTCCCTGCATGCATGCAAAACTGGCGCTATACTAACTGAAAGTGATATAGCTGATTGTAATTGGAGGTTAACTTAGCATAACTGCTCACCTACCTCAACCAATTGATGGAGTTTGTTGGTGGCACTTAGAGTGGGCTCCTATAATGTACTGATTGCTCCCAGATGCACATAAACTGATGCATGCACATGCAGTAAGTGGCATATAATATCTAGTTGTGTCCCCCATACTGTAGTACAACAATAATGACTCCCTAAGTTAGGAAAAATGACCAAATAGACTATATTGGACAAAGGAGGATTAATTAATCCTAACACCCCCCCTAAATCCTAACTTTGGACAACTTGGGTCCTAGTAACTAGGCCAAATTCACCCATACAATCTAAATGAAATAAAAATAATGCTTAATAAACTAAGGAAAATGGTCATGGAAACCCCCCCCGCCTCCCCCTCAAAATAAGCAGTGAATAAGGAAATAAGCTATACTGAGAAAATTTTTCTCTTTGAGCAAAAACTTGTAAAACAATTTGCTGCAATCTGCAATTCTATGGAGTAGTAATGCAGGATCTTGGTTCTTATGTGCATCAGCATCCTGGGATTGTGCATGTGAACCTATCAATCTTCTTCTGATATGATGAATGTTGTTTTTGTTTCTTTTTTCTAGAGGAGGAATGGAATATTTCATTTTTTTCTTCAGTGGGCCAAATTGTGGATCATTCGCTATCATCAAGTAGCATATTTCTGGAAGTTTGTTGAACCGCTCTATAGATAGCGAAGCTGTGTGAGAGAGTGCAACATGTTCATTCTGATACTGGGACCGTGTTCTTCTTCTAGTATATGGATGCCCAACACCATCCCTGACTGCTTCAATGAGCTTCTGGGCCCATTTAGGCTTAGGCCACTGATTTGGAAGGGAGCTATAGTTGGATCTATATCCTCATGAGGTATGACCTCAATATCAAGATCATGCCGATCTTGTTCCTCATCATCTGAATCTGAAACATGAAACATTATATCATCATCAAATGGTAATGGAATAGTGTTTATACCTCCTTTTGCTTCAGATTGTGGTGGATCAAGCAATTGATCTTCTTCAAACTGAACATTGCATTCTATGAATCACTTCCTAGTTGCAAGTTCCATTAATTTATGTGCTTTTGCATCCTCAATATATCCCAGTAGTATACATTCGTTACTCTGGAATTGGAATGCCTTTCTCTTGTCCATAGGAATTTTGGCCCAAGCTTTGCAACCAAAAACTCTCAAGTGCGAGACATCAGGCTTATGCATCAATAGTGCTTCGAAAGGAGTGGTCCCAATCACTGATTTGTGGGGCACTCTATTCAGAATGTATGAAGAACAATTTATAGCTTCAGCCGAAAGAGAAGGAGGAATACTCTTTACTTGGAGAAGACAAGTTTCCATCTCCTTCAATGATCTTTTTTTCCTCTCAGCCACACCATTCTATTGTGGTGTGTATGGAACTGAGTGTTCCATTAGAATCCCTTTTGATTCACATAGCTGTTTAAAATATCTTTTAACATACTCACCTCCATTATCATATCTAATGGACCTGATCTTTCCGAAGTTATTTTCAACCAAGGCTTTTAAAATTTTGAAAGTTTCGAATACCTCTGATTTATGATTCATAAAATATACCCAACAAAACCTTGAACAATCATCAATAAAAGTAAGGAAATACCTGGATCCATTGATCGATGTTGTAGGCACTGCTCTTGAGACACCACTGTGTATCAGCTCAAGTGTATAGAAAGCTCTAGTTGCCTTCCCAACTTCATATATCTTCTCTGGATGCTTACCTACCAAGCAACCAGGATATACTCCATCTGATGTTTTGATGAGTGGAAATCCCTCAACCATTTCGTCATTGTGGAGTTGCTAGAGATATTTGAAATTGGGATGCCCAAATATCTCATGCCACAACTTGCTTGTGTTATTGGCATGAATCAATAAACATACATAATGTGAAGTAGGCAGTAAATGGGAGAACTCATATGCTTTGGAGACATGATTAGCAAACCCTTTCGCTATGATATTCCCAATAGATGATTCAATGATTTATATTGTGTCAAAAACGAATGTAACTCTATTGGGAGAGCCTGTATGAGTCATTTGATAAACAGACAACAAATTTGCTGCAAGAGAGAGCACATAGAGTACATTCTTTAACTCTCCATGCTGGATTTTAATAGAACCTCTCCCAACAACTAGGATTTGAGAGTCATATCCCATATGAATGCTAGGTCCTCCTCAGAGATCCAAAGTGGTGAAGGATTCCTTGGAGGAAACCATGTGGTTGGATGCTCCAGAATCTATCAAGTAATCCTTCGATTGAGTGAGGCCTGCCTTCAAGGCATGGAACCTCTCATGATCTTCTGTTGGTTGTCAAGCATCAAACTTATTTGCTCCTTGTAGAAGGTTAATATTGTTCTTTTCAAGTCGTGTTGACAACTGGTCTATGGTCTTCTTCATGCATTGACTTTCTGAATGAAAGCCTCTCATACAGTAGGGACACTTAGTCTTCTTGAATGTCTTCTTTTTCTTGGAACCCGGGGCTCCATCGAAAGATTTTTTATTCTCCTTTGTCTTCAAATCAGTGTTTTTGGTCTCCTTCCCTTTGTTCTTCCCTCTTGATTGCTCATTGTTTGAGTCTCCTATTAAGAGTGCTTGATTCTTGGAGGTCTGAATCACTCCCAATTGAACCAATTTATCTTACTCTTTTATTAAGGACTCAACAAAAGCATCTAGAGAAGGAATCTTCCAATTAGGGATGGAATCTCTTTCGGAATGGAATGTAGAGACAAAGACTGAGTACTCTGAGCTTAGCTTGCTCAGCACTGACAACACAAGCTACTCATCTTTCCTCTCTATCCCACATAGTTTTCATTGAAGTACTAGTGCTATGTACTTTGTAAAGAATTGTTTAATAGTCTCGAAACTGCTGGGCTGTAGTGCAATCAACTCATTCTCCGGTATATTCCCTCGAAACTCATATTGTTTCCCAAACAAAGATTTTAGCTTTTCCCAAGCTTCCTTTGGAGTCTTAAGTCCCTCAAAGTGGAACAAAACATCCCTAGAGATGTGGATGCACATGAAGTCGGAGGCTTCATCGAGATGATTCAAAAACTCTCTCTTCTCAACATATTGCGGGGGCTCAGCTTCTTTATCCATTTTCATCATAAACATGCCTTGTTTGCACAAGGATACCTGCATATATGCCCTCCACTCATTGTAGTTGAAGAGTGTAAGGATTTTGGGTATGAGAGATGAATAATTCTCCATCTTTTTGTATGCTGATCAATCAATTCTTCAAGAAGCTACGTAGTACCTGCAAAGAACACTGCAAAACCAACTCCATTCGCAATCATATGTTAGTTCAAGTATTTCCACCTCAACATTTGCACTTTTTGAGAGTCCGTCACACTCATATAGACTTCTTTGGACATAATCCAGAGGGAGCAATGTTATGATTTCAGGATTTATGTGGAAAATTAGTTGCTTCTGGTGCACAATGGAGATCAAACAAGACTTGTTGCTAGCCTAAACAAGGCTCTCATACCATGTTAAATTTGTGAACCATTGATCTACATGAAAATATGAAAGTTGTAGGAAGGGAATTATGCAGTGGAATAATCAAAGAGAATGTACACTGAACAAGAAATTCATGCCACAAATTTTAGATAAATCGAACAAGAATTGATCAGATAATCACAATATTAGTATTCATTAATTAATCAATAATACAATGATTATACAATAAATATAATTCGAATCATGTGGACAGGATTCAAATCTACTAGCTCAAGTTGACTGAATAACTAACTCAATGTGTCTAAATCGCTGTTGGAGCTCACTAGTTTAATTATGGATGTCTAAATTAGTCTACAATCAGTTAACTGATGAGGTAGGTGGGAATATGGTGGCACTTTACCTACACGCATGCAAAATTGGCGCTTTGCTAATTGAAAGTGATCTAACTGATTGTAAATGGAGGTTAACTCAGCATAATTGCTTACCTACCACAACCAACTGATCGAGATTGTTGGTGGCACTCATAGTGGGCTTCTATAATGTAGGGATTGCTCCCAAATGCACATAAATTGATGCATGCACATGCAGTAAGTGGCAGATAACGTCTAGGTGTGTCCCCCATACTCTAGTACAACAATAATAACTCCGTAAGTTAAGCGAAATCACCAAATAGACTATATTGGACAAAGGATGATTAATTACTCCTAACAATCATGTAGATTACAAAGATATAGAGAAGAAGATTGACACACATTAAAAGATTGAATGAATCTGCTATCAACAAATAATTCCATTAATGCTCACATTAATACCTCCACCCACCAAACCTGCAAGCCATGCCATCATCACTAAACACTTCAAACAAAAACCAAGAGATATTATCCCATCAACCAAATTAAATCCAAAACTTTAACAAAACTTAAAATAAACTGGATTAACAAAAAATACTAAAAAAACATACTATGTTTAAATTTCTACTACATAAATCGCCTTATAATAAGTGAGTGAATCTTCATGCTCATACAAAAGTGAGTGAATGTTTGATATATATACGTATTGTTTTCATACACAATATACATGTATTAAACAATATATATTATGCCATTACTCGAATAAGTCTTATTATCTTATATACGTTCAAGATGATTTAGTTTTTTATTAATTTTTATTTTAACTCAATTTTCAAATATACATTATGTCATCATTTTCGTTTTTATTAATTTTATTGTACTCAATTTGCAAAAAAAAATTAACTATATAGATTGTTGTATAAGATCTTAATGGTTGGATACCAGTATAGATCCAAATCCTAGGCTCTATCAAACGATGAGAGGGATCAGATCTTTGGAGGTGCAAACCTCTTCTTAAGTATTACACTCAACTATCAGCTTTGGAGTAAACTTTCTACCCAACCATTTGCACCGATCGGACGACCAGTAACGCGTGATGTGAAAGCTCACGCGAGCCAGGTCGTCCAATCGGTGCAAATGGCCGGATAGAAAGTTTACTCCATCAACTTTCGTTTAATTAAGACAAAAAGAAACATCTTTTTTATTTAAGGTTCACATATAATATTTTTATTATTAATATTTAATACTATTTATGGCCGACATATAATATTTTTTCTTAATTTTTATTTTGTTAGGAAAGAACATTACAACATCTCCCCCATACACGGTTTTAAAACCATTTGCAAGGCCCTCCTAAACCATGTACAATAAAACCATGGGTTGTATAGGAGGCCTTGCACATGGTTTTAAAACCATGTGCACCACCAACAATTTTTTTTGCGGATAATTCAATTTATTCTTTTTTATTATTTTGTTAAGTAGGAACATTACAACATCTCCCATATTAGGTTTTTTTGTGGCCGACATTTATTTTGCAGGATAATTAAATTTTGTTATTTTTTTGTGGCGAACATTTATGTAACGTTACATAACGTTACAAGTTCTCCTCATACTAGGCTATAGAGCGCCCCTCGATGCAATAACTCTTTAAAATAAAAAAACAAATTATTTCATATTTTTAAATATATTATTTATGAAGTGATCATTTTAAACTTTAAATTTTCGTTTGATAACATAGGCTATAAAGGAGTATATACACCTAAGCCGCTCAAACCACGATTCAAGGCATATTAATGACTAGAAGAAGCTTGTAAAATCCTAGATCTATAGTTAGCACCAATGACACTAGGTGTCAAAAATCAAGCAAAAGATGTAGGTCCTAATCCACATCGAATGTTGCCTCCATAGATATATCACAAAACAAAGAGCACGAGACCGACACACAAGTAAGAGGTCAGCGGGCCTCTTAAAATCAGAGGTTATACTCGTCGCTTAAAAAAATTGATAAACACCCACCACATTATGATCCAAATCCCACCTTCATTGTACTTTCAATCTCCATCTCTCAAGTTCCAGATAACACTAGAAGGAACCCTATTAATATTTCGAGCAAGCAGTAGTAGGGTGAGGGTGAGAGGGAAGCACTAGAGGCCTTTTCTCTTTCTCTCCACTTCATCTTTCTTGTCACGTATGAATAGACATTTTGAACTATTGTTAATGTGAATATTGAAAAAATAATGCACATATAGGTTATATATATGTGCATATTACCTTTAAATGGCACAAATACCAATGTCATTTTCCCAAAAATGTAAATAATGCAGACTAAAATCAAATCATCGAGAAAATTCCCAATGTTCTTTTCCCAAAAATGTAAATAGTGTAGAGTAAAATCAAATTGTCGAAAAAATTGAAGTGTGAAGGTAAGAAGAAAATATATGAGGTTAAAACACATGGAGTTAAGGAATGTGGTTGGAGGATCCAATGGGTGGGAAGGCCATGAAGAAAAGGAGGAAAGAGCAAACAAAAAATAAAGGATATGCTAACGAGTCTAAGGAGTAAGAGGGGATAATAGAGGAAGGCGGTAGATGTGTTGTTCAAAAAACAATCAAGAAAAGCATGTTGCATTTTTTCATGTCTCTTTCTTAATGAACATGAAAAGTGTTCACCTTGCCAAATACCTAGGGAATCTAAATTGAAATTAATTAATGTATCTAGGGAAATTTGTTAAATTCTTACTTAGGAGGCTTATACTAAGTTAGTTTCCAATTATGAATTATTTTTATGTTGTTTTAATTAATATTTAAATAACATATGTGGAAATTAGTTGCCATGTTAAGGAGGGCGAATTGGGGCAAGTCAACTTGCCTAAGATGGCAAATAGAAATTATAAAAATCAAGCAGTCAGAAAAAGATGAAAAGTAACCAAAAGCAAATAAAATCAAACAGTTAAAAAAGTGGAAAGTGCAGGAAAAGAAATCAAGGTAAAAGAAGGAAACTCTAGGCCAAAGGAGGGTGCAATTTCTATTTTGATGAGCAGTTACAAAAGCAGAAAGTGCAAGAAAAACAATCAGGATAAAAGCAGGAAACTATGGGCCAAAGGAGGGCATAGTTTCTATTTTTATGAGGAGTTAATTACAGGGAAACATCATACATGACTCATACATGCTATTTTCCTCAATGAGGGTGCACCATTGAATTAGGGTTAGGGTTTAGCAAGTGGCAACTTGCTCAATGGGTGATAGACTTGTTCAACAAGTCACCCAAGGTCTACTTAAGGATAATTGCAACACCATTATTCAGCTTGGTTTTTTATTTTATTTTATTTTATGTGAAGCTAGGATTCAATACTGTGTGATGAACCTCAGCTCCCTTGGGTGATGCGCCCCAAGTCTCCCTTCCTCCTTCTCTCTCTTCTCTCATTCTTCATTGCAGATCACATAGAAGCTAAGAAGCAGCCACCTAGAGTTTGATTTGAGATACGATAGAAAATTCTAGCCATTAATTATAGTGTATCAGGTGTCTTTATAAGATCCATAAGTTTCCAATGCTTGAGGGTTCGAATTTCCAAGTCTCTCTTTGATTTTTTCTTCTAAAAAGCATTGTATTGGTGCATATTGTTAAAAAGAGTGATATAGATTATTTATGAGAGTTATTTCGACATCCATGGTTGTCAACGGATGTTATAATCATGCTCTATAATTTTTATAACAATATGAATCTGTATGACCGAGTTTTCTTTCTTTTACCCAACCTACTCTAGATTTGCACCTAGAATTGACTAGTTTCACCATAAAATGTTAATTCGAACTCTAGGACACCAAATCTACTAATTCTTGTTCTGATGTGCTATTAACATGTATATCTAAGCCTCCAATTTCTGAAACATAGAATTCGTAGCCTCCCTGACTTGTTTGAGAAAGCCTGAAGATGAAGCTAGTGAGTTATCCTAAGAGCTAGTTTGACCTTTGCAACCTGTAGAAGCAATTTTTCTTGCATCTAATCTATACAAACCTGAAAATATTGATATATAACTTCATTACAGAATTGTAAAAGTCACGTAATACTTTCTTAGCCAATGTTTTCTGGGAGACTAACAGTAAGGGTTTTTGTTTGCACCGGTTGGGATACCCAGAAGCGTGGGAGTAGACTTCAGCCGAGATTATTTCTAAACCTAAAAGGACCCAAAAGAAAAGTTCTCAGGAACCTAAATAAACAATTTCCTGCCCTTCATTATTGATCCCACATTCGAATCCCAGTCACCCTATTCTCAACTTGTTAAATTTCCCACCTATAAGCTAGTAATTTCAAGTTTGTACTTAGAATTTGATTGCATCAAAAGTAAGATTATTATTCTGATCTGATCAAATATCAGGGATATTACAGTGGCATCAGATCATGTTCTTCCATACTTGCTCTTGATAATCATTAATGAGTCCAAAATTCAATTTCGATTCTAGAAGGAAGACCTCTGAAGAAGAGGAAGCTGACTCAGTGTAAGGAAGATTCCAGGAGGACATGGAGGAAAAGGATGAGTTCAAAAATTTTGTGAGAAATGTGTTGAAAGGGCTGCAAGATATTTCAACCAATATCAATCAGTCTGTTCAAGAGACCAGAGAGTTCCTAGATAAACAGTTAGGTTCCAAGGATGGGGAAGGAAGTTGCATTGGCTCCCAACCGGAAGAGAGGAAGATCATGGGTGGATCTATCTTCTCTAAGATAGGGGCTAATAATAGGAATCTTGAGTTCAAAGATGAGCCAAAGTCACAATCCCAACCCACCATTCACTATTTTTTGGAATACCCAAAAGAATACCATGAAGTGAAGACTGAATCAGTTGCTTCATGGGAGGAGAAGTATGTTTCATAGCAAACCTTGAGTGAAGAGTGCAGAAGGGTTCTACCCTTTAGATAATTTTGTGAAACTCAATATAGAGGAAATCCCAGAGGAGTTCAAAGGTTTCCATATCATAATTTTGAGCTAAGGAATTCTATTGGCAAAATCACCCTACCTTACTTTGATGGCACTTCCAAGTGCACAGTGAGCTCTTGGATTCAGAAATTGGACACCTACTTCCATCTGAATCCTATGGATGAGAGGGATGCCATTAAAATCACAGCCATGCATCGTGATGGGGAGTCCAATGACTAGTGGTTTCATAGCATGAAGACTTTGGGCCATAATGAAGTAGTTACCTATTAGGAATTCACCAGGAGATTGGCAGAAAGGTTTGACATGAGAGATCCTCATATCTCTTTCCGTGAATTGGCACATGTCAAACAAGTGGGAACCTATGAATCCTACATATCTGAATTCCAACTAGGTGGTAGTGATGGTCACTGATATCTCATAATCTAGGTTGATCCTTTTGTTTACAGAAGGATTAGTAGAATCTTTGAAAGGGTTGGTGGAAGCTTACCAACCCACATCTTTGCAAGAAGTAGTGAGTAGAACTAGAGATATGCAATATGCAATTATGAGGACCAAGTATCCTACCAAGCCCTCCATGCTCTCTAAATTTTAGAATCAAATACCTCCAGTGAGGAACTTTCCTGCACTTGGTAAGAAATATTGCTCCTACAAAGATTGGGATGACCTGAGGAGGAAAAAGCTATGTTTTTCCTTCCAAGAACCTTGGGTTTCAGGCCACAAGTGTGTCAAGGGGAAGGCACACTACATTGAAGTATTCTCTAAAAGTGAAGAGGAGATGGTGGAAGAAATTGAACTTACGTATGGAGAATATGAAACAACTGAAGAAGAGGAGAAACCCCCTCAAACTAGCAACAAAATTGCAGTGCTTAATGGAGTGCCACGTTTCCATACATTGAGGATGAAAGGGATATTGCAAGGCCAAAGAATCACAGTTCTGGTTGATCGGGGTGAAACCCAAAACTTTATTGTTGCATCCCTACTAGAGAAAATAAATCTTCCAACTAAATCCTTTGAAGGGTTCACTTTGGTTATCCCAGGAAACAATACCATGGAATCCAATCGGTGGATTCCAAACATGCAAGTGAACCTAGGAGATTACACTGTGAAAGACAACTTTTATGTTGTCAATGTTGCAGACACCAACATGGTGTTTGGATCACAATGGTTGTACTCCATTGGGGAACATTCCATGAACTAAAAAATACCCCAAATGAGTTTTCAAGATGTTGAAGGGAAACCAGTAATTCTAAAGGGTATGAACACCTACCAAAGCCAACTAATTTATGCCAACAATATGAGTTCCATTTTGAGGCATGGGGACATTGAATGGGATGTTTAATCTCATATTACCACTAAGGGAACTTCATTCAATGTTTCCTACCATCCCAAAGACATAAAAAAGTTGTTGCACAAGCATAAGGGGATTTTTGAAGACCTTCCACATGGAGGGACACAAGACTGTGGCATTGAGCACAAAAATGAGTTGGAAGTTGGCACACTTCCCATAAAAATACACCCCTACAAAAATACAAAGAAATTCAAGGATGAGATTAAGAAGACCATCAAAGAACTCCTTGATTTGGGTCTCATTAGACCAAGTTCCAATCCCCTTGCTTCTTCGGTGGTTCTTGTGAAGAATAAGGATGGGACACTCAGAATGTGCATAGACTATCGGGCCTTGAACCAAAAAGCCATAAAGAATTGGTACCCAATCCCCTGGATTGATGAGTTAATGGATGAGTGGCATGGAGAAAAATTATTCTCCAAAATAGATCTTCGTCCGGGATACCATCAAATTCGAATGAGGAAGGATGACATATAGAAGACAACCTTTCATTGTCATTTTGGTCACATTGAGTTTTTGGTCATGCCATTTAGCTTGACTAATGTTCCCACAACCTTCCAATGTTGCGTGAACAAGGTGTTCAGTCAGAGGCTCTGAAAGTATGTCCTTGTTTTTTTTTATGATATTTTGATTTATAGTAGGACATGGGTGGAGCACCTGCTCCATTTAGATGTAGTGCTAACTAGACTTGCAGATCAATCCTTTTATGCTAAGTTGTCGAAGTGTGAGTTTGGCATGACCGAGATTCTCTATCTCGGCCATGTGATTTGCCAATAAGGATTCAAGGTACACCAAGATAAAATCGAGGCCATATTGAGTTGGTCAAGCCCAAGGAACCTCATTGAGTTGAGAGGCTTCATTGGACTTTGCAACTACTACCGAAAATTTGTCAAAGGTGACTCCAACTACACTGCACCTTTGACAGATCTGACCAAGAAGGGTGCATTCAGTTGGAATGGGGAGGAATAAAAAGCTTTACAAAAGATGAAGGAAATAATGAGCATTTGTTCAGTACTTGCATTGTCTGATTTTTCCAAACCTTTTGTGTTGGCGTGTGATGCCTCAGGGGAAGGTATTGGAGTTGTTTTGATGCAAGAAATGCATCCTATTGCATATGAGAGAAGAAAATTTCAGCCTCATGAAATGCTATATTCTATCTATGAGAAGGATATGTTGGCCATCAAGAATGCATTGGCCAAGTTCTGGCAGTATTTGGTGGGAGGCAAATTCATAGTGAAGACTGATCACAACAGTCTAAGGCACTTCATTACCCAAAAGGATCTCAATGACAGGCAGAAGAAATGGGTAAGAAAATTCCAATGCTATGAATTTTATATTAAATATAAAAAGGGAAATATGAATGTGAAGGATGATGTAGTTTCCCGTAAATCCACACTCTCTTTGCTGCAAATGTTAACTGGATGCAAAATACAGTTTGGCACTGAATACTCAAAAAATCAGTTTGCATGTGGGATTTTGGATGGGGTAATATAGAATGAATAATACAAAGTACATGATGACCTCATCTACTACAAGTATAGGATCTTCTTTTTTCTCAGATTAGAACTAAAGAAGAGGATCCTAGAAGTTGCAGATAATGCACCAGTGGTTGGCCACGATGGTTTTATGAAGACTTACCGGAAGGTAAGAGAGAGGTTCACCTCGAAGGGCCTCAAGGAAGACGTTATAAGGCATGTGAGGGAGTGTACTGCATGCTAGTGGAACAAAGTGGAGCACACAAACCCTGCTGGATCCTCCATCCTCTCCCTATTCCAAAACAAAAATGGGAAAGTGTCTCCATGGATTTCATCATCGTGATGCCAAACGTACAAGGAAAAGACAACATTTATGTGGTGGTTGATAGGTTGACCAAATTTTCACATTTCTTTGTAGTCACCTCCACTATATCATCTAGTGAAGTTGTTTCCTTATTTTTCAAAGATGTTTTTAGACTACATGGTTTTCCAAAAACCATAATCAGTGACCAGGACAACAAGTTCACTAGTGCTTTTTGGCAAGCTCTGTTCGAACTAGTGGGAACACATATTAATATGAGCATAAGCTATCACCCTCAGATTGATGGTCAAACTGACAGACTAAAACAATGGCTTGAAGGCTACCTCCATAATTATGTCACAAGACATAAAAAATATTGGGACACATGGCTCCACCTAGGAGAATTCTCCTATAACACCACTTTTCATCTCTCCATCAGGATGACTCCATTCATGTATTTGTATGGGTACGAGGCTCCATATTTTGCAGATATAATGTTTGGATATTTTAGATCCACAAAATCCAAACATTGGATATAGGTAAACCAAGATATTCTAAGGGGACTCAAAGAAAATTTGCAGGTTGCACAAAACCAACAGAAAATGAATGCCGACAATGACAGGATTGATAGAGTTTTCCAAGAAGGAGACTTAATCTACTTAAGGCTGTAGCCTTACAGACATACATCTTTGAAGAAAATGGGGGCTTAGAATCTCCAACTACGGTTCTATGGGCCTTACAAAATTCTAAAGAAGACTGGTGAAGTGGCTTATGAGTTGGAGCTTCCGCCAGAGAGCAAGGTCCACAATGTTTTTCATGTTTCTTTCCTGAAGAAAGTTGTTTGGCCAACATATAGTTGTATCTGGAGAAATTACACCCCTTGATGATGAAGTCCATTTGGTCTTAGTGCCGGAGAAATTTTTGCATACCATAGAAATAAGGTTGAGGAACATGACCATTAAAAAATATCCGGTGCAGTGGGAAGGATTTCCTAGTGAAGATGCCACTTGGGAGGGTGAGAAAATCTTCCAGCACCCTAGATTGCTTCTTCTTGGGGAAAATCAGGCTTGAGAGGGGAGGACTGTCATGTCCCTTCCTTAATGAACACCAAAAGTGTTGAACTTTCCAAACACCTATGGGATCCAAAGTGACTTTAATTAATGTACCTAGCGATTTTTTTTTAAATTCTTACTTAGGAGAATTATACTAAGTTATTTTCTAATTATGAATTATTTTTATGTCATTATTAATTAATATGTAAATAATATATGTGGAATTTAGTTTCCATGTCAAGGAGGTGCATTGGGGCAAGTCAACTTGCCTAATATGTCAAATAGAAACTGGAAAAATCAAGCAGTCAGAAAAATGATGGAAACTAACCAAAAGCAAAGAAAATCCAGCATTTACAAAAGCAGAAAGTGCAAGAAAATCAATCAGGGTAAAAGCAGAAAACTCTAGGACAAAGGAGGGCATTGTTACCAGGAATATTTCAATCAATGCGGATACAGTTTGTTCCCCTATCTTGCATGGTGCATATCTAGAAAAAAAAACCACAACGATGCATCCTTCTCCTAGATAATTGAATTACTTGAATGTTTAAGCTTTCCTTACCTCAATAATGGAGGTTTTCCTTGCCTTAGGGATCCTTTGTGATCAAATGTACCTGCAAAGAGTATGAAGAATAAGACAAAATGGTGAAAGTAGCAAGACAATACAAATATCTATGCAAATAATCAAGGAAAAAAGTAATAAACAATTGATATTAACACAAATCATTTATAGAAAAGGAGAACATGTTTGTATTGATAATATAAAGAGTAAGAAGCTACAACTGAATCCTTAATGTTGAAGCTTCAATCTCACAATACTTTAAACATCACTCTTACACACACTCTGCAAGCTTTACAAGCCTCACTCACAATGACACTCTCTTGCCTTCTACACCAGTTATGATTCCAGCAGCATGAAGATGCTCTCTTGGTATTCTTTCCCCTTCACCCATGAGAGGAAGCTTGTATAAATAGGACAAGGGAAGCCTAAAGGGGTTGATATATTTTGGGAGAAAGGTAGGGAATGATCCCTAAGGGGTAGGAGCTTGAGTTCCATCTAATCCAAGCAGTTGGGATCATCCTCCACGAGGAATTTCATCTAGAAGATTCTCGAAACCTCCCTTTTTTTTCCTTTTTGACAGTGTTGACGCTCTCTACATATGGGAATGTAGCACCGACGATCTTTGCATTGAGGGAAAATGTTTCAATGACACACTATGTCAATAGGAATAAGGTGTCGAGAAGGTTTCAAATCATATGTCAAGAGACAAAGTGCATTAGACATCCTAGGATTGGGAAAAAAATTCTCCAAAATATGTCCTAGTCGTGCCACTTCAGGGGATGGAGCATAGCTAGCAATTTCAAGTGTAACAGAAATCCCCCCAAAGTATGAATCTAGAAGGGGATTATAGGTGAAATGCTTTTCTAGATATGATCTAGAATCGGAGGCAAAAGCGTGGTGAGTGAATACTTGATAGACGACCAACCGCAAAATATTTGACTCAAAAGATGGCTGCAGACCTATACACTACAGATCCAAGTATAATGACCATGTCATGGCTACAATAATACAATGTAGATCCATGATCGATAAGACTCAAATTGGAACATAGCTACGAAATATACACAATAGATCTATGCCATCCTAATCCAAACCTGAGCATAGCCACCAGACATACAATGTGGATCAATGCAATGACTTCAAACAATACTCCATCAAAACCTAAAGATAGGTACATATTCAAGTAAATACCTAACCATTCAGGGTCTTCATTACAATATCAAATGATATGATTATATCCATGTGAATAGATGTCCTAATGTCGAACATGGTAGAAACCACTTGATTATTGGTCATTGATGTATACCTTTAACAAGCGCAAGGGAAATCATCATTGATGTGAATGATCCCCAAGGTATCCCAATACATTCCTCCGAATGTGAATAGATGAATTGGAGTCAAAAAAATGACGGAATATTTCAATAAGAGGCCAGTGATGAAAGCCTACTGTCGAAAGTGAGTAAACCTACCATTGAGGCATGCAGGATTCAAGGTACTTGAATGGATTCTAAGACTAATTACCAGATGATGTGTTGGTGTCGATGTGAATAGACTTGTCAAAGGAGGGCCATGTTGTTCCCCTCATCATCGACATGGAACTTGGTGTTGGAAGGAGGTTTGTGTTGGTTGTGGAGCTTGATCTTCCAGATCCAGAGATATTATCGGATCAGCTGTGTTTGTACCCTAGGTTTACTGTACACTTGTCCTAGATGGGTGGTGCGGGGGGACATTGTCCCCCATGGGGGTTTGGGGGGTCTAGGGGGCCAGTGGGGGATAGTAGGGGACAGGGGGGTCCAAGGGGCGTAGCCCCAGAAGGAGTTTTTTGGGATGTGTGCTGGCCAACAGTTTTTTGGACCCATTGTATTGGGTTAACCGTAGTATTTTCCCATGGTATTTCCCCTATAAAAGAAAGAATTTTAAAACAATTGGGTATTGTATTGTAGCATTGTAAAAAATATCTATGATTGTGTGAGAGACACTGTGAGAGCGTGAAGAGGAAATGCAGTGGTGTTGTTGTAGGTTGTATCCCTTTATCTTTTTGGATGGTAATAAAAGGACTGGAAATTTCTATGTGGATGTAACCCATATTTTGGGTGAACCATGTTATATCTGTGTCTCTCTGTAATTCATTTTTCATCTTGTTTAATGATTTAACTGTATAATTGTTATTGCTCTGCGGTCCTATTTTCTAATAATTGGTATCAAAGCCAAAAGGTATATTTGGTTGGTAAGCTCGCAGGAAAGAAGGGTTCCTGGTTCGATTGGGGAAAATGACGAAAGAGATAAAGCTTAGGGTCGAGAAATTTAATGGCCAAAACTACCAGTTTTGGAAGATGCAAATGGAAGACTATCTGTACCAGAAGGATCTGTACCTATTGTTCGTCGAAAAAAAAATAGTTGGCGGCTATGAAGGATGAAAGGGAAGTTATTAACAGAAAGGCACTGGGAACAATATGGTTGTGCCTAGCTTCGTCGGTGGATTTCAATATTTTGAAAGAAAAAACAATAGAGGGTGTGATGAGCGCATTAGATAAGCTCTACGAAAAACCCTAGACTTCCAACAAGGTATATTTAATGAAGCATTTATTTAATATGAAGATGTTGGAAGGTGGATCTATTACTGACCATTTAAATGAGTTTAATACACTTGCGAGTTAGTTAAGTTCTGTAAATGTAAACTTTGATGATGAGGTTAGGGATCTTCTAATCTTGTGCTCATTGCCAAAAAGCTAGAATAGCTTGGTTATGGTTGTAAGTAACTCTGTCCCTTGTTCAAACACTCTTAAATTTGATGATGTTGTTAGTGTTATTCTTAGCGAGGAAATGTGAAGAAAAAGCACAGGTGAGACATCAGGTAATGTGTTGACCATGGAGAGCAGAGGGAGACAAAAGGAGAGAGGAAGGAGCCCAGGAAATCACAACAAATCTAGAAAGGGTAGATCCAAGTCCATATTTGGAAATATAGAGTGATGGAACTATGGTAAGAGAGGACATCTGAATAAAGACTATAGAGCTCCAAAGAAGAAAGAAGGAAAGTAGCAAGAGACTACTCAGGAAGCGAATGTAGCAGGTGATGTGTTACAAGATTATTTGATTCTTACATTAGATAATACTAGTGATTACTGGGTAGTAGATTCAGGGGATTTATGTCATGCTACACCCCATAGAAAATTCTTTCATGATTATGTTCAAGGTGATTTTGGACATGTTTTATAGGGGGGTGATGAACCATGTAAAATTGTTGGAATGGGTAAGGTACGGATTAAGGTTAATAATGGAAATGAATGGCTACTAAAAGATGTGAGGCACATTACTGCTATGAAAAGAAATCTGATGTCAATAGGGCATTTGAGAGATAGCAGTTGTTTGTCTATGTTTGGAAAAACGTGGTGGAATATCACTAAAGGAGCACTGGTAATAGCAAAAGGAGATAGGGTAGGTACATTGTATTTATGTCCTCATAATACTGATTATTCTATCTCTGTAGATTCCACAGAAATAGGTGCAACATTGTGGCATCATAGGCTTGGCCGCATGAGTGAGAAGGGGATACAAATTCTCCACTCAAGGAAACTGCTTCCAGATCTGAAGCAAGTAAGTTGGAATTATGTGAGAACGGTGTTTATGGAAAACAAAAGAGAGTTAGAGATCATAGGGTTGGGAAACAGAAGAAGAGTGAAAAGTTAGAGCTTGTGCATACATATGTATGGGGACCGGATCAGGTACAATCTCTTGGCGGCTCTCGTTATAATGTTACTTTTATTGATGATGCAACTATAAAAACTTGGGTTTATTGCATTAGACAGAAATATGATGTGTTTGATACTTTTAAGAAGTGGGAAGATTTGGTTGAGAATGACACAGGAAAAAATTTAAAATTTCTCAGATCTGATAATGGAGATGAATACTGTAGCAAGGAGTTTGATAGTTATTGTTCACACAATGGGATTCGTAGAGAGAAGACAGCCCCTGAACACCACAAGAAAATGGTGTGTCAGAAAGGATGAATAGAATGACCATGGAGCGTGCAAGGAGTATGAGATTGCATGCAAGGTTTCCCTTACAATTTTGGGTTGATGATGTAATCATTGTTGTTTATTTAATAAACATAGGCCCTTCAAGCACTTTGGATGGTGGAATTCCAGAGGAGGCATGCACAGGTAAAGAGATAAACTACTCATTTCTGAGAACTTTTGGTTGTGAATCATTTGTCCATATTGATAAAGATGATAGAACAAAGCTTGAGGCTAAATCCAAGAAATGTACCTTTATTGGATACGGGGTTGATGATTTTGGTTATCATTTATGGGATTATGAAAAATGCAAAATAATTAGGAGTAGAGATGTAGTATTCAATGAAAAGGTTATGTACAAATATCAGTTGTAGGGAAATAAAGAGGAAAGGGAAAACACAGAGTACACAGTGCTTGATGAAATAAAAGAAAATGAAGTTCCAAAAGGACTTGAAAATCAAGAGCAGCAGCATGTACCTCAAACTCCTGGAAATGTAAGAAAATATACCAGGTTAAGTAGAACCCCCGAATGATTCTCTCCTTCACTGTATTATTTATTGATGAGTGATTCTGGTGAACCAGAATGTTATGAAGAAGCAATGCAGGTAGAAACTAGAAAGAAGTGGGAGAAAGGCATGGATGAGGAGATGTACTCATTGGTAAGAAACCAGACTTGGGGTTTGGTTAAGTTGCCTTCAGGAAAAAGAGCATTGCAGAATAAATGGGTTTACAGGTTGAAGGAAGAAGATGGAGGAAATAAGCGTTACAAGGCTAGACTTGTTGTAAAGGGGTTTGCACAAAAGAAAGGTATAGACTTTGATGAAATATTTTATCCTGTTGTTAAAATGACTTCAATTAGAACTATTTTAAGTCTAGTGGTGATAGGAGATTTGCATCTTGAACAGTTAGATGTAAAGACAACCTTTCTCCATGGGGATTTGGAGGAAGAGATTTATATGCAGCAGCCATAGGGGTATGAGGTCAAAGGGAAGGAGAATTTTGTTTGCAGGATGAAGAAGAATTTGTATGGCCTGAAGCAAGCTCCAAGGAAGTGGTATTTAAAATTTGATAAGTTTATGATAAAACAAGGTTATAGTAGATGTCATTCTGACCACTGTGTTTATTTGACAAGGCCAGATAATGGAATATATATTATGTTGTTATTGTATGTGGATGACATGCTTGTTGCAGGGTCTAACATGCAAGATATAAATGTGCTCAAAATAAAACTAGATAAATAATTTTCAATGAAGGATTTGGGTGCTGCAAAAGCAAATCCTTGGTATGAGAATAACAAGAGATAGGAAAAATCACAAATTGGAATTGTATCAAGGTGAGTACAGGGTGATTCCATGAAGGTGGGTTACACTTTTTGGCCAAATTTGGCGATGAAAACCTGATTTTTTACTTATGTGCTAGATAGAAGCCCTCGAAACACATATATGCCATGTGAATTTCGACTTGCAGTGAAAAACAAATTGTAGAATATTATGTTGGCTTCCCAATCATATTTTTTAAAAAATATTTTAATGTCATTTAATGTGTGAAATTTTGCATTTAATGAACTGTGTGACCTTAAAAATTTGAAGAAGTTAATAAGTGGCTCATGTCCAACCCCAATAATTCAAT
>LPNX010193752.1:0-73411 GCA_001517045.1 Pseudotsuga menziesii
TTTGAGCCCGGGGAAGGGCTGGTGGCACATTATACAGTCAATCAAGATCGAGCTCATATAAAACTCGGATTTTTTCTGTTGTACACCTCCTTTTGCTGCAGCTATATAGGAAGACAGACTACTAGATACCAGGCCGGACCAGTTGAATATGGTCCCTTCAGTGGCCACATAGAACATCAGGGGTATCCATTTGAATTTGAATAATTTACCATTGGCCCTCCCGAAGATCCTATTCAACATTAGAGATATGAATCTGTACGGGGGTCTAAGGGTGGCCGTGTCATAATCTTCAGTAGCTCTATGTCTATAGAGCTTCCCTGGTAATAGCATCTTTCTCATGGTTTCTATCAAATCCATCTTGAGATTGTCCAACCACTCATTAGACAAGAAAATTTGAGGTTCAGGCAAGTGGTAGGCTAAGGCTACATATCCAGGGCTAAAGGAAGCATAGCCCTGACCTTCAACATTGCAGATAAGCATTGAACCATGGTTTGTGTGTGGAAGGATCCACCTCATCAACTCAGCACATGGAAACATTTCTGGCCTGGTGGCAACCTTCATGATTGCAGATTTTTCTATGTTTGCGTAGATGTGTTCCTCCTCCAGGCCCATATCGGGGACTTCCCTACGGGAGATCATCCTGTGTATGTCTCCCCACTTATACTCAGGGTCCACCCCTATGACACACTGTGTATCCTCATATATGTACTCAGTTGGTAGGTCGGCCTCTATTGCTGTTTGCTCTTCTACCACAGGGGCCTTCTTTTTCTGTCTCCTGGACATCTTGAAATATTCCTGCAATGTAAAACATCATGATATTAAGCAATTCAAATTTGAAAATATTAAGAAGCAGTTTATTCTTTCCCATGTGTATCATAATTATATCAGCGCATGAAATCAAACCTTAAGCTTCTATACTGAACAATTTACTAGCATGAAATGCAGTGCAATGTGTTGTTAGCATGGTAATGTTTACTGTAGCACGTCTTCACCAGATCTTATGGACGAATTGCCTTATGATTTATTACACATGCATCAATTTATCAGTCATATTAGTGTTGGCATGCAACCTATGCTCTTATGAGGCTTGTCATTTCTTAGGAAAGTGATATATCGAAGCAATATGTGCACGCTATATGTAGATGCAATATGCAATTAACATTCCACTGCCTATCACATGTAAAGAGAAAAAATAACAGCCTCAGCCTTAATCAGTCGACACTTCAACCCTATGGCCCAACATGCCCATTGCGACAGAAACACAAGCGACCAGCATCGAAGAAAACATTATGTTGCTAACACTCTCACCCACCTCGGCGGGAAAGGACCACATCTCAGGATAAGGTATCCTCATCGAAACCGACCCACGCTATCCTCAATGAAAGCCGCGTTACCAGCGACACTTTCTTTCGACCCTAACTGGGGTTTTAGGCGGCCACAGAAAAAACTAGATCGCGAAAGGTGGCTCAATCAACACGGGATGCAGTGAGAAGGCGACACTGTCAAAAACAATCCTCTCAACCCCATTAATCCCGGTCGAGCCAGTCCCAGGTTCTACCAATAATTTCCCACCGAGACGGCGCACAACTCCGGACCGTAAAAAAAAAGGAAAACCAGGAAGAAATCATGGCAACTGCGGCCAGTCCAAACCCGACCCCTAAACATTCACCAACAACGCAGTCTCTACTCATCGCGACCGCACACCGAAGCCTGGCGCAGACGGCGTAACGGCCGTCTGCGCCTCAAAACCCCCAACCCTAGCGTGCAAGAAACTACTACGGGCAGACAGAAAGGCTTAAAAGGTTAAAGAAAACATCCCCCCCTCACCCTAGGTCAAGAGAATAAACGATCTAAGAAAACCAAAATCCTAGCTGGACGAGGAAGAAAAACGCGGGGCCCCAAAACTCAGCGAAAAACCAGCAAACGCTAAACGCAAATGAAGGACGAGATGCACCTACCTGGAAATCAATGCAGTGATCAAGCTAATGACAGTTGGAGACCCGCCCTCGCCACTTGGAAACCGGTACAGTGACAGCTAACCCTTCGATTCTTTCGAAACGCGACAGCTCGACTCCTCGCGACAGCGATCGAAAACAATACAAAAAACCCCGTTTGTCACCATACATTTATGAACAACGCCACACGTGCGAGGAGTCACATCAATTGGGGCAGCTCCAAAAGTTATGTCGGGTGGCACAAGCTTCATACCATCCGCAACGGCGAACCACCTCCAGTCCCCACTCGCCCGATCAGTTACACATAACCCGCGAACGAAAAACCATATCAGGTGTTAGCGGAAACCTTGGTTGGACGACCAAGAGTCTGGCCTTCCCCGCAATGGCAGAACATCCTCCACACTTCACTGTCCGTAACGAGGAAAAAAAAATCAAAAAGTACGGTTCGACGAGAGACGAGGATTTAAGAGTCTATGCTGATCCGCAACGGTGGGGACAGCAGTGTTCCTCCCCCTCCGATACGGTAGAGAGACAACGCCTGCAACATACCGCGATGAAAACGAAACTCAAGAGTCGAAACCCCCCCGCAACGGCGGTCACGAAACGAAAACATGCGGACTTGAAGACCACCCGCAACGGCGGCACGACCAAGCCAAACAAGAGTCGATAGGTACCCGCTACAGCGGCGTGGCAAAAGATTTGGAGGATCTGGAGAACACCCGCAACGGCGGGCTCAGGATAGAAACAATCAAAAATTCGAAGGCACCCGAAACGTCATCCCGACAACCGAAAATGACGACCCGGAAGCCACCCACAACGGCGGGACGGGTAAGAGAAACTAGAAGCCGGAGGATGCCCGCAACGGTCGGGAATTCAAATGAAAATATCCCGATACAAGAAACTTTGAGCGAAGGCTTGAAAAGGTTTTTTTCAAAACAACAGAGGGCTCGATCAAGATGGAAATCCTCAAGCATTAAACGATGAGAAACCAGTCAATTTACAACATTTAAGATTCGAGAAAGCGCTTCAACCTTCATAAGCTAAAATCAAAAGATGAAATCAAGAGAAGAACTCACTAACTTGAAGTAAAGGAGGGCCCCAAAATTTTTAGAATTTTGGGAACTTGTTGCAGGTGCAACAGGATTATTAGGGTTTCTTTCCCCTTCTTGAGAAGGCCTGTTTGTATTTTTCTCCAATTCCAATTTGGTTAATTTTGCTGTCAGAATTTTTACTAATTTTACCATTTCATCAATTTTACTATCAACTGATTGTGATGTTGAAACTACTGGAGCAACCTCCTTTTTACCTTTTTTGTCATAAGTTTGCTGATCTGAATTTATTTTCAGTCTATGAGAATCTAGAATATTTGATTCTACCTCTAATGATGCTTCTTGCATGTTCAATAGACTGACTGGTCTTCTTTCTCTCAGGTGTAAAGAAAATTTGTGATCAAAAGCATTTGCATAGGTAAGTTTTGCTAAAGTTTCAGAAGGTTTGATTTCTGCTAGAATCCTACCATACATCTTGTTAAATCTTTTAGAAAAGTTTTCTATGGTCTCATACTTTTTCCTCCTTAGGGATCCAAATTTTGTGATATAGTATGTATGATCCTTGGTATCACCCCATTGCCTCATGAAAACATCCTGAAGTTCCTCTATCAAGGTAATCAAATTTGCTGGTAACTCTCTAAATCACTTCCTAAACTCCCCATCCAGGATTTGCACAAACATTCTTATCCATACATCTTTTGATTCAATGTTTTGGTTATTTGCATAACTGCAAAATGCATCCCAATGTTCCTCAGTTGTTGTCTCACCTTGCCCATTTAACCTAGGAAATTACTTTTGATAATCTCCTCCAGGGAGAGCATTTAAGGGCTGAGGAAGGACTAGTGGAGCATACCTAGCTGCCACCATCCTATCCATCATATCTAATGGAGGTTGTTGAGCTGCCATTGTGAAACTACTAGGGTTTGTTATAGGCAAAGATTTGTTTACTTGACTGGTACTAGGCTAAAAAAGGATTTTGTTGGTTTTGAACTGGAACAATGGAATTTTTCCAAGAGATTGATTTTTTGCCTTTTTAAAGGATTGAGATTCAGTAAAGATTTGAAAACTGCTAATAGGTATAGAAGGTGTTAACCAGGATGGATCTTGTTTTTCTTCTTTGGAAAATGAGAAGGGTGACAGTAGGTCAAATTGATTAGGGCCACATAAAGCTGGGGATGACTGTGATTTCTTAATTTTCCTAGCTTCTTTCAATATTTTCTCTGGATCTGAGACACCCAGGTGTAACGGTGAAGTAGGTCTCGCTGTTGTCCTAGCCTTCCTAGTAGCCACTGTGAAAACTGTCTGGTGAAAAGTAGTCTAAATGATTTTCTGGTTTTGTCCACCTTTCAAAACCAATTGAATGATAAAACCCAGGGAATGTACGCTTCATATTCATCCATGGAAATGGTGCCAAAGATGTTAGTGCCAGAAATTGTTCCAAACTACAAGAAGAACAAGCCAACACAATCTCTAAAATAAAATAAACTAAAACTGTCTTTTTGTATTGTTTTTGGTCTGAAATTTTCATAAACAAGAGGGTAAGATAAAACAAGCTAAAACATGTACTAAATCATACAAAAATGAGAGACTGAGATGAACCATATATAACAGATAAACCATAAAACACAGAGAAAGTTAACTGAGTTTCACTCACAACCTACAAGCACTTCATGAATAAGACATTAGACAGGAAATGAAGTTGCACATTGAGTGATTAAACAAATCATAAATGAAACCAGCAAATGAAAATAATATGGGCTTATCAGTGGTATATATCATAACCAATCATGAAAATTACATAAAAGTTTGGATCTTAGCTTGACATAGTAGCTTTTGAGCCTCCCCTTGCAAAAAACTTGAACCCCCCTACTATCTCATTCCTTTCTATTTATACTTGTAACCTCTCAAAAACATTTGCTTAATTACCTAACTAACTTTAGGTCAAGTCCTCGAATTGCAAAAAATAGTTACTTAACTACATAACTAACTTTTAGGTGTAGCTTTCGAAACTACTACAAAATGACTGCTTTACAAAATATACTATTTATATTTTACAAAAATTGACTATATGACACCTATCAGAAATGATCTTTTAAATATCTTTGGCTGCTTCAACAAAAAGTGCTATCCCTTCCAGAGCTTGTGTTTTTCTTCTGGTTCTTTGCTGCTCAGCTTCTAGGTATTCAACTCTCTTTGATAGTTCTTGATTCTGCTGAGTTAAATCTTGGATCTTCTACTCCAACTCTTCACACATGTTTTGTGTCTGCCTTTTCCTCTTCAATGCTTCCTTTTAAACCACAATCAACTCCTCATAATGGTTGTTAATATCCTCAATATCTTCTCTTAACCTTCTATTTTCCATTACCAATCCTTCATTTTTTTCATTCAGAAAATCTATTTGGTACTTGTACTGTTTAACACTTTTCTGAAAATTTTCATTCTCTGAATCTATGACTTTCCCTTCTTGAAATGAAGAAGCTCCTTCTAGTAACCAAGGGATATTTAATTTCAGAAAAATTTTCTCATCGTCCTCTTTATGCTGCTCTGTTACTATTACAGGAACCTCTTTAGAATTATCTCCCTTAAAAATAAAATCTTTGAACTGTTCTTTAATTGTGTTCTTCATTAGAGAAGGCTTCTCAATCACTGAATCTTCTCTCTTAGTCTCTTCCTGCTCAGATTGGTCTTCATCTTCTTTTAAATTTTCTTGAGATGAGGAATCTTCTGAGTCAATCACAGTAATATTTTCCTTATCCAATTTTGGATTGAACAATTTTTTCATATTCAATCTTAATTTATTATTTGGTCTCGTTTTAGGCCTCCAATTTGACTCACCTAACATTGCATAAGATTTGCCCCAAAATTTTACACTAGATATTAGTACTCCTTCCTTTTTCAATCCAACCATGGAGTTTCCCTTAGTTTTCTCACTAGGAACTTGTATGTCCTCTGATTCCATCTTGGCAGGAATAGAGACCTCTATCATATTTCCCTGGATATCATTGATATCTAGATCAACCTTAACTGATTCCTTTTCTTCTGGATGTTTTAAGACTATTTCATGTATTTCTTTCAAACCTTCAGATATTTCTAATTGATTATCTTCATCAATATTCTTTTTCTCTCCACCTACAGGCTCTTTAAGTTTCTATACTGAAGACTCTACTTGAGTAGTCTCTTCTACTACTTCAGAAATGACTTCCTTCTTCAATTTTTTAACTAAGCTGTACGATTTATTCATTTGTCTCCTTTTTTACTATCCTCCTTTTCACTTTGAAACCCTGACCAAAACAAAAAGTAATCCCAAGTCTTACCTTTTTTCTGGAGCACGGTACTAATGATCAAGTTTATCAATCCATGGAGGAAGATAGATGTTTAGTATGATCTTGATGTTCCCTTATGCTACTTGACATCTTCTGCAAGCTTCTTAGGAAGAAAAAGGGGAGATTCATCTTTAACTCCTGACTCAAGTGCTATAGAAATCTAATGTGATATTTAAAAACAAAATCATATATACCCTCACAGGTTACATAACTCTGCAAAATCTTAATAGGCTCCCTCCATTCAGGCTCGAAATTCTGTATATGCACCCCCTTGCCCCAATCTGCTACAAAATCAGGCAACAGGAAATTCTCTGAATTAAAGGTAAATGGCACTTTCTTGAACCAAAACTCACCCTCGTTAGCTATACCTGTAGCTTTTGCTATCAACTCTCTAGTTAACTCAATTTTTAGGGTATTAAACAGGACTGTATCTTTCTCTAACCCTTGAGCTAACCCATATGAAACTTCTAAATGATAACCATCAATTTTTTCAAAATATTTAAACCAGCCTTCTTTTTGAAACAATTTTGCACATCCAGGAAATTTTTTAGCCCATGCCATATTCGAAGGCTCAGCCCTATTATTCTTTCCACTTCTCTTCATTTTCTGTACTGAACCCTAACTGTTTTTTCCTTCAAAAAATAGTTAAAACTATTTCAAAAGTATCTTATTTCAACAATAGAATAAAGGCTGAGAAAATTAAGACCACAACTTGAAATTTATCAATTTCCCTTATCCATACTAACCCTCTGTTAATACAAATTAGGATTCATTTAACGCTTCTCGGATCTTATGGCATACCTGTCGCCATGATGGTTCGTAATGCCAAAAATTCACAACCTTGTCCTCATTCACATCATACAGGTCTCCACAGTTCATATTTGACAACAACGATTACCCCCAAGCCATTTAATAATTTACCACATCTTCTTAGCCTCACGTATGCCCGTCAAATTTTCCATTAATTCTGAACAAACTCCGTGGATGTGCTATCATTAAATTTTAAAAAACTTCCAATCTTAGAGACTCAAGACAGCTGCGATTTTACCTCTGTAATCCTTACCCTATTTTGTACATTTGTCATAATGATTGCAAGATCCATACACGTATCATTTCGGCTTTTTACAGATGTTAAAACTCCATCATTTGCAATTTTGAACCACGAACAAGCCCATATTATGATTTTTTGAGTGCCACGATTTTATTGTAGAGCTCTAGTTCACGGTCCCTCGCCTTTGTGCTACAGGAATCTGTCTGACATACATTTTTGACAAATGGCTCCAAAACCAAGGGTTAAGCAATATAATTTGACTTGGATCAAACCTTATGATAGATTCTTTTGACTTAGAAAAATATACACCTAATAAACCCATTAAAACTATTAAACTAACAAAATTAAATCAAATAAAAAATAAATGACATGGAATCAAATAAAAAATGAGCTCATGCTTCTAATACCCCAAAATCAAACTTAAAATTAAAAGAAATATGAAAAAACAATGCTTTGGAAATAAAATGTAATCTAGAACAAAACCTAGCTATAACAGTGAGTATTCCCTTAGCTCTTGGATCTTGATGTGAATCATATTTTCACATGGTATCAGAGATATTTGGAGCTGTAAGTCAAATTCAAAGAGTTTGAGTTGCTATCTAGGTCCTCCTCCAACAAAATTTGAGTGTTTTGCATTGGAGGTAGTTCCAGTGTCTTTGTCACTCAGTGTGCAAGAAGAAATAGAGCATAATTATGTATTTCTTACCCCATTCAATTAATCTTTAATGTAATGCTGAAATGGTGATCCAGTTGAGGTCGAAATGACTCTATAGAGTAACCATGGGGACTAAGAACGAGCCCAACTCTACTACTGAAAAATCCAAGTATTTCAACAGATTGGATGAGGCATTTAGGATGATTTGTCTTAGTATTTTGAGGGATATCCTCTTCCATGTAGAAATTATTACTACACCCAATGAATTTTGTCTCAAGCTTGAGTCACTATTTGGGATTATTGTTGAGATGAGAGTACACCAAGTCTAAAATGAGTTGATCACATTGAACCCAAATCACTTTGATATGATACAAGATTTCTTCACAAGGTTCAAATCCTTGGTACTCTAGGTGAAACATTGTGGAATCGAGATTAAAAAGGAGCAACTGATATTTCCCATTCTTTCGAAGCTAGGCCCTGCGTATTTAGTGTTTGTCTCCACATTCCACTCAAGCAAACTCATAGTTCGAAATTGGAGAATGCCTACCTTGAGAGACTTCATGGAGTCTTTGACTTAGGAACAAGACAAACTGGTACAAATGGGAACCATCAAATCGACTAAGGATCAAGCCCTTGTTGCAGGTGTTTCCAATCAATCCAAAGGTAATAATAAATCCAAATATTTGAAGCAATAAGATAAGAAGAAGCAGGAGAATCCCAAATCTTCAGATTAACGATCGAATCCTAGAAATGATAAAGATACAAAGAATAAAGATAAGACAAAATGCACTTATTTTCACAAATGTTGGCATCCAAGGAGTGCATGCATGAATAAAACCATTGAAATGATGGTGTAAATCCTTGAGAATAACAACATACCTCTGCCAAAAGGCGCAAGGAATAAAGAGGGAGTTTCAAGCTCAAAGAACAAGAATAGATGACATGCACTGGTTGCTGGATCTTTAGGATATTCCTCCTTCATCATAGATTCAGGTTCCTTAAGGCACATGGATTCCATAGAATACTCCTTCTCATCCCTACATCCTTACAATGGTCCATCCATCCTCATGGGTGATGAATCTGAGATCCCAATTAACGGGATTGGTAGGATCGACCTTGACAATGGGTACTTCAACAAGTTGTTGTATGTTCCTAATATTGAATCAAAAATAATCTCTATCTATCAAATATCACACACGGATATATCCAAGAGACTAACATTTACTCAAGATGATGTGGAAATATTAGAAATTTCTACAGGCCAAGTTGTTGAAGTGGGTATTGCAGATCATGAGTCGAGGATGTCACAAGTTTTCACACTTTCTTCCTTACTCCCATGGGAATGCGCTTCTATCACATTCCAATGAGACTAGAAATATATGGCATGAGAGGTGTGGACACCTCGACTATAGATATCTTCAAGCATTAAGCAAATAAAACATGGTTGAAGGTCTTCCAAGAATCAAGTTTTCCAAAGGCACATGCAAGGGATGCATTGTTGGGAAGCATGTTGAGTGCAAGTATGACAAGGGAAAGGAAATAAGTGATGTTCAAGTGCTTGATTTATGTATTACCATTCTTAGACGATTTCTCGAGATACTATTGGGTGTATTTCCTCAAGCAAAAATATGAAGTGTTTGAGATATTCAATGTTTTTAAGGATTTGGTTGAGAACTTGAGTGGGAATAAGATCAAGGTATTAAGGACTAATAATGGCAAGTAATATGTTAACAATAAACTATACCATCTATGTGAAAAAAATTACATTTAAATCCAACATTTAAATGGTGTGGCAGAGCGCAAGAATAGAGCATTGAAGGAGATGGCCACTTGCATTTTGGAGGCTAAGGATTTGTCTCCTAAGATATGGGAAGAAGCCATAAATTATAATGCACGTGGTCAAACCATAGTTCCACAAAAAGAATTGGATGACAAAACTCCATTTGAGTCTTGGAATGGTCACAATCCCAATGTTTCTCATTTCAGAGTTTTTGGATCAAAGGCTTGGGCTAGAATTACTATGGATAAGAGAAAGGTCTTGCAACCTCAAATAAAGGGGTCAATTGTGGTTTTATATGCTAAATACACAAAGGGATACAATCTATTTGATCCCTCATCTTAGAAAACCTTCATTGAGAGAAGTGTACAGTTTGAAGAAGAGCCTGTGCAAGAGATCGAACTAGTCAAGGGGGCTTTCTCACACCCTCCACTCAATGATGATAGAAGTGATTATTCTATCTATGATTTTTCTGATTCTTATATGGAATATGAATATTATGACATGAATTCAGATCATGACTTACCCATAAGGAAAAAATGGGCTAAGAATACTATTCAAGCAACTGGTGATCTTGTTGGAGATCCACGAGACTCTAGGAAGACTATGTTGAAATATTGGTGAATACTGAGAGGGGGGGGGTGTGAATCAGTATTGTAACTATTATCAATTTAATACCAATTTTAATTTACTCATTAAAACACATAATTAACAAGAACAAAGAGAGCACAAATTTATCGTGGAAACCCAATTGGGTAAACTAGCAATACTTCCTATTACTGCAAAATTGTTATTTACAAATAGTTTTTTCTTGCTGCTATAGACAAGGATGGTATTACACCCTATTTACCAGAAACTACTGTAAGGGGGCTACAACCCCCTATTTTTCCAGTTATAACTGACAGGATGCTACTACACCCTATTTACCAATTTCTGCTGGAAGGAGGCTACAACCCCTTGCAGGCCTATTTCCTACCCTAGGGCCACCCTATATTAATCTGTCACAGTAATCTAGGGACTAAAACACAGTCTCATAAGAGATTAATAACAATAAGGCATGAAAATGGTGTAATAGTGCTACAAAATGAGTAGTTGCTCTGTATATTCACATAAAGAATGAGTAATACAATACAATGATAATGCTGCAAGCATGAATGACAAAGCAATTCGAATTCCCAAGGAGGTCATTCGAATTGAATGAATGAGTCTAGATTAACTAAATGCAAGCCACAATCAACACTCAAGTTAACCACTGATCGAAACCCTAATTGACTCAACTGATCCCTAACTGAAGTCAGAGTGCAATAAATGACTGAGTCTAACTGAAAGTAGCTCAGACACATGTCAATGCAAGCCAACCAACAAGTGGTAGAGCATCAATGACTCCAATGAACCCCGATGAGGTTAACTGAAGTGTAACTGACCATCAAAAGTGGTTGGAGGTGCCCCTGTTGACTCCAATTCGTTAAATAATCAATTTAATGAAGGAAGGTGCCTTCACTACTCTGTTTAACTGATTGCAACCATCAGTTAGCAATATGGGGCATTAATGACACTCAGATCACCCCCGGAGTGCTCCAGTAAGACTCCTTGAATGTAGGAGAAGGCTAAGTTAGCCTCCTTGACTGAAGGTAGGTGTGGGTGTGCTCATGCTGATGTCATCTAGTGCTCCTCTGATGTCAATTAAGTCAATAAAACTTAGGATAGTGGTTTAACGAGGCCAAATTAACCAAAATGAGTGTGTATGGTGGTAAATGTCTCAAACACCCTACCACCCTAATATTTTTTTAGTAATATTCCATATTCCTTTACCATTCAATCTATGTCACACTCACTGGTCTCTGCTTCTTCTTCTATGATCTGGACCCCAGAGACAATTTCTCTCACTCATCCCTCCGTGTGTAAATACCTTCACATTTCCAACAGACGCATCTCTTCACCATTGTGCCATTTCATTCTTCGATTGCGGCTCTTCATGAGAGCTTAATTCCTCATTCTATTACTGATTCGTAGAGTCATCCACCTCTGTCATCATTCTTCAAAACAAATAAAACAATTCCATGTTAACCGATTTACAATTTATTCTTCCAGTCATGTTCTTCCGTAATCTCTATTTCTGCAATCCTCTTGAGTTGTTGATCTCATTTTGGGGTTTTTCCTAACCATAGATTTGAGATAAAAATCAGATAGTGGATATGTGAATTTTTACAAATATCATTCCATTATTTCCTCTTTCCGCACCGTTGATCTTCTTCGAGCACTCTGTGATCGTTCATCTGAGATGAAAAATGGATATCGGATATGTGACTTTGTCCAAATATCATTTCACTATTTCCACTTTCCGAACCAATATTTTTGCACCGTTGATCCCGTTCTATTTCTATCCTGACCGTCGATCTTCCAGATTGCTGATTTCGGATTTGTGACTTTTTCAACATGTCATTTTGATATTTCTGCTTTCCAACATTTTTTCTTCCGCACCGTCGATCTTATGCAGTTGTTTTTCGGACCGTAGATATTTTGGATTTTGGTTAATAGAAATGTGACATTTCCCAAAGTATTTTCGCGATTCCCCACATTCCTCTTTTCTTTTGAACCATTGATTTATTTGAAGGTTCACTCCTAGCTGTCAATCTACGATCTAATGTGGATTACTAATACTCACTTTTCTTTGTGTGGAAATCATTCACCACCATATATTTTCTCATGGATTAAATCCTAACTGTTGATCTACGATCAAATGCGGATTTGTGGATCTTCACTTTTCTTTGTGTGGAAATCATTCTTCATCGTCAATCTTCTCAAAATCAGCTTCTACATTTCTCTCGACTGATATGGATCGTCCACGTTGGCAGTAAACTATTTCTCAGTGAAATTTCCCTCCCATATAGAACATTAACTAGATTACTAGTTAAATCTATGAAATCCCTTGAGGGACGTCGAATCTAGATCTAGTCATATCAACGGTGGACTCCAAATGTATTAAACTCTATTTGATGGAATTTTTAGGCCCATTAAAATTTTCTTAGACCTCGCAACTTCTCCCAGCAAAATCGTTGATGGCCATTGATCCATTTCAATGATCAACCTTATCCATCGATCTCCGTCAGCTTCAATAAAGGGCAAACTCCAAATAGAACAAACTTGAATTAAAATTTCATGCCCATATCAGTAGTTAACTCACCTTCTAGTTGAACCTGCAGAATCCATGAGGACCGTCAGATCTAGATCGACGATGGACCCCAAATATCATAAGGAAAATTTTATTCAAATTTCGTGCACATCAAGATTTTATTAATCCGCGCTAGTTCTCCCTGCAAAATAACTGGCAGTCGTTGATATGATTCAACGATCAACCTTGTCTATTTATCTTAGTATATTTTTCGGCGATTAGTTCTGAATTTCGCATCCAATTCACGTTTTTATACTCGCTATTTAATCAACGAAATTCGTTATGAATGTATATATTCAGCACTCTTCGATATCCACCGCACGATCTCCAATCACGAGGATGATTTAATTCAGGAAATGTTGGGTTATCTCAAGTATAACTCTAACTTGCGAAATCCATTTTCAATCATGGATTGTGAAATCCATGTTCTGTCTGATCTATGGATCTTCCACTGCTTGCTTTGCAGATCTTTCTCCTGCCATCGACCTTGTTACTAATTTTCCTTTTTCATTGTTGAACTACTTTGACACCAAAGATAATCCATGTAATGGATCCTTTGTCTCTTACTAATTTCATCATGTTACATGTCTATTTGTTATTCCTTTGTCAGGGCATGAACTCCTTTGACATCAATGACAACTATATTCTCAACAATATTCCCCTTTCGCATTGGTGGCAACATCTAAACATTCTCCCCCTTTGACAACAATGAAAAAGGATAATCTGTTATGCTATTGAGGATTTCATGCCTTTCTTCTTTCGAAAAACTTGCCCTATCATAATATCTCCCCTTTTTTTACTAGAATTGGTACTAACTAATTTATTATCATTTGTTTTAATATTTCCTTTCTTGCAATAGTTTCTTGAATGATAGATCCATGCACTCCCCCTGTCACTATACTTCCTCTCCTTTGTCAACATTTTTGTGACAGAGTTTACACTCAGCATTACACTGTTCTTTTTTATAAAAAAATATGTATTATGTAACTTTCTCTTCTTAATAAATATTCACATAATACTTGGTCTGAGATAACAACAGGATTTGCTAAAAGTTGGAGAGACAAATTTAGAAAGAACTACCTTAAACTGATAAATATATTTTTTTTAAATACCCATTGTTCCTTCATAATCTTCAGTGTTATTTTTACTCATCCTTGCACCTTTCAATAGACTAATTTGTTTTATTTTCCAGATCAGACTTGAGTTTTCTTCCACTGTCAACAATTTTTATGTGTCATGACTTCAAATTCTAAGTGAACATAAAATATTTATCTTCTATTTGATTGCAGACATCATGGTCTTCATGAATCACACATTTTTTTGTTCTCATGTTACTTCATAGGTCTTACACTTTCTCTATGTAAACCATACACCAATATTATCATTGAACCTTGATCATCTATTGGCTTTGATGAAGATCGCTTTCAGCATACTTCAACATTATATACCAATTGGAATTTTTTGAGTTTAACTCCCCCTGAGTATATGATCCCTTTGAATGTTATTTTCAGGGTTCTCTTTAAATCATGAGAGATATTTAGAAAATAATCCCACAATCATCACTATATCCTTCTTCATGATCACCTTCATCTTCACCTTCATCTGTGTATTCTCTTACATCTCCATCTTGCTATTCCTCATAATGGATGTCATTCTTATTTATGTCACTATTATGTTCATGATCATCTGTGGAGACCTCACTGATGTTTGAAATTTGTGTTTCTTCTGAGTTCTCATAATCTGACTTTTTCCTCCATATCTTCCCATGAGGTATCCCGCATACTTGTCCTTTATCATCTTTTGTGTTTGTGTCTTGTTTCCTTCTCAAACTTTGATCTTTTCCCTTGGTTTTGTAGTCAACATCCTTGCGACCAAACTTATGACAAAAATGACAGTATCCATAGAATTTCCCTTTATGTTTGAGGAATATTTGATCTTCTTGCTTCATAACTTCCATCTTCTTCCACTATTTCTGAGTTTCTATTGAAACACTCTTCCTTAGTTTACATTCTCTCTCCATATGTCCAAGGTTATTACATTTGTAACACTCTATGTCATATCTTTGAAGAGGTCCAGTCCAGTTTTGATTTCTTCCTTTTGGTTTGTTACTAGACATATCCTTCTTATATTCATAAACCTTTCCATAAGATCTGCATTTCAGGGCTTTATGACCAAAATTATTACAAGAGTAACAATGAACCAAAAATATCTGCTGATATCTATTTGTCATTGGTCTATTAGACACCTCATTGGTTCTTTGTCATGAAAGATGAAACATATTTCTTTTTTTCTTCCCTTTTAACAAGACTCTTTAGTGCATCATAGCTTCTTTGATTTTCACCTTGGTTTGTGACAGAGGAATATTCTAGCTTCTTTACTTTGTCATATCCTAGACTAGTTTTATCATTTGATGGTATTTGGATACTTAAGATATAATCTAAGATACTTGAGCTATTCTCAAACTTTGATTTGATATATTTTTCATCAACCCCTTTTCTAAGCTGAATAACCTCCCTTTCAATTTTTTTATAATGTTGGATTCTCTCCTTGAGCAGAACTACTAGATCCTATTCGGTCTTCTTGGCTTCTTGAAGTTGGTTCTTAAAGTCCATAATAATTTGATTTGTTTCTTCTTGGTACTTTTATAGTTTCTCTTTCAAAAATTTGTTCCTTTTCCTACATTTTTCAATTTCATCAACAACAACCATGAATTGAGCGTATATGTCCATTTTTTATTCCTCATCTGAATTTGGTGTCCCTATAAATAGGATTTTTGCATCTTCACTTTCATCGTCACTATCTTGTTTGGAATAGAATTTCTTTTTCTTTTTCTTAAACCTATTCTTACCCATGGTCTTACCCTTATGACAAAAAGATTCTTCATGATCACTCTCCTCTTGTTTTGGGTAAGGACACTTATTGGAAAATGTCCAATTCTTCCACAGTTAAAACATTTCAAGGGTAGCTTTACTTTGTATTTCCCAGTACATTTCTCAAGTTTACTAATGAAAAGAGCTTCTTCATCATCTAGGTTCTCTAGTTTGTTCTTGGATAGGGCTTTAAATTCTGCCTCTTTTCTTGAAGGTTCATTTTGTCCTGTCCTCATCTCATATGCAGTGAAGATCCCATGTAGTTCATCTACTGTCATGTCATCAAGGTCATCACATTCTTCTAGAGTGGACACTTTTGAGTAATACTTAATTGGCAATGTTCTTAGTACCTTTTGTCACCGCTTGTCTTTCTTTTAATTTTCCTCCAAGACCTATAATATCGTTCACAACCTCATCTACTCTTAGAAGGCATTCCTCAATATTTCTTCTTCTTTCATTTTAAGGCTCTTAAACTGCCCTTTATATGTATGAAGCTTGGATTATTTGAATTTAGATTCCCATTCATAGATAATTTTTAACTTATCCCAGGCTTTTTTGGCAGTCTTGCATCACATAACTTTTGTAAATACAGAGTCTGTGAATCCACTCAATATTGCATTTAGGGCTTTAGCATTATCTTCATATTGGCCTAGTTCCTCTGGGTTTGTAGGTGCTTGGTCTCCTATTTTATATTCTTTTGAGTTGATTCCTAAACCTTCCATCCAAGGGACATCAGATGACACTTCATTCTCACACTCCAGTATGCATAATTTTCTCCTTTGAATAATGGAGGCATGTTAGTGGCTAATCCTTCTTGTTGATCCATAGTGTTTTTTAAATGGGATATTCCTTCCAGTGGTTAAACTGTGGTGAAGGAACCTGCTCTGATACCAATTGTTGAAATATTGGTCAATACTAAGAGGGGGGGGTGAATTAGTCTTGTAACTTTTATCAATTTAATACCACTTTTAATTTACTCATTAAAACACATAATCAACAAGAACACACAGTTTTCAAATTTATCATGGAAGCCCAATTGGTTAAACCAGCAATACTTCCTATTACTACAAATTTGTTGTTTACAAATAGTTTTTTCCTACTGCTATAGACAAGGATGGTATTACACCCAATTTACTAGCAACTAATAGAAGGAGGATACGACCCCCTACTTTGTTAGCTATAACTGATAGGATGCTACTACACCCTATTTACCATTTTCTGTTGGAAGTAGGATACAACCCCTTGTAGGCCTATTTCCTTCCCTAGCGCCACCCTACCACCCTAATATGTTTTTAGTAATATTCTAGATTCCTTTACCCTTCAATCTATATCACACTCATTGGTACCTGCTTCTTCGTCTATGATCTGGACCCCAGAGACCATTTCTCTCACTCATCCCTCTGTGTATAAATACCTTCATGTTTCCCACGGACGCATTTCTTCACCATTGCGCCATTTCATTCTTCGATCGTGCCTCTTCATGAGACCTTAATTCCTCATTCAATTACTGAGCCGTAGATTCATCTACCTCCATCGTGATTCTCCAAAACAACTAAAACAATTCCCTGTTAACTGATTTACAGTTTATTCTTCCAATCGTGTTCTTCCGTAATCTCTATTTCCACAATAATCTTGAGTCAATGATCTCATTTCAAGATTTTTCCTGACCGTAGATCTTAGATAAAAATTGGATAGCAGATATGTGACTTTTTCCAAATATCATTCCATGATTTCTGCTTTCTGCACCAATCATTTCGCACCGTTGATCTTCTTCGAGCTCTCCATGACTGTTGATATGAGATGAAAAGCGGATATCGGATATGTGACTTTTAACAAATATCATTCCATGATTTCTGCTTTCCAAACCAATATTTTGGCACTGTCGATATCATTCGAGTTCTATCTTGACCGTCGATCTTATGGATTGTGGATTTTGGATTTGTGACTTTTTCAACACGTCATTTTGAGATTTCCACTTTTCGCCATTTTTTCTTCTGCACTGTCAATCTTATGCGGTTGCTTTTTGGACCATCGATCTTTTTGATTTTGGGTAGCGGAACCATGACATTTCCCAAAGTCTTTTCGCGATTCTCCTCCTTCCCCTTTCTTCCTTCCACCTTTCTTCTAAATCGTTGATTTCTTTGCGGGTTCATTCCTAGCCGTCGATCTACGATCTAATGTGGATTGTGGATCCTCACTTTTCTTTGTGTGGAAATCAATCACCACCATAGATTTCCTCATGGATTAAATCCTAACTATTGATCTACAATCAAAGGTAGATTTGTGGATATTCCCTTTTCTTTGTGTGGAAATCATTCTTTGTCGTCAATATTCTGAAAATCATCTTCCACGTTTCTCTCGATTGATCTAGACAGTCCATGTTGTCAGTAAACTATTTCTCAATGAAATTTGGCTCTCATTGGCAACCTTAACTAGCTTACTAGTTAAATCTATGAAATCCCTTGAGGGTTGTCAGATCTAGATCTGGTCGGATAAACGATGGATTCTAAATGTATTAAATTGTATTTTATGGAAACTTTACACCCATCATAATTTTCTTAGACCTCGCAACTTCTCCTAGCGAAATCGTTGAGGACCGCTGTTCTATTTCAATGATCAACCTTAACCATTGATCTCTATCAGATTCAATCAACAACGGACTCCAAATAGAACAAACTTGTTTGAATTACAATTTTGAACCCATCTCAGTAGTTAACTCACCTACTAGTTGAATCTACAAAATCCATGAGGACCGTCAGATCTAGATCGACGGTGGACCCCAAATATAATAAGGCGGATTTTATTGAAATTTTGTGGACATCAGGATTTTATTAATCCGTGCTAGTTATCCCTGCAAAATAAATGAAATTCATTGATATGATTCAATGATCAACCTCGTCTGTTGATATTAATCTCTTTCATGGTGATTACTTCTGAATTTCGTAGTCGATTCACTTGTTTATCCTCCTCGTTATTTAATCTTCGAAATTCATTATGACCGTAGATATTTATCACTCTCTGATATTCACCACACGATCTCCAATCGTGAGGATGATTTAATTTAGACAATGTTGGGTTATTTCAGGTATAAATCCAACTTGCAAAATCTATCTTTTCTCATGGATTGTAAAATCCATATTCTGTCTGATCTATGGATCTTCCATTGCTTGCTTTGCAAATATTTCTCTTGTCATCGAACCTGATATTGATTTTACTTTCTCATTGCTAAACTCCTTTGACATCAAAGATAATCCATGTAATGGATCCTTTGTCTTTTACTTATTTCATCCTACTACATGTCTATTTGTTATTCGTTTGTCATTTGTGAACTCCTTTGATATCAATGACAACTATATTCTCAACAGACTAGATCTCAATTTCACAATGCTTTCTCCACTTGTGATTTGAATATTCCAAAGAGGTGCTTCATGATGGTTGGATCTGATCCTCAGTCATCTGAGGAAGCATCACATGATCCAATATGGAAAACTTCCATGCAAGAAGAGTTCAAGTATTTGCAAAACAATGAAACTTGGGGGTTGGTTGCTCTGCCTTCCAAGAGGAGACTAGTGCAGTGTAAGTGGGTTTATAGAACCGATATGGATGATGGTGGTTCAAATATGAAGTATAAGACCATTTTTGTTTCCAAATTATTCTCTCAAGTCCATGGAGTGGACTATACAGATACATTTTCACCAGTTCCAAAGACGGACTCCATTAGGCTAGTTGTTGCATCTAAGTGATGGGAGTACACCACATGGATGTGAAGAGTGATTTTCTTCATGGGGAAATTTGTGAGGATATTTATATGTAGCATCCTAAAGGTTTCATTCATGATCCTTCACTTGTTTTCAAGTTGAATAAATCTCTCTATGGCCTTAATCAGGCCCCCAGGGCTTGGTATGCCAAGATGGACAATTTTCTTCTATTACTAGGATTTCAAAGATGCAAATCTGATCCTAATGTATATTTGTGTCATTTATATGATTCATTGTATATCATAGTACTGTATGTTGAATATATTTTGATCACTGGAAGTTGCATTGTTGATATAGCTTCAATTAAGTCTTCATTGCATAGTGCATTTTCAATGACCGACCTTGGATTGTTGAAACAATTTCTTAGCTTGGAGATTGATATATATGATGTAGGTATCAAGGTCATCCAAAAAAGCATGTTGAATACCTGTTATTGAAGTTCAAAAATGGATAAATGTAAGACAGCCAAGTGTCCCTTCCTTAAATATGGCTTGGGCATTTGATGTTGAGGAGATGCCTCATTTCATAACCTAACTTAGTTAACCTAATTATTAATTATTTCATTATTATTTTATTTTATATCTGTTACATTGCCACTCCCTTTCAGGAAGCTTTGTCCTCAAAGCTTAAGTATTTTCCTAGTGTTGTTTTTCATTCTGACTCGGTGTTAGTATTAGAATCAGATGAGGTCTCTTGTGTAGAGATTTTCACTTCCTTTCCATTGATGATTTTGCACTGTATTGTCTCATTGTTCCTACATTTATGACTAGGGTTCCAATCATCACCGCATCGACAACATATGTTTTTCTTTTTTTTTCTATTATCAGAGTCACTGTTAGATGACTTCGATCTATTTTCCATTTCATAGGCATATGATTGAGGTTTGTGACATTGATGACTGGGTGACCAAGTATCTGCACAGTACCTACATTGTGTCTCTTTTTCTTGTCGATAATGGTTATCGCCTCTTGTTTTAATTCCTTCCAATTTGTGTTCTGTGGATTTTTCTTTATGTCTTGATACTTGTATGTTAGGTATTCCATGCAACTTTAACTCTTTTTGGAGGTATGGTTTAAGACCTCCTAAATAAGTTTTGAGTCTTTGCTTGTCAGACAACCCAAATACTCGTGTCGATAAGGATTCCCACTGCTGTGTGAATTCCTCAATGCTTCCAACTTGTTGTAATCTGGTAAGTTTATTGAAAAAATCATCTTCTTTGATTTCTTGAAACCTATTAAAAAAAATCATTTTTGAATAAGTTCCAGGTGTAGGTAAAATTATCTCTCCTCCACCATAAGTATAAATAATAGGAGTACCCTTCCATATGCATTGGCACATATTTCACCTTCTCCTCGTTATATTGAATATTGTAAATGCCGAAGTATTCTTCTGCTTTGTTTAGCCAAGCAACGCATTGATCTTCACTCCCATTGTATTTCGACAACTCTATTTTTGCCTTAGATGGGTACATTTTGTAAGGACGATGTTGATTTCCTTTTGCTTTACGATTTGATGGTGGCTCGGAACTACTGGATGATGCAAGTGACATATTTGAACTGCCTTGTTGCTGTTGGCGATTTTTAACCTTTTTATTCCCTGCTATCTTACTGATAGTTTCTATTTTGTTGTTTAATTGTGCCTCCATATCTGGGAGTATTTTTGTTTCTCTCTTGTTTAAGTGTCACATTGTTAATATTTATTTATTTTTGCAATTCTTCTTGATTCTTTGCAAGTGTTTCCTGGGTGGAAACATGAAATGAGGCATTTAACATGTCTCGACTGCTGACTTGGTCCGGACTGGGTATGAGCCTTTGTAACATCTCGATTAATGTATTATGGTTCTGCGTCATGATGCTCATGTTCTGTGTTAAGGTGTTTAAGTTTTGAGTCATGGTACTCATTTTTTTATCCATAAATTTTTGTTTTTCGTTTAGGATGTCAAAATTTTCATCCAACCTTCTTTCTAGTATCAGAACAAGCTCGTTTTTAAGTACTATATTGTTATTTTTCATTTCTTCCTTCAAGGTTTTTTTGTTAGTGACAAGGGACTTGATGTCCTCCTCCATTTTTTCGATTTGCTCTTTTAGCTCCGCCATGGTCTTGGACCTTGTATGTAGAGGTGTGTACTTCAAAGCTATTTTGGCTTAATGGAGTGAAGGGTGGAATTTTTTATTTTTCTGACCAAGATAGTGAGATTTAAGGATAATAATTGATTATTATATTAATTATTATATAATGAAAATATCTATTTTATTAATTTGTTTTAATATTATAAAACAAATTTGAAATAATATTAATATATTATGTTATAATATATCTGAAATTAATATTATATTATAATGTTATATTATATTATAATATTATATTTAAAATAAATATTATATTATAATAATTTTTGTTTGTTTGTTTTTTTTTTGTGCAGGTTGTCGTGGAGGTGGGAACGAAGCAGCGCGGAGGTGGAGCGCGGAAGGGAATATGGATGCGCGATGGAGGCGATGGGTGGAAGGAGGCCACAGGAGGATCAATGTGGAACAGTGCTGAAGGTGGAGGTGGAGCAGCAGATTGGAATATGGATGCACGATGGAGGTGATTACAGAGTAGGTTAAGGAGCAGCATGAGGGTGAGGGAGGAGCGAAGTGCGGGGTATGTGCAAAAGGGAGGTTGCGGATGAAGGGGGGGAGGAGAGGTATGTGCAGGAGGTGAAATGCAAGTGGAAGCTGATAGGAGAAAGGAGCGCAGGTGGGGCTTAGACTCCTGTTGTGGTGGTGGAGAAGCGAGAGGGAGCCCAGGATGGAGGGGAGGAGTTTGAGAGCTGGTGCAGGAGCTCCCAACATGAGCAGCAAAAGAGATGAATGGTTGAGGGGGGAGGAATCATGAGATGTGGTGGTGGAGTGTTTATAGGATGTTGTAGAGTGCGTAGGGGAGAGGAATGATGTGGATGTGGTAAAGGGAAGCAATGTGGAGTTGGAACAATGCAATACGATGGTGTTGGAGCTGTGAGTGAGCAACGTTGGGGAGAGAGGGGAATGGAGAGGAGCAGAGATTTGGAGTGGAGTAGTGGTGGGAAGTAAGGAGGAAATGTATGGGAGTGGTGAAACAGTAGCATGGGGATGAGAGGGTGAGGATGAGCTGAATCCGAGCTCAAGACGAAGGAGCGAATCCGCTCTAATACCAAATGGAGCAACCATATCCAGTTGGTCGGTTAATAATTGAATCCGACTATCATGTTGGAGAATAATATATATTAGATGATAGGATAAAAGATGATATGTTACAATAGTGGCCCTACCTTAAATATGGATTGGGAATTTGATTTTGAGGAGACGCCTCATTTCATAACCTAACTTAGTTAACCTAATTATTAATTATTAAATTATTATTTTATTTTATATTTTTTTACAGTATATGACACACTCTTGACATGATTTGGATTATGAAGTAGGTGTTATTCCAAGGTATATGTAGGATTCTCATGAGATCCAATGAAAGGCTTCTAAAAGGATCTTGCATTATGTGCAAGGAACCAAACACTTCGGGATACACTATGCTGCTAGTTCTCCACTAGAACTAGTTGGATTTACTGATTCTGATTGGGATGAATATTCCATTGACAGAAAGTACACTTAATGGTATGTATTCATGCTTGAACTTGGTCCCATATGATGGTAAAGTAAGAAACAACACACTATATCATTTTCATCAATTGAGGCCGAGTACAGAGGAGTAGTGAATGTGGCTACACAAGGCATTCTTGGAGAAATCGGTTTTGCATTTGATTCACCCACTGTCATTTAGTGTGACAATAAAAGTGAAATAAATATTTACATCGATATAGTACAGAGACATAGGACCAAGCACATTTATATACACATGCACTACATCTGGATCTTAGTGAATGAGCAGGTGATATCATTGCAGTATTTCCCATTTGCAGAGCAAACTACTGACATCTTCACCAAGAGCTTCAAAGAGAAGACATTCACCTATCCGAGGTCACTCCTTGGATTGGGTGACACATGGTGATAGCTGATATTCACTTTGATATTTTGATCCATGTCCATTTTAGAGGGGATGTTTGTTCAATGTGCTTTTCCTGCTTACCTTGGTTATATGGACAAATAAATTTTTGTAAGAGGTGACTTGAACCTTAGTTTCCAAGGCCTTAATTTTTTACGTGGTTGCACTAAGTCAGAATTAAGAGGGGGTGTTATAGCATCAAATCACCTAGTTCCATGGTCACATACCACCTAGGACACACTTTCATTTGTGTTATACTTATGTTATATGGTCCAAACCTTGGTTATGTTGGTCTAGCAAGGTATTTGGTGGTTTTGGACTCATTAATGCACCCAAGCACCAAAATTAAATCCTTCAGGAGACTCATTCAACCTCATTAAGGAAATTTCACTCCTTGGGTCACTCCCACTCAAAATATGGAACAAGTTTGACCAAAGGCATCCATAAATAATATTTGAGTGTTTTTTGCTCTTTTGGACCATTTATTGCTTCCTAGAGCCACTCCCAATCACCCATGCACTCCAAAATTCCTATCCTTCCCTAATTTATGTCCCAGCATTCTTCACCAATGTTCACATGGCCATTCGTGACCGTTTGAGTTGGTTTGGGAGCTCATTGGTCCACCTAGGGGGGTTTGAGGTCCAATCTAAGACTTCCACATGTATACCTCCAATTTTCCTCCAAAGGATATATATTTTAACATGTTTTATTATATTCATGTTCTAGACATATTTATGTTGGACAATAATAGAAACTTCAGTTATTGACACTATTCCTATGTGTTAAATTTTCTCTTTTCACTATTTTTCTGCATAGTTTATGAAATTATTGAGTTGTGAGGGTTACCTTAGCTCCTAGATCTTGGTGAGAATCATATTTTCACAACACTGTGGAAGCATATTTTAATAAGTTCAAGGTTGACTTGAATAAATTGCCACCTGTCGAAAAAATAAGCAAGGATTCATAGTTAAAAATATTACTGTAGCAAGTATCCAGACTACAGACATAACATCAACAAAGAACAGATTGTGTGGTAGAGTTACAAATGGAAGAATAAAATGCCACATGAACGATCCAAACAATACATGAAAAGCTGTGATAGGAATTCAGTGTGATAGAAGTAGCAACTTCAGAACATGTCAGTTCTGAAATTGTAGAACAATTACAAAAGGCCGAGGAAGAAGTGTGAGAGGAAATAGAAGCTGTAGTGAAAATATGTCAATATTTTCAGAACACGCTCACACCAATAGGAGTTTCATACTAAAGTGGCTTGAGATGAGCCAAAGGTGAGTGTTGGGGGCCTGTTGGCCATAGGAAAAGACAATAAAATATAACTTGACTCTTGTCAGAAAGATGAAGATTATGGTTGCAAGACGAGAAAAGATTGCAACAAAAGAAGCCACGGAAAAGGAGTAGGAAAGGAATTCAAAACGAGGAGTTCAACCTATTTTTGGTAAATATGTAGTTAGTATAATAGTCTACTTTTGGGAATAAATAATGATTGTAAATTGTGTCTATAATGCCTATTTTTAGATGTAATGGGATGGGTTAAATCAGTAAAACAACCCGTCGATTAACAATTGAGAATCACTCAACAGGTAAAACAAGAATTGTACAAATATGTAAAGTCAATAACCTATAAACTTCTGGGATTTTTGTAAATATATATTAAAACAAGAATTGAAAAATCCTGTAAAGTTGAGAACCTATAAATTTATGGGATTTTTGCAAATATATATTTGCACTTAATAAATGCAGTTGAAGGAAAGATTATTGTTCAAACTTAAGCATCCTTCTCTGAGATGTAGTGAACCAAATTACCAATAAACAAATCACATAGGTCATTCTTAGTCTCTCAATAAAGAAACACCTAGTGAAAAAGAATGAGATTCTCCGTGGTGAAACTGGTCAGTATTGATAGAGATCAATGCAACAATTCTATGAACCACATAGTTTAAAATTATGGGATCACTAGTACATGTGCACATTTTTCCCACGTTAAATCATTGCTATTACAACAATTTTTTGTTGCAATATCGACAACCATCACCCCATATTTTCATGGCAACGTTTTCATCATTATAGCCACACATCGAATCATTTGTCGCTATAGCAACATGAAAGAGATGACACATGGAGTCCATGGACGATGGATTACAAATAAATTCCCTTCTCTCTAGTGACAAAGATCCATTGCTCCAATGACAAACCATCGTTCCTAGATCAACAGGTCTTCATGCACATAGCGACGAACTTGCCATATAAGCGATGGATTCCCCATCTCTATAGTGATGGGGAAGTGTTGCTATAGCAATGACACACCATTTACAAGCGATGAGCTTCCATATTAGCAATGATGTCTCAGATCTATAATGATGGAATATCTTTTCCGGGATAAAGAACTACTAAGTCATGTTCGTCGCTATAGAAACACTTTTTGAGTATTTTTATATAAAAAAAGACACCACCATAAGCAACGTCTAATATAAGAATACTTTCAATAGGTGATGACCTCCAAAAGGTTGTTATTGTTTGAAGCATTTCACCACTGAGTTGGATAGGTGAAATGTATTTTCAATGATTCCCTTTCACAACCTCATAATGACTATTTCATTATGATTTGGAGAAGAAGAACACAATGAGATGGAAATTCCATGAAGTTATAAGGTAAAATAAAGTTGAAAGGATGGATTGCATCCCCATGATTTGTTCACAATTGGTGGCTAATACCACGTCACACAAAACTAGGCATCCTCAAACATTTTCACGAAGATAGATTATGATGTGTACTCCTCATAGTTAGCACACTCATACCACATGTTCATGCCAATTATATATGTCAATAATGAAACCTAGACCTCAAACAATTTTCCCCTTTGAATGTAACGCACCACAAATATTTGGCATTTCCATGAATATCCATCTCACACATTTTCCCAATATAGGAATGCTTGCCAAAATGACTTTAAATTTGAATTTGAAGGTATTACTAAAACATGTATATAATTATTGTGGTGAGCACCATTTTACTTTGTGTTATCTTGTGAGTCAAAGCTCAAAACCATGGGTTCATTTCCTATTTGCAATAGATGTAAGCATTGTAATAGCCTATTATTTGTATTGTCTATGCATTACACTATTATTTTTTCTAGGATATATATCAGTGCATGTTACCATTTCTAGAATATTAGTACTTTTTTTTACTAGGTTTATGCCATTCAAGAGGTAATAACCAATCACCATATTAAACAATGAAAAAAGACCATAAATGATGGCATTCAAAGCATTTTCACACTAATGATTTCATTGTTGTACATTTTAGTTATCACTGATGTCAAGCTTAGAATATATTTGATGGTGACTTACTGAATAATAAATTGTTTTGTTTAAGAGAAATGTTAATATGAAAACACCATAACATCTTGAATCCACATGAAGTAGTGAAGGGCAATAATGTATCCATAAGAAGAATTATAATGAGAAATTTTTTAAGAGAATCATAATCATGAATAACCTTACAATGTTGAAAGTTATGAAGCTTTGAAGCATTGTTAAATTGAAGAAACACAATCCCCAATGAATGGAGAAATGATTAAGAAAACCTACACAATGATAACAAAAGGAGAGGATATAAGTAGCCTTAAAAGTAGTGAAAAATGAATAAAAATAGTTGAAACCCAAAAATATAAAAACCATGAACAATAAAAGCAAACAAAAATTTATAACTTGAAAGAAGAAGAAATTATCAATTTATCTAATAATAATTTTCAATATGTGTGTGTGTGTGTGTGTGTACAAAGTATGGTTAAGGAACAATATTTGATTAAAGAAAAGGAATTCACTAATATCCATACCTTTCTCGTTCAAACTTGAGGAGTAAAGTATCCTAGATTCCATCTTGAATGATCAACTTTAGAATCAAATTTTCCTTCCACCTCTCAATAGAAACATAAAATAACCCAAAATAAGAATCAAATTTTCCTTCCACCTCTCAATATAAACATAAAATAACCCAAAATAGTTAGAACTTTTGATGTTAGTCTCAAGTTGAAATTCAATGTCTTCATCAGTATAAGATGAAGATTCAGAAAAATGGATTCCTACCTCAACCTTGATGACATGGTTAGTAACTTTTCCATAAGGGTATAAAATATCTCAAATAGAATATTCAAGATAATCATCATATACCAAGGAAAATCTTGGATCAAATGTGTTATATTTTTGGGTGATGATGGAATCATTAAAAGCTAAATCTTCTATCCTTGGAACAACATTTAAAATTTCATTATATTTTCACACACTCATGGATTACTGATTATATATACTTTCATTGTCATATGCAAGGCCTATATCCTCTTAAGTTGACAATATAAGGTCATCCTCATGAAAAATATAGTTAGTATCTTCCTCTCTAGGAAAAGAGGTAGCATAGAATACCATTGAATCTAAATGATACCTTTCATAGTCAAAATCTAAAAGAATTAGAGAAAATACAAATTCGATTGCATTCACCATTGGGAATTTTAATGTCATGCACAATCATTTGGGAGAGGAGAGGGTCTTCCAAATAGTAGGTATTTGAGGGAATCTTAAAATGTCAACAGAATGAATGAATGAAGATAGACAACTATGCAATGTGATATATATCCAACCACCCACCATATGACATTTACATCACTTCATGATTAATATACACATACACGTACCACAACAATTCAGCCAACATCCTCTGGTACTGTTGTTGTTCAATACTCTTGAACTCTAGGAAGATTTCCAAATCTTGTCATTTTCAAAAATTGCCATATCAATTCTAGACTTGAACATGGGTTTATTCCAACTCAAAATGAGAATTTTCAAGGGGTCTATTCTCACCCGAAGGGTTTCTAATATCTTCATCAAGGTAGTTGATGAATTCTTGGTACTAAAACCATCACTTCAAGTCATCTACAATTTATTATAGCCAACAAATCTGATATTTCTTGTTGATATATATCAAGTTAGGACTTCATTGTACTCATATTTTGTTGTGGTATTGATGTCACGTCCATAGTTCATCTTAGGGAAATAGTAGGTATTTGAGGGAAATTTGAAGGCCTGATTGTGGTAATAAATGACATTGGTGTCCAATACCTTGATTGGGACATCGCTGATAAAATCCATGGAAATGGACTCCCAAATGTGAGAAGGAATATGGAGAGGATGATAAATGTCAACTTTATCATTGACATGTTTAGCATGATGAATGAAGTCTTATACAAACTTGTGCAATGATGGCCAAAAAAAGTGGTGTTGTAACTGATGGAGGGTTTTATGAGTGTGAAAATTTCCACCATTGGATGAGGAATTGGATTCCTTAACTAGGATCGAGCAATTTAGGGGATGGGGAACACATATTTGATTTAATTTGTAGAGGTAGTATTCATGGAGTTGGTATTCGAGGAGGGGGGTTTGGTTATTTTTTGGTAAGGCTCTACAAGGGATGAAGTACTGAGGTCAAGGAAGGATACAAATTGTAGAATTGCTTCCAATTTTCGAAAGAATACATCACCATAAGAAGCATCTAATCTAAGAAGACTTTCAATATGTGATGAACTCCAAAAGGCATACTAATACTTCTAAAAAATGTGATGCCATGGGATGGAAACAGATTTTTATGGACAACATTATTCCACCCCCTCAAATTCACACCAAATTCTAAATTAACACCCCACATAAGAGGAATTGGAAGAACATGCTATAATTGGAATAACATACTATAGTATAACTCTCGAGTAATGCACCTTACCTATTGATATATTGTTGAGTGATGTTCCCTAATGCATAAGAACCTCTCTCATGGGTGAAGCTTAATGAAGAGCCATGATATATTGAGTTGGAAATGCATGTCAAACATGTTAGAGATTTGATATATTAGCATAACTTTAATTAATTACAGAGAAAAAAATAGGATCAATTAAAGGTAACCATGCATGGAAACAAAGAGACACGAAGCAAACTTGGGTATTTCCCATGCATCCCAAAATCTCTTCAAATTGGAGAAAACGTATCGTCAATATCAACCCCCTCTTTTTGAGAGAATCCTTTGCCAACAAATCTGGCCTTTGACTTTACAAACTATAAGGATCTAGAATCATCCCTTTTATGTATCACTATAGTACAATAAAATTATATATTTTCTGTGGAAAATAAAAACCATACCTCAATATCCTTCATGTCCATCATGTCCCAAATACAATGAGATACAATAACCATTAAATTACTGAAAAACAATATCAGTAATAACAATATAAATACCCACACACACACACACACACACACACGCACACACATATAACAATAGCAATATATATCAGATCTAAACCAATCATAAACTCAACATCAGATATTAGGGAAGAACTCCCTTATCCTCAGAAAAAAAAAAGCTTCTATTAAACGGACTTCAACCTTTTAGCATTAGGTTACTTGCATGAGACTCAACTAAACCAACATACCTATGAAAGGAGAGAACCCGGAACTAGAAAAGACCCTAAAAAATATCATCCAAAACTTACAAATAAAATATAGTAGCAACACAAAAGTACAACCAACTCACAACAAAAAAAACGACAGCAAAGTACTCCAAAAAAGTCATACAAGGTAGCGATATGGTGGATGGAACCTAAGGAGGGTTATTACGGTCAATGCAATGGTGGAAAACAATCCTAAGGTGTCATGCTATTCATCAACAAGCTATATGTCAACATTTAAGTTTTGTATAGCTCAACGTTACCATATAAGGGTCAATCACGAGTCACCACAAGGCTAAACATCACATACAAGTAAACATGCAAGTCAAAGTAACATAACAAGGAAACAAGACGTAATAATAGGTCATGCACATCAAGTCAGGGTGAGGGTAGGTTACACGACTTTATCAACTGTATGTGGTCATACATCTCATGTATTTCATGCAAGGATTGGAATCTCATAAGTATCATCAGTAGATAAGGAAGCTCATGTGGTCATCTCATCTTCCTTGGGTTAACACAGCAAGGGGTGTCCAACCCCTTGAGGATAACCATAGTCCTCGAAATATGTCACATGTATTCAAAAATAAGCTATGCAACCAAGTGACCACACATTTTACATACAAATTTTAAAAAGCAGAAATATAGGTATATTAATTGTTTTAATAAGCACAATACTATCAAACAGAGAGCTGCAATAATCATTAAATAATTGAAAAGAAAAATAGTATTCCCTTCAAGTAATATGTTTTGTGATTTTGTGAAGAGCATATCATAAAACCCAACATGCATTTATACTCACCCCTTCTTTGAAGGCCTCACCACCACCGATACTCATCAGGGTTATTTGAAATGATATGTCTCACTTAGGTATAATTTTCATCTCTTTCAACTTTATCACTCCAATGGTCACGTCGTTTAATTTCGTCCTTGAGATGATTTACCAAATTCCAAGTATAGTAACAATATTATAAATGATGAAACAAGACAGTAACAAAGTACATGAAAATAACAGTGTTACTAATCAATAACAAATAATAGTAACAATACTAATCTAGAATGGTTTTGGATCAATAAGAGTGCTGGGGCCAATTAGAATATAAAGGAACATAAGTCAACCAAAGGGGGTCACAATAAGAAGTTAAGCAACCCTCATACCAATAAGACCAATGTGTACAATAAAGGTGGATAACCAACCCCTTTTACACATAGGATCAACAAGACCAAGGACTTTAATATTTTCTCTCTCTCAAGGTACATTGTTTCATATATTTTTATCATCACTGTATAAGGAGAAGATCCAAAATAGATGATGTGATCCAAATGCATAATAGTGCAACAATAACAATTGAGTAAAATTTACAACATTGTGTTAGATGTGAAGCAATGAGATAATTTAAACATATTTTTCATCTCTTTAAAATTTAGCACTCTTCCATGATCCTTGTGCTAATGTTGGTCCTTGAGATGCACAATAACAATAGTACAAAATAAAATTCAAGACCAGTAAAAAAATCAGAACTTAGTATCAAAAGATACTGGACCTTCCTGATACTCAAACACATTTAGGATTAGACATTGTCTTTCAAGAAACAATTCACCAAGAAATAGGATCATACATTGAGAGAGTGTGTGTTTAAGGTAAGCATGGATCTTAGAAGGCTATAACAAAATAACCCAGGAAAAGGGTTGCAGACAACAAGTGAAAGATAACTTAATTCAAGGTGTTGCATTTTATCGCTGGTTTGAATCGCTATATGTTTAGTTTCAATTTGATAGTTTAATTGTGCAAGTTGTTCATAATTGTTGTTTCCAACAGAGTTTTCTCCAGTAATTAAGACTAGAACAACTCATTAACTTTGCAAACAAATACACTCATCCCTCTACATGGATTCATGTGGAACAAATTCTCACTTTCTATTTTTCCTCTGTTAATGATTAAAATTTCTCTAAGGCATACCCAATAACAAAAGAAGAGATGCGACGGTATTAGAAATTTTTGTAAAAAACTCTGATTCCCTCATAATAATTCAAACAACGCGGTTTCCTTAGCCCCAAGTTCCCTCTTACTACCTGGTCATGTGGAGCTCTTGAACCCTCTCGCCTAGTGGAAGTCGTGTCTCTTCCATGTCGAATGTCTTTGTCATGACATGTGCTGATGTGAGAGGAGGCACGTGGCTTTGGGGAAATCATTGGATAAATGGAAGACATGATTTAAACCTGGCTCGTGGGAACAAGGCTTCTTACTCGCATCCTAGAATGGGATGTACGAAGGTAGCTCGATCAATGGTTTCACTTGCAATTTGTTGTACGTTGCCAAGGACAGAAGTTATACATTCATGGATCATGCTATCTGGTCACAAGAGGTAAGTAATTATATATGGTGTCTATCAGGAGGATATGGTGTTGGAATAATCAAAACCCATCCCAAGACTTGGGATAAAATAATCAATCTTTTTGATTAATTTCCTAGGTCCTACACTATCTAGTTTGCACCCAAACCCATTTTTGAGGTCAAACTTACCCAAAATGCCTCCTATAATGAGTTATAAAGATCCTAGATAAGATTATGACAACTATACAATCATCCCAGATTGGAAAGTTCCCAATTCTTCTTTTTCATGAGTTTCCAACTTTTCTACAGTTTTAAGGCAAAAGCTAAAACTGGTTTTAAGGTAGACTGCCTTGTTTTTTGCACCAACTCACCTCCCTTATTTTCCTCATCTAAAAGCATAATAAATTCAAATTTCCATCACTTATGAGCTGTACATACTCATTTAGAAAATTCATGAGCATCTTGACTGATTTGGAAAGTGCTTTATGCACCTATGTGGGATTTTGACTAGTTTAGTAAGCCTGCTTTTGTACTAATATGAATATAAACCTAATGCTTTCAAATCCTTGGATTAACTACTTTATGAGAAGACTACATATATTTAATTATGGCTGGTGTAAATTAATAGCATCAATATTTTGTGGATTATCACATATTCAATCTCCTTCTTGAGTGTTTCTTGCATATTTTCAAGCAATTTTGTGAGTTCAATTGTTCTAAGCTTGGTCTAAATTTCCACATGGTATCAGAGCTCCCTTAGTATCTTGATTGTTCTCCTCTTTAATTTTATTTTGCAGGGTCAAAATCACTCACTAGGAGTGCATACTATTTGGTCAAATGCATAGTTGTTGAAGAATGGATTAATCTCAACCAATCATATTGACTCTATTCAATTAATTCAAATGGAAGGAAAGGATGGAGATTCTGATGAGGAGTAAATGCATCTTTAGAGTGACCATGGAAACTGAATTTAAGCCTAATACTGTAGAATATAATATCAAATGGAATAATATGAGAGATGAGGCGTATGGTCTCTTATGTCTTAGCATTTCCAAAGACCTTCTATTTCATCTTGATGGTCTTACATCACCGAATGAAGTATGGGAGAAACATCAATATTTGTTTGAGAAGACTGATAAGAAGAGAGGTTACCAATTGGAGAATGAGCTGATAGGATTGAGTCCAAGCAGCTTCGAATCCTTGCAAGTCTACTTCTCGAAATTCAAATCACTGGTTTTGCATCTAAAACAATGTGGGATTGACAAAGAATATGACCAACTAATATTGGCCATCCTTTCAAAGCTTGGTCCTAATTACTCAGTATTTGTTTCATCCTTCCATGCCACCAAGTTTAAAGCTCAAAATTGAAAGATTCCTTCATTGACATATTTCATGGAATCCTTGACTCAGGAGCAAGACAAATTGGTCTTGATGGGGAACCATCAAACATTCCAAAGATCAAGATTTGGTTGTTTGAGATTCCAAGGTGAATTCCAAAGACAAGAATAAAGCTAAAAAACCTCCATATAAAAAAGGACACAAGTCCAAGTCTCAAGAGGAGTCCTCAAAATCCAAGAAGAAGAACTTTCAAAAGAAGATAGCTAAAGGTGAAGGTAGCAAGTATGCATATTGTGGTAAGGTATTTCATCCTGATAGCTCTTGCATGAAGAAATCGATTGATATGTTGACTCAACTCCTAGAGACACTAATACATTTGGTCGGATTTTTCCACAAAATATTTCCACTTTTTGAACAATCGTGGATTAATACTTCATTTTTTTTTATCTTGGCGAAAAAACCATGGCAATATCGACGTTTTTAATTGTCAATGAACTTTCGTCTCTATATTGAAGCTATATGGATATATTTAATTTAACATTCTTATTTATTTAAATATAATTATTTGAAAGGGGGTACAGTTGGGACCTCATCACGGGAAATTAAATGAACTTATTTTGACTTACATATTGCCATTTGAGGTACTTCCTATAGATTCGACAGGATCACTTTGACTTGCCGAGCATAATACCTTTGGTGGAAGCCTTCAAATGCAAGAACAAAAATTCAAATTATTGGATTTATGGCAGAGCAGGGAAGGCTATATAATGACAGGAGATCTAATTTTTTATGGACACAGATCGAAGCTGGCAATTAAGAAAAGGAGTCACTTGGACAAGAATTCCACAAAATATTTAGCATAATATCATATATAATGAATGCACCTACGGAAAACTAATACAATTAATCCTTTAAACTACTAGTAGAAATCACACCGGCCAAACCAATGCCAACTTTCAATGACTCGTGGCCGTTTATGCGCGGGTCAGTAAGCATGCATCATTTTTTGGCCGTAAATAGTTTTCTATTTCCATGTCTTAGGAGGCTGACCTCATCACCAATTTATTTTTGTTATCATTAACCAAAATTTATTTAATTTTCCACATCATCATCATTTTAATTTTATTTTTTATGCCAAGACTTGGCCTTCTCTTATGCCCACATACCCTTCTTCAACTAACTGTATGGGGGTCTTTGATCTTCCAATAAGTATGCCCACACAGTCCATCTTTAAGGTTCCAGTAGGTGATTTATTCAGATGCCCGCAACTCACACTAGGATGCCCGTAGGTGGTGCTGAGAAGATACCTGCAATAGGCAATATCTTATGCCTGCAATAGTTTCTATCATGCCCACAATTTTCCTCATTTAGCATGCCCGCATGATCTTCTAGAGATGCCCGCAATATTTTCCTTGTCCACTATTTTATCATGCTCCCAACCATATATGTCATCAAGTTTGCTTATCTATTGTCATGTCACCATCTCCTTGTCATATTTGCACCAACATATTTGTCTTTCCCAAATCATCTTCAAATGACCACAGAATGGGTCACTTGACTCTCTAGATGTTCCATGCTTGTCATGCTTGCTTGTCAATGTCATTATGCATGTCCTTAGTTATCTCTGTCCTTCATGTCTTGTTCCAATTACACCTTGTCATGTCATCATGCTTAGACACCTCTTTGCATCTCTATTTGTTATTTATTGTTTTAATGAAATAATCAATTAAAAATTCTTCTACACATTGCATCTCTCCAATAGTAAGATGTGTCTCTTCAAAACTCTATCTTAATTCTTTTTATTAAATTTTTGTTTATTTTTCTAAATACATTCTTATAGCTTCTTATTTAATAAACTCTGTTTATTATTTTTCACTAACTTTGCAGGTCCATCTTTTGCATATATGACCATCATAATGCAAACTGAAAGTATGGTTGGATATCCACCTTAGCAAGGATCAGATCCATGTCACCTTTTGAACTTTTTGATACACATGCATTATCTAGAGATAATTTGAAAATAGGCTTCCAAACTATTTAATTTAACATTGAGACAAAATTGTTTTTAACTTGTAAAAACAATTTTTCTTCTACTTTGGAAGATTGATTTCTCCCTCATGTGATCACCATAAGAAAACCTACAAGCATGGCTAGATATCCATTTCAACAATGAACAAGACCATATCACAATATAAATCTGTTGCACACACACAACCTCTAGCAAGCATTTCAAAATAGCTTCTTAACCTCTTTTGAACATCAAAACATATTTCTTCCCATTTTGGTAGACTCCTATTTCACACGTGTGAACACTCTATGGAGACCTGAAGTCATGAGCATATGGAAAACTTACCAAAGAATAGATCCATGATATTTGATAAATTTACTTGCACAAAGACATCCCTTGGCGGGCATTTCCAACTGACCTCTCAAACTCCTGTTTTTAACACCCAGTCAATTTTCTTTTGTTCTCACTATGCAAAATATTATTTTTCCTATTTTGGCAGATTGATATTTTGCATATGAGACCATCACAAGACAACCCGGAGGTATGGATGGATAGTCAGTTCACCAATGAACATACCTATGCTACCTAATGAGTTTTATCATCAAAATAACCCCTCCTTGCAGGTATTTCAAAATTCCCTTTCAATTTCCTGAATCTAACACAACCAATTTTCTTATGTTCTTAAAATTCAAAATAATACTTTTCTTACTTTTGGCATATTTATATCTTTGTCATAAAACACGCCACATGATAACTAAGACCATGGTTAGATGTACCCATCAACAAGATATATCCTAACACTTTCATATTATTTTTCTCATCATCCTATGAGATAGGGTGGGCATTTTCCTGAGGCCACTAAGACAATTTTGCCAGTACTGGAATAGTGCAAAACAGCTTGAAACTTTGTTTTGGCATACCATTATCTTTTTCATCAAACATCTTCTCTAAGAACTGAGACCATGGTGAGATATCCTCTTCAACAAGCTGTAGGATGATAGCTTCAAATAATTTTTATCATACACCTATAAGGTACGGTGGGCATTTTCCCAAGGCCACATGAGCCATTTTTTCAAACACTTGGACAATTTTCTTAGTCTTGTCCAATCTGCCTAAAACATTGTTTTGGCAGGTTCATAACTTCTTCCCCAGCTACTTTGAAGACAATCTGAAGACATGGTTAGGTAGAACAAATATCAATCTACAAGACCCCCATATGGTGCGGGAATTTGCTTCAACACACAATTTGTTGTAGGCATTTTCTTAAGGTTACCTGAGCTAGTTTTCCAACACTTGGTCATTTTCAGGACTTTCTCCAAAATTTATTCTGAAACCTTATTTTGGAAGATTCATAACTTTGTCTTCAGACATGCTTAATGAGAAATAATACCATGGTTAGGTAGAAAAACCAACACACTACAATACCCCCATGTGCTGCAGGAATTTACTCTAACCCATAATTTAGGGTAGGCATCTTTCTAAGGCTACTTAGCTATTTTTGCTTACTCTTGCACAAACCCCTATTTTGGTAGGTCCATAACTCCTTCCTCAAGAACTTTTAGGACAAACTGAAAACATGGTCAGGTAGGAAAAACAACAATCTACATGACCCCCATATGGTGCGGGAATTTATATTCTCCTATAAATTATGGCGTGCATTTACCTAACGAAAGTTTTACTAATTTCCCCATACTTTGTCGTTTTCCTGTTTTTCACCAAATTACCATATTTTTCCAAAATGATTGTCATTAATGTTGTCATCAATGACAATCCTATTCATCACAGTCTTGATGTTTTTCTTTATAGAAATTGGTATATAATATACTGCATTTAGTAATATACTTATATCTAATGTATTTGACAAGTTACTGTTTGGTATGGTGTAGGTAAGACAATTACTTATCACAACAAGGATTTTTCACTATGAATGAAAATGAAAGGAAGCTTGCTCAATTTAGAGAAGCATTAGAGGTGAGGGAGATGGAAAATTTTATTTCCCTTTCTCTGATTGTAGGGGCTTGCAAAGAAGAAGAATTTTAATAACGACAACTGAAAGACATTTTAGGGAGAAGGGGCACACCGAAGGGGGTTATGAATATCGTCCCTTGGTAAGAGGTTATTCAATTTTTAATGTATTCTATGTAATAGTCATCATGTCATAAATTTTAGTAAAATTTCTTATCGTTTTATTATATGTTCTATACACACTAATTTTACTACGTTGTTTGTAAATATATAGACAATACCCCCAAAATGTCGCCTTCTAGAGAGTTATTTGCCAAGTACTAGCAGAAATACTCATTTACAGGGTGACAAACATCCAGATCAGAATATTGAAGTTGATTAAGTTCTTAATGATGATATGGGTGGAGATAACATTAGTGATACAAATCAGGAAGATGAGATAGATAGATTGATCCAAGACACATTTGCTCCAATGGATGAGGAAAACCAGGATGATAGTCATGATGTTGATCCTCTACTCGAGAAGTCATGTCAACCTCTTTATGAAGGATCAAAAACAAATCTTCTATATTCTATAATGTTGTTAGTGAACTTGAAGGTTTTGAATGGTTTATCAAACACTTGTCTCACACAGATACTAAGGTATGTAATTTGTTAATTATTTATGTCTGCATGTTCACATGTACATAAAGGATTGACTTTTTTCCTATATTTCTTTTGTCATCTAATTTGTAAAGTATGGATGCGATATTGATGATTAATATTGTTTACATTGACTTATTCTTTTGAATTTTGTAGATTGTTAGGTGAATTTCTATTACCAATGTGATAGGCTCATAGGATGATGAGAAAAATTATCTGAAATTGATAGGCTCTAATATGGTTGTTGGTGCATCCAACCATGTTTTCATATTTCCCAAAGAGACTTTGAGGAGGAAGATATCAATCTGCCAAAAGTGCCTCTCACCTTCATTTGCACTATCCCAGTAAAATGCCTGCCAAGGCTAGATGATGAGGTTGCAGGAGAGAATATTGGCATGGTTGAGTCAGTATGATATTCCTCACATTTTGGATGTCTCACTCTCCAAGTTTGTTAAAAATAAATAAAATCACCTTGGTGACTTAGGGTTTGAAGAGATTAAGTGTCAATAAGCAGTTTGGAAGACCACTTTCAAATGCCTTCCATATGTTGGGTGTATATCAATAGGTTCATAAATTGGCATGGATTTGTTTTTTGTTGAAATGGATATCCATCCATACTTTCAGGCTGATTTATAATGGTCACATATGCAAAATATAAATTTTCCAAAAGTAGGAAAAACACTATTTTGCATATTGAGAAACACAAGGAAATTGCCTAAGTGTTGCGAACATGATTTTGAGAGGTCGTTTGGAAATGCCCGCCAAGGGTTGTCCTTATGAAAATAAATTTATCAAATGTCATGGATCAAAGGCCACCTAGACCAGTTTTCCAACACTTAGACATGTCCAAGAATTTCTCCAAGGTTTATCCTGAAACCCTATTTTGGCAGACTTATAAATTTCTCCTTAAAAAGGATTAAGGAAAACTGAGACCATGGATAGATAGCCAGTTCAACAAGATACAACCTGATATGGTGGTGCGGGCATTCTATTCAAACCATGAGTTATGGCCAGCATTCTCTTAGAGTAGTTTTGACTACTTTTTCATACTTGGTCAATTTCCAAAGTTTCACAAAGTTGGCAAGTTGACATCTTCCTCCTTAGAGACTCTCTAGTGAGGCAAGTGACATCGTTGTATGCTCCATACAACAATATAGAGACTCACATTATCAACACATTTTTCACATCATCCTATGAGGCATGGAGGGCATTTCCTTAAGGTCACTTGGGCAGATTTAACACCAATTCCATACACAAATTTCTCAACTTGGACTAATATGCCTAAAACACCCTTTTGGAAGGTTCATAACTTTTTATTCATCCACTTCCAAGACAATCTAAGGAAATGGTCAGGTAGGCTAAAGACCAATCTATAAGACCCCCATGTGCTGCAGGCATTTACTCTAACCCATAATTTAGGGAGGGCATCTTTCTGAGGCTACTTAGCCACTTTTGCATCCATCGATCAAACACCTTGTTTTGGCAGGCCTGTATCTTTCTCCTCAAGAAATATTAAAGAAAAATCAAATCATGAATAGGTATCCAAACCAACTAGCCATAGGATCGTACCATGGTGTGGGAATTCTTCTCAAACCATGAATTGTGGCGAGCATTCTCTTAAGGCTATTGGGACCAATTTTGACTAAGGTTGTGGCGGACCAATTCTTCCTTAAATATATGTTGTAGTTTGGTGAGGCAAGTGACATGGTTGTATGTTCCATACAACAATATAGAGACTCACATTCTCAATACATTTTTCACATCATCCTATAAGTCATGGCGGGCATTTCCTTAAGGCCACTTGGGCAGATTTAACACCAATTCCATACTTAGACTCATTTCTCAATTTGGTCTAATCTGCCTAAAACACCCTTTTGGTAGGTCCATAAATTTTTCTTCGTCCACTTCCAATACAATATGAAGACATGGTCAGGTATGCTGAAGACCAATCTACAAGACCCCCATGTGCCGCGGGCATTTACTCTAACCCATAATTTAGGGTGGGCATCTTTCTGAGGCTACTTAGCCATTTTTGCATCCACTGGTGGAAAACCCTGTTTTGGCAAGCCTGTATCTTTCTCCTCAAGAAAGGTTAAAGAAAAATAAAATCATGAATAGGTATCCAAAACAACTAGCTATAGGACGGTACCATGGTGCAGGAATTCTTCTCAAACGATGAATTATGGTGGACATTCTCTTAAGGCTGCTGGGACCAATTCTCTTAAGGCTGTTGGGACCAATTCTCTTAGCAGATAGGAGAAAACAGTCCATCACACAGAGCACCTAACCAGGGTGAATTATTCATGACTTTAGAAGAAAATGTTCGAAAAAGCTTGAATAATGGGCCGAGAGCATACAAGACGAATTCTGGATCATATACACTAATGCTCAAACATAAAAAGCAAATACAAACTTGGAAAACAAGATAAACATTCACATAAAGAAGTTACTTATTGAAGAAAAAGACGACACAAGAATCTATGCCATGAAAGGATTATCATTCCTCTGCAATTTTATTCATATATATCTAGAGAGATTGAAACACATTACATTGGAGAGCCTCTGCTCTTGAAAATTCCCAACCCTTCTCCCCTCTGTGGGCAGCAATTTATACTATCTAAGTCTCCAAGGCTAATCCTCGAAACATGACATGAAAATGTTTACAGTCATAATCAACTACTAACAAATTAGAGCGTGGTAATACTACCATGGTTTACATATATTAAAACATACATTATATATGGAGCTAATGTGCATGCTCTATCTGGATGGAAGCACATCGCTTCTGTTTCTGAGCTTGCAGGTCGTGAAAATGATGTTAAGTATGCTTCTGATGACTCACTGTTGAATGGGCTTGACCACTCGTCTATCTGTCGAATTAGAAACGTGTCCTTCCCTAGGTGTATGTAATTTCATGCTCAAAGGCACCTTTCTGCATGGTTTCTGGACTGGCAAAGGAGTTTATATCCTTTCTATTCTTTGCCTTTTCTACAACCCCCCTTTGTCCTGGTAATACTATTGTATGAGGGGACTTGGAGAAGGGAAGCTTTGTACTCCCCACCTCCCATGGCGTGGGTTCTCCTACAGGTCATACAATGGGGGATGTCTTACACCTCCTCACCACCTTAGAAAATGTTGGAAATTGAAGTTCACAAATGATGTGATGAAGAGTTTGGACACCCGACACCCCAGCATGATCATTTGCTCCTACTAGTTGCCGCTGAACACAATCACCATGTACCGGGACTTTGGAAGCTGTGATTTCTTCGAGGGTTTCTGGGGAGACACTATTGGGACAAGAAAACCCAGGCACCGTGCAACCAAAGGTACAGCTATCTAGAAACATTCAAAGTGCTTCACATCCAGGCCCTTATGGTTGGCGCTTTCTTGGTGTGAAAAACTAGGGCGACATATGAGCATGGAATCAAGCTCACCAACCATCAACACCCTGAGACTGACAAGCTTCTCAAAGCATATCGCCATTTCAACTCTTTCATAATTCTCATAATCTCTTATCAGAATAACACTTCGACCATTGTATCTAATTATTGATTCATCTTATGCATCTTAATCAACCTGGGAAGGTGGTGTTTATATAGGGTGATGAAGATGAAGATGGATATAGAGATGACTGGTCAGCATAATGGTAGCATGAGTGGACACGTGGGTAGGGATCTCTATTTTCTGCTGAGAATCCAGTCATGCCACCTCCTTTGAATATGCTGCATTGCTGTCCACATGGATCGCGATGTTTGGACGTGACATTCTTTTCCTTTTCACTTACGCTAAAACTGGTGTTCGGAAAGGTTTCGGCTATCTGCATCCCTTTGCTTTATGTAGAGGCCAGGTTCGTTGCTTCAAAGAATTGAACTTCATGATCTCCCATTGTTTTCTACGCAAGCCATGGGCCAGATCTCTGGAGTCGGGAAGTTTGGTGAATCGGTGATGCTTTGGACATGATCTTCACCTAAGGCATGTCACAAATGGCATCGAGGAATATGATTATTGGTCAGCTCGTATGTGAGGACATCCTTTCTGTACCAGACCTAACCAAAACACCACCTTTACTAGGTTGAATGGCTCCAGAGTCGCCAGGGATCAAATTTGAAGGGTAGGTCCCATTTTACTTTGAAGGGCTATGAGAAATTGAACCCTTCAATGTTGACATTTAAAAATAAATCATTCTTTTCATTTGAAAATTTAATTATTAAGAAAAATTTCATTATTTATTAAAAACATTGTATAGAAAAAAATGACAATAAGAAGAAATCCCAAGTGATTCAACATTTACATGGAATTAGTTAGGTAAACCGTGTACATATGATTTATCACTTCCAGATTGTTTTTATGGGGATTACTCAAGAGTCAGTATAGAGGAGGAGAGACTAAACTAAAGGTTGAGAATGAAGAACATGTGACGGTGATGGAAGATGAGATCGGGAAAAAGCCCATTTAGCAAGAGATTGATGCACTTTTTTTGTTAATCTGAACATAGCCATAGCCATTAGGAGTATTGGTTTTTTGTATTGCATGTTCTTTGGCCTATTTATTTTTTGAAGGGAAATGTTTGTTTCCTATCATGCTAAAGTGATTATAGTAGTTGAGAACTACTCGCAACCTTATCTGAATGCATAATATGAAATTATGGGTGAAAGTAAGCACATGGGGTACTAAATCTTATTTCTGTCTAGAATTGTTTTGAGAAGAGCTCCACTATTAGAACTGCTATGTTATAGGGCCAAAAGAGATCAGGAATCAAATCCCTAACATTAATAACAAACTAAAAATATGATCTGTGTCCAGTGCCAACATATCCACCTAAAACTAGTGTACTTCTAGCATTGTACATCCCTGGGAGATTTAAAATTGTTGATCCTTGTTGTGACCACTTGATCATTGCCATAACCAATGGTTTAAATAAACAACATAAAAGTAAAAAAATTAGAAGAATAACTTTTCCATCACATTTTACCTTACCTATTTTGAAATGAACTTTTCTACATGCTATTAAAAGCATTGTATTATTATCTTTCCAGCTAAATAAGTTTTTTAGGATCCACATTTCCATTAATGGCAAAAAAAAAGTTACAAATACCATCACAAAGATAATTGATATGCTTGTCCATATGGACATAGTTCATGAGTAACTATCCATTCAATTTCAAACTCCACCTAATCCCTAAGCATCATCTTCACCACAATAAACCTAAGTATTAGAAGACTTGAAAATTTATCTTTCAAACTTTAGTCTTGAGTCTACTAATATCTAGATGTCAAATGAGAGGGATTGATAGGGAATCTCATTTCTCTTTTAAAAAATTGGTGCATATAATTAATATTCAAACACATTAAAAAAAGTATCATTCGGTGCGCCTACCTAAAAGAAAAAACCCAGAATGTAAACCTAATTCTTTCAGGCAGCAACCTTTTTTATAAATACCCTAAATTCAACAACTATTTTTAGAATTGAATCATGTCCTCCCCAGATGCTCAGTTCAAAGTGATCAAACAAAATCCCCAATTTTAGGTGGATTATGGATAGTCTCTGACGTGTCCGGAGACTTTCAGAGATCATTCTTTTTTTCGAGGGCACTCAAGGCACAGATTAGAGAGCCCACATAAGGAAGAGGAGGAAGAAGAAGAGAACTCAAATCAAAAGGTTAGGCGAGTGAGGAGGGGAGACATAATAGTGGATATCAACACTATCAACCTATACAGATTTATTTGGGGAGATCAATATCAACCGTCGATCTCTAAAATACCTTCATCGGGGTCGCTCAACCTTGATAAATTTAACATTCTGCTAACCCTTTTTCATATTAATGAGTGAGCAACTTCTGATCATGGAATGCTTCTTACCTGTTGATCTACCCAACATCTATTTCCGACCATAGATCTTCATAGCCCCTACCACTTTCCGCAGATCGACCGTAGATCTTCATAGCTCCTACCACTTTCCGCGGATCAACTGTAGATCTTCGTAGACCCTACCACTTTCCGCGGATCGACCATAGATGTTGATTAGGAAGAGGGAGATGACAACGACGACGAAGATGATGATGATGATGATGATGATGATGAAGATGAAGATGTGATGACAAGATCTTTACTTTGGTATTCACTAAATTGTTCTGATCTTCCCCAACATTATAATAGAATGGTTATGAGTGATTATTCACTCCTATAAAGAATGCACTTTATGGAACTACCAAACTGCTCAGTTTGGATCTTCCTGTTTTAAGACACAAGACTAGGTCCATAAGGCTTGATTCTTCATGTGCACAAATCTAAGAACAAGAGGCTTCACAGGGCCCAAAAAGTTGTATTTTATTTCTTACTACTTCCTCGTATCATATTGAATTGTCAAATTAGTCCTTGGAATGGGTGTTAGGAGCAATTCTTAATTTTTCACTCAACTGGCTGCTCCTCCTATCATGTAGAATTCTCCATTCACTAAGCTCCCCCTAAAGTTGCAATGATGAAGATGATGATGATGACAAATATGATGATGATGATGAAGATGATGACGATGATAATGAAAATGATGATGATGATGATCATCATGATATTGGAGATGCTAATGAATTAGATGATGATGATGTTGATGATGAATATGATGATGAAGATGAAGATGCTGATGATGATGACAACGAATATGATGATGATGGTGATAACGAAGACATTGATGATGAAGATGATGATTATGATGATGATGATGATAAGGAAGATGACGATGATGAAGAAGACCACGATGACGATGATGATGATTATGAAGATGATGATGATGATATTGATGAAGATGACGAAGACGATGGAGATGACGATGAAAAGTACGATGATGATCATCGTCGTTGTTGTCTTCATCACCATCATCTTCACCATCTTCATCGTCATCATGATCATCATGATCATCGTCATCATCATCGTGTTCGTCCTTGAAGGGACTTATGTATAGGATCTCACTATAAGCAATGCAACCAAAACAAATTATGACAAAATCCTAGTTAAATTAAATTAAACTACACTAAATTAAAAACATAGAGTTGTTTAACTATAATTAATTTAAAATGCAACAAAATATAAAATATGCAAATAAAAATACCCAAAATAAACTAAACAAAAGAAAAATAAAAAAATAAAAAAAACAAAACACCAAATATAAAATATGCAAATAATCAAACAAAAAACACAGAATTCAAAAACACCCGCGCACTAGCTCATTAGCATTCAAAAACACCCGCACAAGATCTACTCCGGCTCCCATTTGGGAGTTTTCGATTTCAAACTTTCACTGAAGGATTTGGAACAGGATATGATGTTTTTTTACAGGAAGGGCAGGAGAAGGACTTTTCCTATTAGTGCATCATCCACTCCCTTCGCATGTGAGCCCATGCTTCTAGAACCACCTGCCCCACCTCTAGAATGACAACAATGTTTAGATGTTCAAGTTTATTTCCTTCTATGTTTTTCTTGATTACCTATTGTGTTTTTGTTTTATTCATGGATTTTTTCGTTGTTTTGGATGTGGTGGAGATGAAATGGCTCAAATCTCCTTGCAAGCATGAAGCACGAGTTGTCCAGGTGAACTTGGGAAATTCAATGTGAGAAATAAAACCAACAGTTATCAAAGAAAAGTATGAAGGGAATGTGGAGCTATATGATTGCAGGGTATGCTCTGAATGGGGAAGATGAAGAGGCTTCTGATTTTACTTTCTCGACAGTGCTTATGATTTGTGCAAACATCATGGCTTATGATCAAGGTAAGCAAGTTCATATCCTCACCATAAAATATGGATTTTATTCATATGATTTTGTGGGTATTTATCTAGTTGGCATGTCCGTAAAATGTGGGTTTGTTTCTAGTTTTTTCCATTCCTTTTGGGCATCATGTCAAAATTCCCATGAATTGACAGTTCAAAGCTAGACTATGAATGTTTTTAATAGTACGGTTGTTAGTTTTTCTTTGATAATGGCAACTTTTTGGAGTTTGAAGCCTGAATGTTCTATAGCAAACTGTTTTTGTTTGCTAAGAGTGGTTTTGAGGCTACTGAGAGGAGCTTTGTAGAAATTATGGAACGCCAGAGCTTGTATTGAGTTGTACATGCATAATTGTTTTGAGTAATTAGTGAGACATCGACCCCAGCCATAGAATTCTCTGTATAAACTAACAAAATACTATTACATGCATCAATTCTTGCAAATTCTAAGTGTAGGAAAGCATTGCGATAGAAGAACACAATATGCCCTTTGTGGTTTGTCATTTCTTGTGTCCAAGATGGCAGAATCTTCTACCAGGAGGAAAAGAAGCAGCAATGAGGGCTACCTTGGAGTGCTTCCTAAGAAGAAACCCAAGCCTAAACCTAAGAAGAACAAATTCATGTTCAGGGTTTTGATTCATAATGGTTTGAATTTAACTCTGCAGTTGGAGGATGTCGTTGAAAAGATGTCGGTCGCCTAGTTTGTAAGGACTGTTAGGAGAAAAGTTGAGAAATAAATAATACAAAAGGGGTCAAGAAAGATCCACTGAATGTTGCAACAACATTGCATGTACTTACAGTAGTTATCTTGATGTTGAAAAAAGCTGAATAGTATTTTCAAATGACATGATTTATCTTTCATAACTTATAGAATACTAAAATTTAGTGATTAATATTGCTATGCAACTTTGATGATTTCAACTTTACATAACAATTAGAAACCCCTTAGGTCTATGGTTGAACTCTGAAGTATGAAAACCAAATCATGGAAAACCACTAAGAAATTTGAAATTAATCCCCATACACCAAACTTTAAAATGAAATATTTTAAAGAATGCATAATAAATTCTGAGAAAAAAATTGTATTGTTAAATTTGCATAGTTGTTTTTATACAATATATTTCCTTTCAGTTCATGTGTATTTAATTTTTTTTGGATTAAATTAATTTTTTTGTATTTCCTTGCAGATAATTGAAATTTATGTTTACTAAAACTCTATTTATATTTTGATAATGCTTGCAGGGTGGCTCTTTGCGTTCTGATCATTGGAGAGAAGAGGTGGATTTGGTTCTAAATACTGTGGCAATGAATGCTTCAACTAATTCATCAATCCTATGGTTTTGTGATGAGGAAAATATCTCTTGTTTCAAAGACGCACCATCTTTCACCCCCTTACCTATCTCAACGGCTTGCACTATTTCGTAAAGGTCTCTCTCTTCCTCTCTCTTTATATGACATATACACACATGGTTGTAGAATGCATGTTGATGGGGTGAGTATTAGAGTCAACAAGAAATTGAATTATTCTCTTATAAGTAAAAAAAAATGTATTAATATGTGCGCTACAAAAGCATTCCATGAGCTCCTCAAAGTGCATTATGTTAGAACAAATATTTCCATATCTAAATATTATTTAATGGAAATTTTTTTTTTTTAGTAACTAGGGGAATTGACAACTGGAGCTAGACTGGTACAGGAGTGACACAAGGTCCAGGGATCAATTCCCACTACCACTATACCCCTAGGTGCACCATACCCTTCGCAAGACATGGGACACAGGTAAACCCGGGTGGAATTTGATCTCGTGACCTCCAATTTACAACAAATGACTTCATAACAACTGAACCGCTAATGAGCCACACCCGTGAGGGCTATTATTTACTGGAAATTTAACATTTCATAGATAACAAATATTTACCCAGAGTATTTAGTGACATTTTATTCGTATAGTAAGACAACATGACTCTTTCCTCTGTTTTTTGTTTTATATTGTTTGGCAGGATGGTGGTATTAACAGTGTCCACACATTTCCAGTAAAAACCTATTTATATGTGTATTTAATATATTTTTATCTTAAACTCTAAAATTTGTGTGTTGTTTTTGTTGTAATACAATGGTTAAAGAAATCTTGTCGAATACAAACACAAGTTTCCACATCAGTGAGGCAACGGTATTGTAATATAGAATTTAAATGCGAGTTGATATTCTGGTGGAAAATGTGTGCTGGATAGATTCATTGTTGATTTCCTTCGCAGGACATGTGGAATGTGACTCTAGAACCACATCTCTTAGTGGAATTACCCCAAGAACACACTTTCCATATAGTATTAGTTGATTTAATCGTATGCCCATTTTTTATTTCATAGATTATTTTGATATTTTCCATGCCTAGCAAAATGACCACTTGTGTATAGGTCTAGGAATGGATTATTTATTTAATTTATAAATTTAATTGCCAGCCAACACAGTGGTTTTCCATTTATTAGGAAAACTCTTTGCAAGCGGTATGGGCCACTGGACCTGGCGAAAGGTGATTGATAAGGTAAGGGTTCTTGCATTGCCTACATTCTCCATAGGCATTAATATTTTAAATGACTTGCTTGTACCTTTCATCTAATATAACTTTTCTATTTTCATTTCTAGCCTCTTCATCATGCTTCATATCCAATGTTTGTATAGAAACATAAAAACATCAGACTTATCTATCTTTGTTGTGTTCTTGCTGTACCATTCCCTGCTTTTCCCTGGGTTTTAGATTTCTTGCCTCATTTTCCCATTGCATTCTTGGGAGCAGTGTAGTAAGTAGTACTAGTGTTATGTTCACCTATTCTGCAGTGCACCATCCTCACATTTTGGACAGGTTTTCCCTATGTTTAACTACTAAATTTGATTGTTTGTAGCTTTCCCTTGGTTACCCGCTATCATGAGGTTCTTTTGCACTAAGCAGTTATAATGACAGTGGTGCATGGTTTGTCCTCTTTTTGCAGAGAAATTGATGAAGAAATAGCATCCTTGGATATTTCAGCAGAAGTGCACATAACCTGATAGTCTTAGCCTCTCAGAATACCCTCTCTAAGGAGAATTTGCTCAACATCAATTGCAATTGCCTTTGTGGGTGCACTACATATCCTGGTGTTCAGTCACATACAAGATTGATAGAACCTCCCGGACTTGAATCATTGGAGTTTGAAGCCCGAATGTTCTATAGCAAACTATTTTTGTTTGCTCGGAGTGGATTTGAGGCTACTAAGAGGAGCTTTGTAGGAATTGTCGAACGCCAGAGCTTGTCTTGAGTTGTACATGCATAATTGCTTTGAGTAATTAGTGACCCATCGACCCCAGCCATAGTAGTATCTGTATAAAATAACAAAATCTCCTTACATGCATCAATTCTTGAAAATTCTAAGTGTAGGAAAGCGTTGCGATAGAAGAACACAATATTCCCTCTGCGGTTTGCCATTTCTTGTGTCAAATATGGAAGAATCTTCTACTAGGAGGAAAAGAAGCAGCAATGAGGTCTACCTTGGAGTGCTTCGTAAGAAGAAACCCAATCCCGAACCTAAGGAGAACAAATTCATGTTCAGGGTTTTGCTTCTTAATGGTTTGAATTTAACTCTGCAGTTGGAGGATTCCGTGGAAAAGATGTCGGTCGTCGAGTTTGTAAGGACTGTTAGGAGAAAAGATGAGAAATAAATAATAGAAAAGGGGCCAAGAAAAATCCACTGGGGTACCCAAGTCTATGTGGAATATGAAATGGGAGAACAAATAAATATGGAAACATCATATGCAATGATTCTCACAACAAGCCCATGCTCGTAGCTCTGCAGGTTCATCCTTGAACTTCCTCCCCTAAACTGTTTCTTTAGTTTTTTTTATAAATCAACAAAAATGTATTTATATGTGCACTACAAAAGCATTCCATGAGCTCCTCAAAGTGCATTCTGTTAGAACAAATATCTCCATATCTAAATATTATTTGCTGGAAAGTTAACATTCATAGATAACAAAGATTTATCCAGAGTATTTAGTGACATTTTATTTATATAGGAAGACAACATGACTCTTTCCTCTATTTTTTGTTTTATATTGTTTGACAGGATGGTGGTATTAACAGTGTCCACACATTTCCATTAAAAACCTATTTATATGTGTATTTAATATATTTCTATCTTAAACTTTAAAATTTGTGTGTTGTTTTCGTTTTAATACAATGGTTAAAGAAATCTTGTCGAATACAAACACAAGTTTCCACATTATCGAGGCAACGATATTGTAATATAGCATTTAAATGTGAGTTGATATTCCAATGGAAAATGTGTGCTGCATAGATTGATTGTTGATTTCCTTCATAGGACATGTGGAATGTGACTCCATAAGGTTAAAACATCCTGCTGTCACAAATCTTGGTTTCTGGTTGGAAAAGACATATCATTTGCAAGTTTGTAGCAATATTTAATTTATTAATTCAGATCTCAAATTTGAGGATATTTTCACATATACACTAATAAATTCTCAAACCGTGATTGATTCACTACTAAAATCCCTTGTAGCATCAACTAGTCCATTAATCGTATCAATCCATTTAAGATTTTCTACTGGAACTAAATCTTGTAATTGCAAATAATGCATCTCGATAAAAGCTAGAGCCTAGAACCTATTGCCTTTACAGGATAGATATGGTGTTAACACTTTCCATTGTAGATAACATTGTAATACCTGCAACATCTATGATATGGCCCACTTGAATGGTGGTAGAGCGACTTATTGTAATTTTCAGTTTCTGTTATTTTATGCTTGGTTTGACAAGAAAATCCACAGATACACTTCAAGAATCAGTAGTCGATAAATCAATACCTTGGATAACTTATCCCATTCAATTATTTCTAGTGGCATGATTATATGCATAGAGTAAATTTTGTAATAACTTATTCAAAACATAGCATCTATTGTATATTGGTCTGATGTACACATTTCCATGTCGGTATCTAATTACTTGCAATATTTCCATACTAATTCATCACAGCCAAATAGGGTCCTTACATAATGGTCTTATTCACACCCTCTGTGCATATGAAAATTTTATGGTTTCATCTAGGTCCAATGTGAATCCTATGAACTCCCAAAATTTTTATCAGGCAGACAGAAAGGTGATAGAAAATAACAATGATTCTTTCAAGGTTTCATTCTAGGAAAACATCCAGAGCATAAGTATGAGAGAATGAGGCATGAGAAAACCCCAATACCTCTTAAGCTCATCCACAGTGACACTGTTGGCCCCTTCCCTCATATGTCCATGAGTATTAACCTTCATAGATGACTTTTCCAGGTACTATTGGGTTTACTTCCTTAAACTCAAGTTTGATGTTTCTGACCACTTCAAGGTTTTCAAGGCCTTGGTTGAGAACCAGTCTAGGAGGAAACTCAAGATCCTCATATATGATAATGGTGGTGAATATGTAAATTCGAAGTTCATTAATTATTGTGAAGATGCAGGTATCTATATGCAACACTCTATTCCCTACACACCTCAACAGAATGGTGTGGCTGAGAGGAAGAATAGAAGTCTCAAGGAGATGGCTACTTGTATGTTGGAGTCTAAGACTTTGCCGTTAAAGTTTTGGGTTGAAGATATAAAGTGTGAATCCTACATCCAGAATAGGGTGTCTCCCAAGAATCTTGATGGAGTCACTCCTTTCGATGCTTGGAGTGGGCATAAACTAGATGTGTCTCATTTCAGGATTTTTGGCTCAAGAGCATGGTCTAGAATTCCATTAGATAAAAGGAGATATTTGGAACCCCAACTACAAGAGTGCCTATTTTTTGGGTATTCTAAAGATTCCAAAAGTTACAAGCTTATCAACATGAGCACTCAAAAATCCTTCATTGAAAGGAGTGTCCAATTCGAAGAAGAACCTATGGTAGCAGCATAAATTGGAGAGTCCTCCTCACCTCCTCCATCTTTGGTTATATGTGAAGGAAATAATGAACTTTATGATTCTGATATTTCTGATAATGATGATTTAATTTCGTATCCAAACATCCCCATAAGTCCAAAGTGGGCATCAAATACCATCCAAGCAGCTGGGGAACTAGATGGAAATCCTAGTGATTCTAGGAGGACTAGATTTCAATTCGAGAGTGCCCTTTTTGTCAAGGACCCTTTCGTTACTAATAAGTGTTTTCAAATGATTGAATTTGATCCACAAACATATGAATATGAATGTGAAGACCCAAGATGGAAAACAACCATGAAGTATTAATTTCATTCACTCCAAAATAATGACACATGGGATCTAGTCATTGTCCCCCCAGGGAGAAAGCTATTCAACTATAAGTGGGTTTTCAAAACTAAATTTGTTGTTGATGGCTATCCTCTAAAGTACAAGGAAAGTTTAATGGCCAAGGGATTCTGATCCTAATGTCTATTTTCAGCTGATTCATGGTTCCTTAATCATCATTTTATTGTATGTGGATGATTTTATTATCACAGGAAGTTCCAAGAAATAAATTTCCTCCTTGAAGGATGCAATGAACCATACCTTCTTTATAACTGATTTGGGATTGTTAAGCCAGTTTTTGGGGCTTGTTTTTTCTCAATCAGATTTTGGAATCAAGGTAAATCAGTTTTGGGGGCTTGATATTTCTCAATTAGATTTTGATATTTCCAAGTATGCTTCATATCTGCTGAAGAACTTTAGAATGCAGGATTGCAAGACAATCAAGACTCCCTTCCTTTCAGGAGTTAATCTTGAAGAAGCGCATTCACCTCCATTGGAAAAAAACACCCTATATAGGAAACTGGTTAGTTTCCTTCTTTATTTGACTCAGACTTGACCTGGTATATCTTATGCAGTGAGTGTGGCTTCCAAATACATGGATCAGCCTCATGACATCCATTACATCCATTGGATGCCAAAATAAAGAATCCTAAACTTTGTACAAGGAACAAAAACTCATGGGATTCACTATGTTGCACAATCTGGCCTAGAGTTAGTTGGTTTTACTAACTATGATTGAGCAGGTGATAATAGTGATAGAAAGTAAAATTTTGGATATGTGTTTATGCTTGTAGATGGACCAATAAATTGGTCAAGTAAGAAAAAAAATTGCACTTTCATCTACAGATGCAGAGTATAGAGGAGTTGTGAATGTAGCTACTCAATTTTGTGGTTGCAAGGAATACTTGGAGAGTTTGGGATTGAGTCAGAGACTTATATAGTCATCTATTGTGAAAACCAGAGTAATATTCAAATATCAAGTAATATAGTACTGAGGTAGTGAACCAAACACATCGACATGCATATGCACTACATCAGAGGACTTGTGCATGATGGGGGAATTGATCTACAATATTGCGCATCATCTGAGCAAGTTGCATACATATTCACCAAGATGTTTTCTGAGAAGACCTTCAACATTCTCAAGTCATTGCTTGGGATACCTAATCATGGGGTGAATACAGATTGAATACAATATTTCAAACAATTTTGTTCATGTCTGTGTTTAAGGGAGGATTTTTCCCTTCTGGTTTTCTCTCTTTCCTTATTTTGTATGGACAAGCAATATGTAAAGGGTGACTAAACCTTGTTTCTAGGATCTATATTTATGATATTTTTCTTATGTTGTACATAAATTCATGCTTAATAGGGGGTGTTGGAATAATCAAAACCCATCCCAAGACTTAGGATAAAATAATTAATCTTTTTGATTAATTTCCTAGGTCCTACACTAGCTAGTTTGCAGCCAAACCCATTTTTGAGGCCAAACTTGCCCAAACTGGCTCCTAGAATGAGTTAGAAATATCTTGGATAAGATTCTAACAACTTTATAGGCTTCCCATATTAGCAAGTGCGTAGTTCTTCTTTTTCATGAGTTTCCAGCTTTTCTGCATTTTTAAGTAAAAAACTAAAGGTAGTTTTAAGGTAGACTACCTTGTTTTTTGCACTAACTCACCTCCCTTATTTTCCTCATCTAAAATCATGATAAATTAAAATTTCCATCACTAATGAGTTGTACATACTCATTCAATAAATTCGTAAGCATCTTGACTAATTTGGAAAGTGCTTTATGGCACCTATGGTGGATTTTGACTAGTTTAGTAAGCCTGCTTTCGTACTGATTTGAATAGAAACCCAATGCTTTCAAATAGTTGGAGTATCTAATTTATGAGAAGCCTACATATATTAAATGATGTCTGGTTTAAATTAATATCATCAACATTTTGTGGATTATCACATATTCAGTCTCCTTCTTGAGTGTTTATTGCATATTTTCAAGCAATTTTGTGAGTTCAATTTTTCTAAGATTGGGCTAAATTTCCCAAGATGGATCATATTTTATTCCCATCTATCCAAGTTCAGAGATCCTTGCTTTATTTTTCTTGGCCTGCAGTGGTGGAATTCTTAGGAAATTGTCTTGTGCTAAGGAGTACCTGCTTCAATTCAAGGTGGAAATGGACTCTAGTGAGGATAGTCGTGATTGATGTATGGAGCATGCGAAGGCAGCCATGGGAAGAAAGTTACGTTGAGTTAAAGAATCCATGAAGTATTAGAAGATGAAATTGAGGCAATACCTGGAGGAAACCAATGACAAAATGGAGAATTTGGAGGAATTGTCCATGAAACTAGAATAGCTCAAAAAGATCAGCAAGAAACGACAACAACTCAGTATAAAGAGAAAACTATGATTTCACAGGAACTCTCGGCCCAACTTCTACAAGTTTAAATCTAGCTAGGTAACATGGCCTTCGAACAGCGGGTTCATAATGAAGTGAATGAGAAGCAAAAGAACAAGGAAGGAAAATGAATTGGGACCTCCCATGGCATCTATCAAAGAACCTAATTATGTTTTTTCAAATCACGTTGGGGACCAGTTTATTTGTTTTCTTTGGTTTTATGTTAGTTGGACTCTCTTTAGAATAGTAATTTTTAAGTTTCTGGATATATTATAGCTTTTATGCTCCATTTTGAATTGACTGTAACGGTTACTATATTCCAAGCCAACCAGGATGTAGTTAGCCAAGTGGACTCTCTTTAGAATAGTAATTCTTAAGTTTCTGGATATATTGGAGATTTTATGCTCCATTTTGAATGTAACTGTTACTATATGCCAAGCCGACCAGGATGTAATTAGCCAGGTGCCAGCACTTGTTTTTTTTATAATACAAAACTAATACATGTTATTAATTTGAGCCTACATGTTATTATTTTATAATATTTTTTTTTAAATGACACATGTCAACTCTAGGATTAGCACAGAAGGAATTACACATCTCCAATTGATTTAATTTGTGTTTTTTAAATATATGTCGTCATAAATGTTTTAACTCTAATTTGAGTCGACATGTTATTATTTTTTTTAAAGGACACGTGTCAACTTATGGATGAGCATGGAAGGAGTTACACATCTCACCCTACTACTCTATAAAATGCTCCTCTTCGATGCAATGAAGAATAAAAGTTGAGGGGGGGCATTGTAGTTGCAACTAAAGAGAAAGGACATTCAAATATTGATTAGATGTGCATTTAGTTGAACCAATTTCATATTTGCAATAACTAAAAAATGTTGATTCGATGTATTTACTTGCATATTGTGTGTATGTAAGTGAATATGAAAAGCAATCCAGATGTATTAGTCCTTCATTTAGTGTCAAAAAATATGTGACCTTATAACAACTATATTGTTTTGTGCACAAGGATCAAAGGTATGGCTCATAGAGATAAGAGATGGGTTTTAATTAAAGAGGGATACCACTGTAAGGGAAACCCTAAGGTTTGGGTAAAGGACACATAGTGTAATAAAGGGGTTTGCACTAGACCGAGAGGAGGGTAAAGGTCTTGTTCAAGCTGCAACGTTTTCCCAAATTTCTAAAAATTTTGGACCCTCCTTTTAATTTTATCTTGCCTGGATTTGCTTTTGATGGATGAACTTTGTTGTCCTCTGCTACAGATTTCGATCTTTGAGGTTAAATTGACGTAAATGGTTGAATGACTATCTTTGTCTGTTGATGTTTTGACTTATGGATGATTTTCTTTTCATTGTCAAAATCTTATCGAACTGTGAATCAGGGCCGTTGTCATCTCCGTAGCTGCCATTGCGGAAGCTTACTTAACAAATGGCCCAATCCAAAGCCTTGTTTTCGCCAACGTGTTTTTCATTTTATATTCATATCGGCGTTTTTCGTCTCATCACCGTCGGAGCATAAGTCATTTGTGTGGCCGTAGTTTCGGATGGTAGATTGCAAGCACTCTGACGAAATCCTTTACCTTTGTCGATCCCGCGGGGTCTTTGATTTTGCTCGTTTTGGTATCGAAACCATGTTAGACATTTAATCGGGGGATTAGTCTTTGGGTGTTCCGATCGTTGATGTTTTTGGTTGCCGCATAGTTTGTAGTCTATTTGAATCTCGCCATTAAGGCTCTGGAGCGGACTAACCATCCGACATGTAGTTTTTTCGTTCGCCGATGGTTTGATTGATTTTCGCCGATGTTTCACTTGATTTTCGCTGATGGTTTGTTCTGTTTTTTTTCGATGTTTATTGGTCTGTGAAACTTTTGGTCCATGTGACTTCTACCTTTACGGCTTCTCTTTCAACTAAACATCCGATGCTATAGTCATTCTGATGTCTGATGCTGCAGTCTCTAATGTTTATTTCGTCGGCATTTTATTTGGCCGTGGAACCCATACTGTGTCCATCGCCCGCCGTTGTGGCTTCTTAGTGAACTGATCATCCGATGCTTAGTGTTTTTGCTTTCGACTATCGGTAGGGTTTTCCCGCCAGTTGTTGTGTTGTTACTCTATTTTATGGGATGGCGGATTTTCCCATGGGTGCTGGTTGAGTCGAGGTTTTTTATGAAGTGAAGAGTGCAGTTGGGGGTTTGGTGTTTGAGAGGTGGCAGTTGCATTGTCTAGATTCATGCTTCTTTCGCAAGGTTTCTAGTTAGTTCAGTTGCGGTTTGGTTTTATATGAAGAATCTGTTCTGTTAGGACTATGGTTTTAGTGGGACAGCAGGCTTAGAAGTTTTCTGGAACTAGTGTGCAGGATTTTATTTGCCTTGTCATTTTTATTTTCATGCATTAATATTGTTTATAGCTCATTTTACAGAATGCATGTATTAATTCAGTTTGAGTCAATTTGTCAAAAGCTAAGTGATCTAAGAACTGTTTGTTCATGACAGGGTGATGGTTGTTGTAGAGAAGATATGTCTAGAAGACTAAGCAAAAAAATGAGGCAGCGGGGAAGGAAGAGAAAGAAAATTAAGAAACAGTGAAAAAGAAATTAAAGGTTTGAGATCTCAGATAGATCGATAGCAGCAAATGCCTAGGCTTGGGGAAGATTTCGTCAGTTACCAAGCTGGTCCTTTTTATTAAGTGCTAGTTTGAAATGTAACATTTGTATGAATCATGAGCACTCACAAAAGATAGAATTGTGAGATTCAACGGTTGGGGGAGCCCAAAGGTCACCAAGGGGCATTCCAAGAGTTTGGCTTGTAGTATAAGTATAGGAGAGTTAGATAGAAGAAGGGACTTTTTCCCATTTAGACTTGTGAGAACATGTTGTAAGAAGAACTATTTCCTTTTGCAATAGATAATTACAATTTTGCCTGTTGGAGAAAGCTTTGGTGGAATGTTCAAATGCTGTGCAATGGATGTTGTTGAAGGGGAACTATTTCGTTTTCAGCTTTTATCCATTAACTGTGAGATTGTTCTAACTTGTTGAACCTATGTTCTTGTATGAATGCTCTCTAGTTTATTTTATGGAGTTTACACTATGAGTAATGAATGCTTTTCATAAACAATGAGCTATCTTGTTGTTCATCTATCTATTCATGTTTATGTGTTTTGAAATAAAGAACGGCTACTTGTGTTTTTTCTTAATGCATGAACAGTAATACATTACTCATTAAATGATAATCTTGCTCCCTAGGGAAAGTTTAGTTAAGTTAGTTTTAGTTTTCTTGCTGTGTGTTATTTAGATGCGAGAGAGTTAAGATGAGAGGTAAGAACCTATGCATCACATTGTGACCGCTCCTCATATTCTCTATCAATCTACATTCATAGATAGGCACTTGCATATCATACTTAAAACTAAAAAATCAAAAACGATACACGGTGGACCGGGCCGTAACTGGTAAAACCCTTTATTTTGGTTACTTGACCTATGGTAGCCGGACCGCAAACCGGACGGATTCCCCATACCAAATAGTAGCGGGCTAGTTGGGAACGTTTACTGGGGAGAATCCCTTACTGTTGTCGCCTGTGATTTTCCAGGCCTCAACAGTTTTTGGCACTAGAAGGAGGGCCGCCAGTGCATGGCTGGCTGAGGAAACCCATTGCATCAAAATTACTCCACCAATGATAGTTCAGAAAGCAGTTTATTTCCCAATCCGATTTCTGAAGAGAAGTGGAAAGAATACTTGTATTCTATGGACAACGAAGTTGTTAATGATCTAGGAATACATACTAGGGCTTATGTGAAAAGTATTGGAGGATTACCGATTATCCCTAATTTACCCAGAAGAGAGTATAAGAAAAAGGACAGTCTTGTATTGGAAGACTCAGTTTTGGTTGGAGATTTGGAAAAATTGGTAGAAACAGCCTTGCAGGAAGTTGTTCAGCCTTTGAATCAAGTGGGCCCAAACACACCTTACGGTTCACCTGTTAGTACTCCTATTCATTCACCACCTCACTCTCCACCCAGACTCATGGCATGTGTAAATGCAAACCAACCACCTAACCTATCAAATCCACCACCTGCTTGGAAATCCAGATCACCTTTAAACCAAACACCTCCTTTGCATGGCTTACCTCAGGCTTTTGAAAAAATGCTGCCTAAGTTTGATCCCAGTGAAATATTTTAGTAGATGATCACTTGCAAAGTTTCTACTTGGCCATAGAAGGAATAAAGGCTGGAGAACACGAAGATGTAGTCTGCAGACTTTTTTCACATACCCTTAAAGGAGCAGCAGCCTCATGGTATTTTGGTCTACCTGCAAACTCAATCCCAGACTGGGATACTTTTGAAAGGATATTCAAAATCAAATATGCATCCCAGAAGACTCATGCAGCTCTCATGAAAGGACTGTGTGCTTTAAAGAAAGAAAGAAAAGAAAAGGTGCATAGTTTTACCCAAAGGTTTGCTGCTTATCTTAAGAATTTTTCTTCAACTAATAAGCCTTCTGATAAAGTTCTGATTGAATACTATACTTCAGCTTTAGGGCCTGATTTGGCCATGTTTTCCAAGATGAAAGTCAAACCCACATTATCAGAAACTTATGAAGAAGCTGAGAGAGTAGAAGCTGAAAGAGAGAGCATAGAAGACTATCCTGAGCAGTCGAGAGAAAAAACTTTTGGTAAGAAAGCCTTATTATTTACTAAGCCCAAAAAAGAGCAGTCACATGAATTTGAGGGGATGGTAAAAATGATGCAGAAGTTATCTAATAGAATAATAGATTTGGAGAAAGAAAAGGAAACTCAGAAATATTTTAAGCCTTACTATAAGAGGACAAAGGAAAACAATCAACATAAACCTCCTCCACATAGTCCTGCATTAATGAACTTAACAGAGATGGGTATGGATAATTTTTGCACCTTTCATCAGCAACCCCATTCTGAAAAAAATTGTCCTCAATGGATAAATTCGATGACATTAGTGATGAATCAGCTATTGGATTCTAAACTGACAGAAGCTGATGATGAGGAGGAAAAGGATAGTAAACCCACATAAAAACAAGAGGATGATGCTCTGGTTTTATGGGATTGTGTCTCACTTTTTGATACAGAAAAGGAAGAAACAACAGAAACACATATGACAACAAGAAGTCAAGGCTTGTTAAGTAAAGATAGATCAGTAATCCCAAAAATTAAGAGACTTGAAGAGAACGTAAAGAAAATTCAGAAAAGCACCACAGCTGATAAAATACCTAAATTCACCATTATGAGTCAAGATCCAAAGCAAATCAACGTGCCTATAAATCCCATTGAAGAGAAGACTGATGTTGCAAAAAAAGAATCTCAAAGAGCATAAGATGGAGTATGACATTGTGGAAGATATTAAGAGGGCTAAGGAAAATATCTCGCTGTTTGAAATGTGTAATATGCCTCAGCAGAAAGAAAGATTGTTAAAAGCACTTGAGATGCCTGAAGAAAAGCTTCCCACTGACAATCAACCAGAAGAAGAGGAAATTGGTGAAGCAAGTGTGGGAGGTAAGCCTAAATGCAAAACTCCACCATTTCTCCTGACTTTTGAAATTTTCAACCATAACGTACACAACTATTTAGTGGACTTAGGGGCATCAGTAAATGTTATGCCGCTTTCAATCTGCAAAAAGATAAATGGACAACCTAAACCATCTACCTGGCAGGTTATTCAGTTAGACAGAACAAATGTGAAGGTAATTGGAGAAATGGAGGATGTTTTGATTCGACTATATTCAAATGCAAAGGTATGTCAATTCATTGATATTGTAGTAGCAGATATACCTGAAGCTTATGGACTTGTTTTGAGTCGGGATTGGTCAGCAAAGCTAAATGGGTATTTTGCTTCAGATTGGTCACATCTATGGTTGCCTTATAAGGGAAGCCCCAATCAAATTAAAGTATTAAGAGAGCCTCACATGAAGCACAATGTTACTCAGCTGGAGGGTAAGAATGAATAAATGAATTCTATATTGGGGAATTACTTCATTGCACTAGAACCGGGAAACTACCAAGCGGAAGAAGCTAGCGGCACACCAGACATGCAGCCTGATCTCCTTCGATTTTCACGAGTTGATGAATTTGGTTGTAAAATAGTACAATTAGTTTCAGATTTAGTTGTTGATTCAGGTACAATAGAAGTATATAGTGTTTGGACACTTTTTTTAAATGGATCTAAAACTTTGGAAGGATCAGGAGCTGGCTGTGTCCTGATTGATCCAAATAAGAATAAACATTTTCTTTCAGGTAGATTAGAGTTTGAATGTACCAATAACACAGTCGAATATGAAGCATTAGTTCAGGGACTAAGAAAAGCAATTGAATTAAAAGTAGAAAATCTAAAAGTATATGGGGATTCTGAAATAATTGTAAAACAGATTCGAAAACAGATACATTGCATCTCACCTCATTTAAAATCTTATCAGAATGAAGTATGGGATTTGATGACAAATTTTTATGCATTTAATATTTTATCCATTCCTAGACTTAAGAATGCATTAGCTGACTTGTTAGCTGCCTCGGCTGCAAGGCTTGTGCCTACAAATAACAAGTGTTCTATTGAATTACTTTTCAGGCCTTCGGTTCCAGACATGATTACTAATCTATGAGTTTTTGATGATGATCAACAAATCTTGGAATGTTTAATGAATGATGAAACTTTCAAAGGGGCAATTATCGATGACGAAGAACACCAAGCTGAATTAAAATTTGACAAATTCATTCCTAAAGGGGTTAGGACTTTAGAGTGGATGTTTGATTTAGACAGCAAGTTCAGAAGACCAGCAAATGTCAAGACTCATAGCTCATCTTTGCAATTCGAGCTGATAAATTTGGGAACTGAAGTTAAACCCAAGTATGTAAATTTGGGAAAGTGTTGCTCCCCAGGTGAAATAAATAAGTTCATTAGTTTGTTCAACTAGTACAAAGATGTATTTTCCTGGACATATGAATAACTTAAAACATATGATACCAAGATTATACAACACATCATTCCTATCAGATCTAGATTCAATCCTTATCAACAACCTTTGAGGAAGATGCATCCAAAACTAGAGCCGTTAATTCAAAGTGAAGTGAAGAAATTATTGGATGCCAAAATTATATTCACAGTTAGACACTCGGAATGGGTTTCAAATTTGGTACCAATAAGGAAGAAATCTGGAGAAATCAGACTATGTGTGGACTTTAGAAACCTAAATCATGCTTCGAACAAAGACAACTATCCAGTCCCGCCCATGGAACAAATATTGCAGATGGTGTTGGGTTCTGAGTTATTTTTGTTATTAGATGGATTCTCTGGCTACAATCAAGTGTTAGTGGCTAAAGAAGACAGACTTAAGACTACATTCAGAACAAAATGGGGAACTTTTGCGTATAGAAGGATGCCCTTCGGACTCATTAACGCTGGAGCTACTTTCCAAAGGGATATGGATATAGCTTTCTGCGGTCTAATTGGCCATAGTGTTTTAGTGTATCTCGACAATGTAACGATATTTTCAAAGAAGAGAGAAGAACACGCATTCCATTTAAAACAAATTTTCAAACGTTGTCGAAAATACGGCATCTCACTGAATCCAAGGAAATGTGTGTTTGTTGTTATAGAAGGAAAGCTACTGGTTCATGTGGTTTCTAAAAAGGGGATCTCCATAGACCCAGAAAGGATCAAAGCTATTGAATTTCACTCAAATTGTTAAACCTTTGCAGCAAATGGTGAAACAAAGTGTACAATTCAAGTGGACTGATGTAGAGAAGAATGCATTCAGTAAAATAAAGACATCTATTGGTCATGCACCCTCTCTCAAAAGTCTAGATTTTGAGAAGGATTTCATTTTGTACACTTTCGCTTCTGATGATTCACTTGCCACGGTGCTTACTCAAAAGGAAGATTGGGGAGATGAGTTCCCCATATCATTTATGTGCACTGGTCTGCAGGGGGCTGAATTGAATTACCCAGTGGTAGATAAACAAGCTTATGCAGTATTCAAAGCGGTAAAACAATTTAGGCCGTACATACTTAAGAACCGAACAAAGGTAATAGTTCCACACCCAGCTGTGAGGTCTCTTTTTGTACAAAGGGAATTAGGAGAAAGAAGAGGCAACTGGGTAACAATTTTACAAGAATATGACCTTGAATTCAAACCAGCGTGCATAGTTAAAGGACAAGGATTGTGCAAATTAATGGCTGGAGGTAAAAACAATGAAGAAAAAGATTGGGAAACTGAAGCTGAATTACATATGATGGATGTATGTCCTCTTTTCACGGCTCCAGATTCCTGGTACCAAGACCTTGTTCATTACCTTCAGGAAGGACTGTTGCCAGAACATTGGAATTCTAAACAGGGAAGAGCGTTGTGCCTTAAATCAGCTGCATATCAGATCATTGATGGAATTTTATTTAGGAAAAATTATGATGGAGTCCTTCTCAGATGCTTAGAGAAAGAAGACGCAAAAAAGGTCATAACAGAGTTACATGATGGGCCTGCTGGAGGCCATTTTTCTGGAGATACGACAGCCCACAAGATTCTCAGAGCCAGATACTATTGGCCTACGCTGTTCAAGGATGCTCATGCCCATGTTAGAAAGTGTGATATCTGCCAGAGGTGTGGGGGAAGACAAGCCAAAACAGCAGGACCATTGAAGCCTGTGATGATAACGAAATCATTTGAGAAGTGGGGAATTGATATCATTCGAGAAATAAAACCAAATTCTTCCTTGTAGCACAAATATATTTTAACGGCAACTGACTACTTCAATAGATGGGTTGAGGCCATTCCACTACATAAGGTCAATGAAGATGCATCCATGGATTTCTTGCAAGACCATGTTATGACCAGGTTTGGGGTTCCAATTTCCCTAGTTTTTGATAATGCTACTTATTTTTCTTCTATTAGATTAACTGCATTTGCTCATGAAAAAGGAATTAAGTTGCATTATTCTGCCAACTACTATCCCCAAGGGAATGGTTTGGCATAATCTACAAACAAGAATCTGATTAGGATCTTAAAAAATACTATGATAGAAAACTAAATACGTTGGAATTTAGCACTACCGAACGCTCTTTGGGCTGATAGGGTGACACCCAATAATTCCTTAGGTGTGTCACTGTATACCCTTGTTTATGGGAAAGAGGCTATACTTCCTCCTAACATTATTCTACCATCTTCCATAATAGCCCAAGAGTCTAGAGGCACAGATAACGAAATCCTGCAAATTAGAATCTATAATCTTTTGAAGGCGGAAGAGTCTATATCCAGGGTCAAAGAACGTTTTAAGCAATAGCAGAAAGTAGTGAAAAGGTGTTTTGATAAGCACAAAGCTGGAACAAAGGAATTTGAGGTGGGAGACCTGGTTCTTAAGTGGGATCACCCGCATGATGAGAAGGGGAAGCACACGAAGTTTCAACAGTTATGGGTAGGCCCTTTTCGGATTGCAGCAAAACTTGGCCCCTCAACCTACAAATTGCAAGATTTATAGGGGTGGGAAGAGAACTTGCCAGTTAATGGTTTAGTTCTCAAACCTTATTTTTCCTGATTTTTGTTTTTGTTTTGTACATAAATAAACTGATTTTGATTTTTTGTTTGATTTATTTTATTTCTGCTTGTTTTCAGTTTAGATTTTGATTGATTTCAATAAAAAGAGGCAAACTTTTGGTTGCAAGGGGGGCATCAGGATTCTGGATTAACTAAAGTCCTTGAGTGTAAGATTGTGAACTATTGTTTTATCTGAACGAATTTCTTCTAGCTCAAGAAATCAGGATCAAAAGGTCTGGAATACTATTTCGAGGCTCCATCCATCTCACATTTAAAAATATCCTAGGGAGTGACAGCAAAAGGCCCATTGAAAGGAAGCAAGGTAAACAGTATATTATATATAAATGATCCCATGCCAAGAATTGAATGCCAAAAGTCAAATGAGAGTCAAAAAAGCAATATGTATCAAAACAAAGTACTGAACTATATGAGTACAAAATTGTCAAAAGTTCTTCTCCATCCGTGAGCTAAAAAATAAATACATCTCTCTCACAAAAGGACACTATGGATAGAAGAGCCTGAATAAAAAATTCAGAAAGAAAGGCATGAGGAGGACTCAAAAGGACAAAAAGGTCCAAAAGCACAAAAAAGTGCAAAATGGCATAGGAATGAGGAACAAATGAATATTTTTGTTTACCATATGTTACAATATTGTGGTGTCCAAGTTGGAAGCTACCCGAAGACAGAGGTAATAAATGAAACTCATCTTCCTGGCCTCTAAAGAGTTATCTTGACTTTGAAATCCTGGTTTCCATTTTCCTAATTGGACTATCATCAATGATTAAAAGTACATATGGTTGCCATTTGGGAAATCTAGACATCTAGAAGAATTCAACATGTTGGTTTTATTGTTAAACAGTTTGTTACTTAAGGAAGAAGTTGTCCAGAGATCTATGTTCAACAGGTAGTCTCCAATTGTTGCAGCTGCAACGTTTTCCCAAATTTCTAAAAAATTTAGACCCTCCTTTTAATTTTATCTTGCTTGGATTCGCTTTTGATGGATGAACTTTGTTGTCCTTTGCTACAGATTTCGATCTTTGACGTTAAATTGATGTAAATGGTTGAATGAATATCTTTGTCTGCTGATGTTTTGACTCATGGATGATTTTCTTTTCGCTATCAGAATCTTATCAAACTGTGAATCAGGGCGGTGGTCATCTTCGCAGCCGCCATTGCGGAAGCTTACTTAACAAATGGCCCAATCCAAAGCCTTGTTTTCGTTGATGCATTTTTCGTTTTATATTCATATCGGCGTTTTTCGTCTCATCACCATTAGAGCATAAGTCCTTTGTATGGCCGCCATTTTGGATGGCAGATTGCAAGCACTTCGACAAAAGAATTTATCTTTGTCGATCCCGCGGGGTCTTTGATTTTGCTCGTTTCGCTATCGAAACTATGTTAGACATTTGATCGGGGGATTAGTATTCGAGTGTTCCGATCACCGATGTTTTTGGTTGTCATGGATTTTTTATTCTATTTGAATCTCACCATTGCAGCTTCAGAGCAGACTAACCATCCAACATGTAGTTTTCCATTTGTCAATGGTTTGATTGATTTTCGTCGATATTTCGCTTGATTTTCACCGATGGTTTGTTCGGTTTTTTTTCGATGTTTACTGGTCTGTGGAACTTTTGGTCCATGTGACTTCCATCGTTACATCTCCTCTTTCAACTAACCATCCGATTCTATAGTCATTCCAATGTCCAATGCTGTAGTCTCTAATGTTTATTTCATCGGCGTTTTATTTGGCCACGGAACCGATACTCTGTCCCTCGCCCGTCGTTGCGGCTTCTTAGTGAACTGATCATCTGATGCTTAGTGTTTTTGCTTTCGACTGTCGGTAGGGTTTTCTCTTCCGTTGTTGTGTTGTTACTCTATTTTATGGGATGGCAGAGTTTTCCCATGGGTGTTGGTTGAGTCGAGGTTTTTTCTGAAGTGAAGAGTGCAGTTGGGGGTTTGGTGTTTGAGAGGTGGGGGTTGCATTGTCCAGATTCATGCTTTTTTCATAGGGTTTCTAGTTAGTTCAGTTGTGTTTTGGTTTTAGATGAAGAATCTATTCTATTGGGATTGTGGTTTTAGTAGGACAACAGGCTTAGAAGTTTTCTGAAACCAGCGTGCAGGATTTTCTTTTCCTTATCATTTTTCTTTTCATGCATTAATATTGTTTATAGCTCATTTTACATAATGCATGTATTAATTCAGTTTGAGTTAATTTGTCAAAAGCTAAGTGATCTAAGAACTGGTTGTTCATGACAGGGTGATGGCTGCTGCAGAGAAGATATGTCTAGAAGACTAAGCGGAAAAAATGAGGCAGCGGGGAAGGAAGAGAAAGAAAATGAAGAAACAGAGAGGAAGAAATTAAAGGTTTGAGATCTCAGACAGATCGATAGCAGCAAAGGCCCAGGCTTGGGGAAGATTTCGTCAGTTACCAAGATGGTCCTTTTTATTAAGTGCTAGTTTGAAATGTAACATTTGTATGAATCATGAGCACTCACAAAAGACAGAATTGTGAGATTCAATGGTTGGGGGAGCCCAAAGGTCACCGAGGGGCAGTCCAAGAGTTTTGCTTGTAGTATAAGTATAGGAGAGTTAGATAGAAGAAGGGACTTTTTCCCAGTTAGACTTGTGAGAATATGTTGTAAGAAGAACTATTTCCTTTTGCAATAGATAATTACAATTTTTCCTATTGGAGAAAGCTTTGGTGGAATGTTCAAATGCTGTGCAATGGATGTTGTTGAAGGGGAACTATTTCGTTTTCAGCTTTTATCCATTAATTATGAGATCATTCTAACTTGTTGAACCTATGTTCTTGTATGAATGCTCTCTAGTTTATTTTATGGAGTTTCCACTATGAGTAATGAATGCTTTTCATAAACAATGAGCTATCTTGTTGTTCATCTATCTATTCATGTTTATGTGTTTTGAAATAAAGAACAACTACCTATGATTTTTCTTAATGCATGAACAGTAATACATTAATCATTAAATGATAATATCACTCCCTAGGGACAGTTTAGTTAAGTTAGTTTTAGTTTTCTTGCTATGTGTGATTTAGATGCGAGATAGTTAAGACGAGAGGTAAGAACCTGTGCATCACATTGTGACCACTCCTCGTATTCTCTATAAATATGCATTCTTAGATAGGCACTTGCATATCATACTTAAAACTAAAAAACTAAAAAAGATACACGGTGGACTAGGTCGTAACCAGTAAAACCCTTTGTTTTGGTTACTTGACCTATGGTAGTCAGACCGCAAACCAGATGGATTCCCCATACCAAACAATAATGGGCTAGTTGGGAACATTTACTAGGGAGAATCCCTTGCTGTTGTCACCTGCGATTTTCCAGGCCTCAACAGGTCTGTCACCAATAGGACCGAGGTTGTAACATGATTAGGGAAGAGTCACAAGGATGTAGTGTTGAAGGGAAGGAAGGGAGAGGTTCCTAGAAGCCTGTAGGGTGACTGAGGGGGTAGAATTAGGATGCTACATCATCTCGGGGGAAGGGTGGGTAATGGTTTCTTCTATAGCAGCAACCGACCCAAGTTACTGAATAGCCTAAGGGATGCCTCAAAAGAAAATTTGAGGGTGAAACTAGGCAGAAAAATAGGTCTAGGGCAAGTTGGAAAGGAAAACCAAGGTCTAATTAAGGTAGAGCTAGGGTTAGTTCCCTAAGGTTCAAACCTTCTTCATTGCTTTAGAATCTGGTTGTTAGGGTTAGTTAGGTTTCTTTTATTTGCTAGATTAGGGTTAGCTTAGGTTGCTTTTAATTATGAAAGATATTCATAATTGTTGTTTCCAACATATTTTTATCCAACAATTAAAACTGTAACAACTCGTTAACATGGAAAACATATACACTCATCCCTCTAGATGGACTCATGTGGAACACTCAATTTTTATTTTTCCTCTGTATCAACGATTGTAATAAATTTTCCAAGTTAAAGAGAAAGTTGGAATTTAGAGAATTTATGTACATCATGACAGGTAAGGTTGGTGATATGAAATCATTTACTATCCCTTAATTTACCTTCATGTTTGTTTCATTCTTCTAGTTTTTTCTTGATTACACTATTGGGCATTTTAGTATGCACTATTGTTTTGTTTCCTCAAAAAAGGAAAATTGTAGGTCAGTAATTAGCATGTATATGTTCTTAGTCCGGCATCATCCACCCTTGGGTGTTGATTGGGAAAACAAGGGGGAAGCAAAGGCTAGGAATGGACCAACAAAACTTTAAAAATGTGGGCTTTAGGAACAACATCTTCAATTATTTATCATTCCACTAATTCCGTATAATCTAAAGTTGAGTGTGTTACCAGATTCCATGTAAAGTAACAATATTATAACTGATGAAACTAAAAAATAAAAATGTACAAGAAAATAACAACGTTACACAGTCCACTTTACATTCACAACCCACAAATTAGTTCATGGTTCCATCACGTGATTAGAAAAGGTGGAAACACAGTCCATGACCCACAAATTAGTTCATGGTTCCATCCCACGGTTGATTCACAACCTAGCCACAATTGAGCCCGTAATTCAAGATACACCAGTAGTCCTAGTTTAATCCATGATCTAAGTTTAATCAATATTCCATCTCACAACTAAGCCTCATGGCTTAGATTTAGGGCACACAAATCAGAATTAGGGTTCACTTCATGGTTTGATAAAAAAACCATCCTTCATAAAGATCTAAAGAATTACAGTGTAATGAAATCCTAAAACCAAAGAATCCCTAGCATAGCCGCGAAACACAAAGAGATCAAAGTTGGAAATATCTTAAAGGATAATTGAATAATGAGGAATACGGGGACAAAGGTAATCAACAAGGTGTTCTCTCTCAATGTATATATTCCACATGCTCCATACAATAATTGTTTTAATCATGACCATATCGGAAGGTCCTAACTGGATGAAGTGATCCTTTGGTCCTCCAACTACTCCTAAAGGTGAATTGTTGGTAATATCATAAAGGGGTGTCCAACCCCTTGGGAAACAACCTGAATTAACCATATATGAGAAGAGTTCATCACACTTCATCATCTTGGTCTACTGACCAAGATCCAATATAGGGTTTTGCACTAAACCGAGAGTGTTGGAATATAATCCGTTGGGATTATACGTTATTATAAATATTAGGAATATGAAGAGACTCTCAGATGTGTGATCCCAAGAGTCATCGTAGATGTATAAATAAAGGAATTCTATGGAGAAATAATAAGAATTTGGGAGTTATTCCACCTGACAGTGGTATCAGAGCGAGTGCCTACCATAACTCATGCCTGTATGCTTGTCAGTCCTGGTAGTCTCACTGCCAAACCTTCATCCTTCCTTCTACTTATTTATTTCAGGCTTCATGCCCCATCAGTCTGTATTTGCATGCATTTTCCTACAGCCTGGGTGTTGAATAATTTCGTGCATCTCTCCTGCCAGTGCATTCATTGTGTGCGTGACAAGTCCAGGCCTGTGTTGAGGAATGGTTGTCTTAGGTATGAAATAGTCCGTTGGGAAATATGTTATTAATTATTTCCTCAATTTGTTGCATGTTGATTGTGTATTGCTAGAACGTTTGAATTAGTCTGCTATATACCTAACCCTAATTTTGCATCAACGCTTCATTTTCTCATTTGAGAGTTACCACTCTGCTGCAACTCATATTTCTCATAGCCCCATCGTGCTTCCATTCCACTACATGTTGAGATATTCTCCACACCTACGTTGAGAAGGTTGTGACATTCTATCTTCACCCATAACCTATTTGTCATAGAAGTCGTGTTTTCTGTTCAAATTTGTGTAGAATCCACATGTTATGAGCTGTGATTTCATGAGGGGATTTATGTTGGAAACTACTATGGAAGATGGAGTAATGCGACCAGTCAAGAAGAGAGCTCAGTAATCACAATTGATAATTTGTTGGAGATTGAAGTCATATTGTTGTTGCTGCAATCACTTTGAAGACTTTTGGTGGAGAGATATTTCCCTCTTCAACCGCGTGAAGTGTGATTATGTTGATTGTAGTCGTGATATGTTATTGTAATTCCCTTGAACAATGGTGACTAAAGATTGATAGTGTATATTCAGAGCCTTTCTCAAGAGCGTGGAGCTGCTCGTATTCTGTAGCTCGTATTCCTGGAGCCTCCAACCCTCTACGTTGTGCTGCTCGGTGATCTCCTATGTGCTTCTCGTATGTGTTGGTGGAAATTTATGTTTTGGTGCTGCTCAATGATGTGCTAAGAGCCTTTCTCAATGATGTGTTGCTCGTATGGATTGGGTTTTCTCTCTGCGTTGAACGCCTGGTTCATTTGAAGAAGCTTCCGTTCTCTGCCGGCGTTGGTGACTTCTTTGGTCCTGTTTTGCCTGCGCGTTCTCCTATGGTGTTTCTCTTCAAAGCTGCATTGAAGACCGTGAAGACTACGTTGAAAAGAAGGCTGTGTTCTAATCTCTTGAAGAAAGCATTCTTTTCTTTGACCTACGACCTGCTCCTTTGTGTTGGTGAGAGATTGTTTTCTACTAGTTTGAAAGCCATTGAAAGCATATTTAAAGTTGGTATTGTAGGCTTGAGAGGATTAAGTTTGTATTTCAAAGACTGTATGACAATAGCAAAGACATTGACATTGTTGTAAAGTTTGAGGAAGGTGGCAGAGACTTAGACCTGCACCTTTACTCTTTCTTCTTTTTCTCTTATTGTTTTAGTTGCAAGATTCAATCACAGAAGATGCAATCTATAGCATCTGTAGTTGGTGCCACTCTCACTGGCAAAGACACTTATCTAGAATGGTGGAGGAAGATCAAAGATCATCCCAAAGGATAAAGCAGCAAGAGAGGCAGAGGAAGAAGAAACTTCAGAGGTAGAGGAGGCAGAAACAACTCCAGCAAAAGATCAGATTTGAAGTGCAAGCGTTGTGGAAAGATTGGACACACAGCAGATCAGTGTTGGGCTTCATGGGACTCCATTAAAGACAGACATAACCAAAAGAAAGATGACAATAAGAACCAAGATACTAGTAAATCTTCAGATTCTGCTCATTGTATTGTTGCACATTGTAATCTTGGTATTAATGAAATGACTTCACTTTCATCTTACACAGATTGTTGGCTACTTGATACTGGTGCAACATCACACATGAATTTTAGAAAATACTGTTTTGAAGAACTTAATGAAACAATAATTGGCATAGTTTACTTTGCAGATAAGTCAAGTCTTAAACCAAAGGGAATGGGCACCATTCGGCTGAAGATGCCTGGATTCCCTGATTTCTTGTTGAAGAATGTTCTTTATCTTCCAGAGTTGCAGAGAATCCTGCTGTCCTTGGTGCAAATTCGACAGCAAGGCCATTCCATCCACATGTTTGATGGAATCGTAGAAATAAGAAAGTCCTCTGACAACCAAGTCATCATGACTGGATACGAAGATGGGAAGCTGCTGGAGCTAAAGGGTTCATCTGCAAGGGTTCATAACTATGCCTACCTCTCTCAGCATGGAGAAGGTAATTTGTCATCAAGTTTATTGTGGCATGCAAGATTTGGTCATCTGAATTATGACAGTCTTCGTTTGTTGAGAAAGAATGGTGTAATTGGTTTGCCCACCATTCCCAAAGAGAAGAGCAAATGTGATGCATGTATATTAGGGAAACACAGTAAGCTGCCATTCCATGATTCTAATTTCAGAGAAAGTAGGAAATTAGAATTAGTGCATTCTGATTTATGTGGCCCAATGCCAACTCCTTCTGCCAATGGGAATAAGTATTTTATGACCTTTGTTGATGACTACTCAAGAATGTGCTGGATTTACTCATTAAAGACAAAATCAGAATCATTTCAAACATTCAAGGACTTTCATGCATTGATAGAAAAACAAGCACAATCTAAAATTGGTACACTTCGTACTGACAATGGAAAAGAATACACTTCAAATGCTTTTGAAGATTATCTTCGCCAACATGGAATTGCACATCAGACTATAGTTCCCTACAATCCTCAACAAAACGGTGTAGCAAAAAGAATGAACAGAACCATAATGAATATGGTACACTCAATGATGTTTTTAAGAATGTAAAACTAATGTTTTGGGGTGATGCAGTGAAATGTGTAGCCTATTTGAGAAACAGAAGTCCCTCAAATGCTCTTGATAACAAGACTCCACATGAAATGTGGTTTGTCCATCTCCCTTCAGTCAGGCATCTCAGAGTTTTTGGTTCCACCTGTTATGCCTTGATTCCAAAGGAGCAAAGAAACAAGCTTCGTGATCGAAGCAGAAAATGCATTTTCTTGGGGTACGAAGAAAACTCCAAAGCATACCGTCTGTATGATGAGGTAAACAAGAAGTTTGTTATTTCTAGAGATGTCGTTTTTCTTGAGACTAATAAAAATGACCAGTCCATTGAGAGACAGCTTGATCATTTGGAAAAATATCCTCATCCAAATAAATATTCTGAAAATGAATATGAAATTCCAAACCTTGAAGGGGGGATTCCTATTCTGGATCAACCTTTGGAATTTCCATATGAAGCACCAACTCCCCCGCATGAGGAAGTTCCTGCTACTTCACCTAAACAAGAGGTTCAACTGGATGATGTGATTGAGAGACTTGGAAGACTCAACCTTGAAGGAAATGAAGCACCACCAGCTGATCAACCAGGACCATCACGGAAGATTCCTAAATGGGCCACAAAGACACTTGAAAGTGTCCATCCGGATGAAGTTGGAAAGACGGGAATGAGAAGTTCAAAAAGACATGAAGATGGAGGAGAAGCAGATAATTCAGGTGATGACATGGATGTATCATTTGATTGTGAATTTAATTTATCTGCTAACTTTGAACCAACTTCCTTTGAAGAAGCTTCTACTCGAGTTGAGCGGAAAGAAGCTATGCAGAATGAGTATGATGCACTCATGAAGAACGGAACTTGGAAGCTGGTTGACCCTCCAGTTGGAACCAAACCAATTGGCTGCAAGTGGGTGTACAAGAACAAATATAGATCAGATGGCTCACTTGACAAGC